>KE747810.1:359097-821367 GCA_000465215.2 Pyrenophora seminiperda CCB06
GGGTGGGTGGTACGGTAGGGAGTAGTGGGAGTAGTGGGTACGTTGGAGGAGGGGAGGGGAGGAGGGGTGATGAGGGGGGCGGTGCTGCCTCGGATGGTTACAAAAGTGCTGTCTCGAGGCTGGAAGGGGGAATGAGGCTGTGCAGCCACGCACGATACACCTATGATCTGGGTATTACACCTATGTGGAGGTCAGAGAACATGGTGAAATGTGGCGGTGGCGGTGGCTATGTGTGCCTGCATGCGGGACCTTTTTCCTCCGAGGACGATCAATCCGGCAAGGGCAATCCGGGGGAAGACGCAAAAAGCAAAAGCAAACATGGCTCGACACCACACCATTTAGAGTATCTGTACATGAGATGTTTTCTTCTCCTTTCCAAGGGTCCGGTCTGGTCTGGTCAGCATCAAGCGCTAGAAACCTTGAAAAGTAAAAAAGGTCGGTCGTACAATAATGCCAAATGGAACTTGTCGTGCGATGCCATTACCGGTACTCCTAGGTAAGGGTATGTACACCGGTGTATAGCATTGACTGAACACAAAAAGTCATGGTCAATGTTCCAACTGAGTCGTGTGAACAAAACAAACCTCCAGCTTGGCCGACCGGCGTAACTAGATTCAGAATTTCCTTTTGCAGTATGTAGGACGAGAAAGAGAGAGAGAAAGAATCACAAGTTTCTTGGCTTCATATTCCTTTTGCAGTATGTAGCACGAGAGAGAAGTTCTTGGCTTTTTGATTTATAAATTTTATATATTCTTATATTTGTACTCTTATCTCATCTTTTCGAAACAAGGGAGAACGAAACTAAACTGAGAGCGAGAAAACAGGCTATTGCTGTGCTGTGCTGTGCTGTTCTTTGAAAACGAAAAGAAACGGGTTGGGGCAACAACTAACCGGACTTTCTTTATAGCTTTACATACAAAGAGACCTACTACGTACACAATGCCCTTCCTCCGAGAGAGAGGTTAATTAACAAGCTCTTGAATCGAGCTATGAAAAAAATGAGACTGAAGAAGAAGAAGGGGAAGTTATGTTGCGAGCTTGCAGCGAGAACAAGGTAGGAAAAGATGGGTGCTAAGGGGGGGAGGGGGTATAAAGAGCGGAACGTGTTTGTTACTGTGCCAATCCGGGGCGTTTGGGTGTACATGTAGTGCGCAGCACCAAAGATTCGTGAATGGATGATCGTATCGTAAGCGACGTTACAAAGGCATGACCTGACAGAGAGGGAGGGAGTAGGAGTCAAGACGGATGCCATCATGCGCAGCACACAAGCCAAGCCAAGACAACCATGCCAGGGGTAGGGCATGGGATATGGTCTGTGCGAGACGCTGTCGCAGGACATCGCGAGGAAGATGAAACCGAACCGTAACGCCTTTGTGGGTAATTGCCTAGACAACATGCCATTCCGACCCATGCCCCGGGCCTAATTCCAAAACTTGCCAATCCCAGTAATCGTACAGCGGCTCTCGCCGATCCCGGTCTAGAAGTTCAAAGGACAAAACATACTCTGGTGTTTCATGCGGCCTCAGTCAGGCGAAATGTTTAAATCCAGCCGTTAGGTGGCGGACTCCGCGACATTGTGCCCGCGCCTAGTGGTATCTTCGCCGTCGGTGATGGTGCTGTTTTGCAACCGCTGTTTGATCGTGTGAGGCTGTTGACCGACGAAGGTGTGCCGGGTTGGGACGCCGTCTTGGGTGAGGCGACTGATGCGATGGGCGAAACTGGGTTCATCCGGAGTCCGCTGATGCAAGCCGGCTTGGGAATGACCGGTGACGGCATGGAGGGTGAAGGTATAGCGGCCTGTGTTGGAGTAACGGCCTGTGGAACCGGTGCTGGCGCTGAAGATGGTGGGGGAGGTAGTACTTTCTCGCGTTGAGCCTTGAGGTACTCGCTGCTGTTGGTTATTGGTACGAGAGGGAACACCGGAGTTCGGTTAGGGCTGTTGGCCCTTGGTCGGGTTGCGGAAGATGGTGGTGGGACATATGTGCCTGGGCTAAGCGTCTCCAATGACGATGTATCTGTTGAAGGAGGCCCCTGAATCGGGAGCTCAAGCGATTGCTCACTGTCGTCGGTATTACCCCGCTTGGGTGGCGTTGGGCGTTCAGTGTTAGTGTACTTGGATGCTGCAAGCATGGCAGGTGCTACTGAGAAGCGTAGACCAATCTGGACTGTAGCGCAGCTATCAGTGCTTTGCATACGTGAATGTCCCGAGGTAAAGGGTAGCTTTGGCTTGGTCAAGAAGTCGAACGCGTCGCTAACATTGGTAACCGATGTGACTGAACCCCGTCGTGTAAAGCGTCGCATAGCGAGCTTGGATACTGAGGGGGTCTCTTGCGTAGCCTTCGGATCGTAGACTGTAGGAGGAAGGCGAGGAACTTCTTCGGCTCGTGTGGGGAATAGAGAATAGCTCTCCTTGCGTCCGTTGCTCGATGGGAGGGTATCGTTGTCTTTCATAGGAGGTAGTGGCCATTGCGTAGGGTCGATCGGGCTACCGGGCTTGATGGATACCGGCGACAAAGCACGCTGAGGTCGTTCGAAGTATTCGGGGTCGAAGTCGCTACGGTTTTTTTCAGGCCCGACATCAATCAGACCCTGTCGGCTGTCTAAGCGGCGAGTTGTTTGCAGATCCGTCGGTCCGCTTATTTGCATCTCCAAATCGCTGGGGCCGAAGAATCGAAGCTTTGGGCGTTGCTGCTTTGGGCTCGAGTTCATCTCGTTGATGGGACGAATGACCATTCGGGTTGCATTCGTTCGGAGGAAGAGGTGGAAGAAGGTGATGACCATGCCCGAGGAGAATAGCGAGATTTCGGCAATACGAGAGGCAGCTAACGCTTGCATGAAGTCTCGTTGAAGAGACTGGATCTCGACGGGGAGGACGAGAGCCTAGAATTGTCAGATGTGAAGTTGAGAGAGTGTGTGTGTTACACTCACGTAGATCAATGCAGCGATCAACAAGAAGTAGGACATGCGTGAAGCCGAAATGCGTTCGTTGTTATCCACGTTAGGGGACCTCATGAGCTGGATACTAATGAGAGCAGCCACAGACAACAAGCAGAAGATCATGACAGCAAGGATGATCATCATCAGAAAATCATAACGCATAGGAAACCAGATGAGGCTGCCAAAGCAGGTGTTGTTCATTGGCCATGCGACAGTCGGCATCCAGGTGAGTAAAAGCATGAACGACACCACGGCAATACAGATGGTCGTGTTCCATTTGCCCCGAGGGGCAAAACGGTTGCGCTTGAAGCCTCGGATGGCTACTTCGATTCCAAAAACCAGTGTGATGTATCCCATCAGAAATATAGCTGCGATTGTCAGCCTCCCAAGCTTGGAACCTAAAGCAGACTGCACATACCGGGGAATGTTATCATGGAAAGCCCACGGCAACTTCTAGAAAATACACTATTAAGGGTAGTGCTCTGCACTGATACGAAGATGACCTGTTGTAGAACGGCACCGCAGGCCAGGGCGAGCGGAAAGGTCTCGGCAGGGTGAACATTGTGGAGAGCATTGAACCTTCTTTGTTTTGTTAGCTGTGTACACTTCCTCAGCCATGTTGAACCCACTTCTTCCTGGGCAAGACCTGCAGCTCTGCAGTTCGCCGTGCGTCAGAGATGATGCGATGGACGGTTAACAACGTCAAAGCAAGGCTAAATGCTCCGAGGGTAAGATGCGTTGTCCGGAGTGTTTGCACTTGTTGAAGTTGTAGAGAGGCGATAAGGGTCCTTGTCGCGTTCGTCTGCATCCAGGGACCAGTGCGTCCCGCGGAAGCATTGAGGGTCAAGTTGAAATGCGATCGGGCGTCGAGCTGCGGAAAGTGAGTGGCCCATGATTCCATTGTGCCAACACCGGTTACAAGAGGTGAAGAAAGGAAGATTGTCTCGCTGGTAACCAGCAGCGGCTGAAGAAAGAAAAACGACTAGGTATTCATGGAGACTGTTTGTTTGACGTCGTAAACGAAGGAGTAGCCAGCTCAGCGTCAAGGAAGAAATCAACCTAAGCCTGCCAGCAGAGCAACAACGAAAGAAGGGAAAAAAAGAGCGTGGACATTAGACGTAAGAGACGGAGACGGCTATGAGACTCCAAACGGTATATGACAAAACCGGCGGGCGGTAACTAGCAGCACATGGTTTCGGAACAGCGGTCCTGAGGCGTCTGTCCGGTCATTCGCTGAGAGGCGCACGCATTGGCATGCATCCAGTCTGTCCATACGATGGGTCCATTCCCCCAGCAGTGGAAGAAAGTGGGGTTTCAACTCATGCGAGCCACACGTATGCCCAGGTAGCCCGGGCAGCGGAGCCTGGAGATCCGTACAGACATGGTGACGTCTGACCCTGGCCGGCTGCTATGGACGAGCGGCTGAGCAAACGGCCACACTCTGACTTTTGCTGTAGCCATGGCCAGGTTACCCAAGACGTCACTGTCTAGCATTACCGTGGTGCGGTAGCCGTTCCCGCAGCGTGCGTATGAGCTGCTACTGCATCTTCGTTCACGGCGCAAACATCTTCCGCCGACATTCACTGTTTGGTCCAGATCGGCACGATTTCTTGACACCTGTTTCTATACTTGGACTTTGATCAAGCCGTGAAGCGTGGAAGCGCTGGTGTGGTGTAGACGGCTGGGCACAGAGTCGTTGGTCGTGAGGTCGGTCGTGAGACTAGAGTTCTGATGCCGGCTGGGTTTAGACTGTGCCGCAGACCCTCGCTTCAGCCCTGTCCGAGACACAGCGAACGCCAGAACCCCTGTCACCACCACCACTGCCTCGAAAGGCCCTGCAGACGCATGACACGAGGCGCAGCGAGTCTGGCTAGTCAAACCTATAAAGCAATATACTATGGCAGCGACAGACAATGGGTAACCCCACAAGCGGACGCCACACTGTGTGTGTGGCGCCTGACATGATCTGAGAAGCCAAACCCGTAGAAAATGCTCGAAAACGTGAAATTGCAGGATAGAGAGAGCTGCCCGAGGGGCTGTCCGGGAAGCTCCCGTTCCAGCGGATGGATCGCGTTGCTTATCGATGTTGACATGCCAGCATGCACCATGGCTGATCCGATCCGACCTTCTAGACCCAGGAGCTCGCTTAGCAGTGCAGCAGGCAAGTCATTGACGCCGACGACTGAGCACTGAGCAGTATGCTGATGAGACTAGATTACCATTCACACGTAGCATCTTGCGTCGATCATACATGCAAAATACAGAGTGATAGGTCATCTCGCAGCCGCCCAACGCATTGGTAAAGCGGCTACGGAATACAGAGCGGTACCATTGCAATCCTCTGATCGGCATAGGAATCGACTCTCTATTACGCCGCTTACTCGTGATGTGGAGTGGCAAGGCAATAAAGTCGAAACTGATCCGATAGACTTACTGTAAGCGGCAATGCACGATGCCTAACGAGGGTTTATCCCCCTGGTCAAGTTTCGACAGCATCAAGGCACTTCCTACCTATTTTCGTTTCCTCCAGCCACGCGTACATGGCATATGGCGTAAAAAGCAAGGATACTAGGAATATTCTCCGGCAATACCAGCAACAGATCACGCAACTATAGCCCAGCTTGGAGGTGATAGACATGAGTATAATACCAGAAGGACCAAGAAAACATGGATTAGATGAGTATTCTGCAGTGTGGTAGTATTGTTTTGAATGTTGCTGATATAACAGAAATGCATTCTTTTGTATAGCAGTGATGTGGTGAGTCTGCGAAGTGACCTGGGGCACTCTCTCGCAGTGATACCTATGTCGAAGTTGCATACTCTTCAAGATACGAAACGAGCAGCTTTGCGCCATCGAGCGAGACCGCATTGTCTGGGGCACGAAGAACGTTAGCCTTGGTCGTCCGAGTGGCACTTCGCTAGGCCAAATGCTGGTCCAAGTACATCGACCCACCCACACTAGCATGTCCCCGTAAGGCTCTCGCTCCAGCCTCCTCGCATGACAGATGACAGGATGCAGAAGATGGATTTGTGGGGGCTTACAGTTGCTAGCGCGAATACCACCTACGCTTCGGTGGCCCTTTAGACCTAGCAGGCCCTTCTTCTCTGCGCCCACAAGGAATGCTTTCTCTTTGTCCGCGTCCCCACCATGAACGCGAAAACAAATGTTCATCCTACTGCGGGCTGACTTGTCTGGAACGACTCGATAAACGTCTGGGTACTTCTCAAGCGTGTCGTAGATAAGTTGGGCTTTTTTGTTGGAGATGTCTTCCTGGCCTCCTATACGCTTGGCGCCATACGAGCTGACAAGGCCAGACATGACTTGGCCAGCGATCCAAACGTCAAATATGGGCAAAGTGTTATACAATGAGTTGTTTTTGGCGATAGTTGGGTAGTCGAGCACAATGGGCCCGACTGCTAAATTCAGCTCTCTCAGCAAGTCAGGCGAAGCCGGGGTTGAGTGCGGCGGAAGAAGCGACTTCCGCATGATGACAATGGCAATTCCAGTATTACCAATGTTCTTCTGGGCACCGCCAAAGATGATGGCATACTTGGCCACATCCACCTTGCGGGAAATGAAGTTGGACGACATGTCGGCACAGACCAATGGCGCATCCTCCCCTTCGAGGCTTTGCGGGAAAGACGGGAACTCGACACCATCTACGGTTTCGTTATCACAGTAGTAGACGAAGGCAGGCCCCCCGTTGCCGCGGGGTGTGAGATTCCACTCGCTTTCTGAGGGAATCCTGCCAAACTTTCCGTCATTGACCTTGCGTGAATCGGTGGCTACATTGACGTGTTTCGCTCCTACGAGTCGTGCAGCCTCCTGTGAAGCCTTGAGTGACCACGAGCCGGTGACCAGGTAGTCGAGCTTGAGCTCCTCATCCACGACCTTGCGCAGCCTCTTCAGTACCTCGGCCTTGTCATCGCCCACCTCTTTGGCAATTTTGGCGCGCTTCTTCTCTACCCAGATGGAGACGAGGTTGTAGACAGTGGCACTGAACTCGCCGCTGCCGCCGCTCTGCAAGAAGAGGACCTCGTAGTCGTCAGGAATTTCTAGCAGGTGGCTGAGCGCCTTCTTGGTGTCTTCCAGGATTTGGTTGGCTTCGGGAGAACGGTGAGAAATTTCACAAAGGCCAATGCCTTTGTCTTTGTAGTTGAGCAGCGCCTGCGAGGCCCTCTCGAGCACGTCGGTGGGGAGCGGTGCGGGGCCAGCCCCAAAGTAGTGGACGTCGGAGCGATTGACCATGATGAAGCTGAAAGGCCTTAGAGGTTAGCAGCACAGCAGTATAGGTAGCAGTCGAGGATGGTTGAGAGGAAGTCAGCAAAGAGGGGTGGTTTGTCTGGTGCAAGTCTGCCCTGGTCGCGTCATCCCAATGACTCCAAAGCCAGCCTTTCACCAAGCATATAACCGATCCCGGGCTAGCATGCAATCCGAGTTTGCTGCGTGACGCTTATGTGCTTACTGCGCCGGGAAAATAGCAGCCATGGACGCTGCCGTGTCGCTCGCGTGGGTGTACGTTGCATGAGGTGAAGCAATCGAGCGCGTCCCTGGCACCTTAGTTGTCCAATGGCAGGCACAGCAGATCCGATGACGCTCGCCGGTGTCGCAATGTCGGTGCGGTACGGAACCAATAATTTTGGCCGGAACTCTGGGGAAGGCATATCGCATCGTGCCTGCAAACCCAACAGTGTCCTTTCCAAGTTCAAGCAATCATGGCAATGTCGCTCCGGGCAGCCCGGCTCTTGGGTCGCAGGCAGATAGCAGTATGTGAAAAGGCGTGCGCCCCTGCAAAGCCTATCGTCTAACACCATGTGTAGCCTCCCCGAGCGCTTTTAACATTTCGCGCTGTCGTATCACCGTCGCCTCGCACACATCTGACTACACGAACCTTTGCCACCACGGTGGTCCGGCGTGATGCCCAGGATGTCTTTCCTTCCATGAAGGAGAGCCCTGCTGCTAGCTTCCTCTCGTCCCTCAATGAGACGCCGAAAACACCCCAGACGCTCACCGAGAAGATTGTGCAACGGCATGCAGTCGGTGTCGCGCAGGGCAAAATCCTACGATCGGGCGACTATGTGACTTTGCAGCCGCACAAATGCATGACACATGACAACTCATGGCCCGTGGCTCTCAAGTTCATGGGCATTGGCGCCACCAAGATCAATGACCCCAAGCAGATCGTAATGACGCTTGACCATGATGTACAGAACAAGACGGAGAAGAACTTGAAGAAATACAGCCAGATTGAGGAATTTGCGAGGAAGCAAGACGTAGTCTTCTACCCTGCTGGACGCGGCATTGGACATCAGATCATGGTCGAAGAAGGTTACGCCTGGCCTGGAACCCTGGCTGTGGCTTCCGACAGTCATTCCAACATGTACGGGGGCATCGGATGCTTGGGCACCCCTGTAGTCCGGACCGACGCTGCGAGTATCTGGGCAACGGGCAAGACATGGTGGCAGATTCCACCCGTCGCAAAGGTCACCCTCAATGGCAAGATGCCCCAAGGTGTGACCGGCAAGGATGTTATTGTAGCTCTGGCTGGATTGTTCAACAAGGATGAGGTTCTCAATCACGCCATTGAGTTTACAGGAACGGATGAGACACTCGGCAGCATACCAGTCGATGACCGCCTCACTATTGCGAACATGACGACTGAATGGGGTGCTCTTACTGGACTATTTCCCATCGACTCTGTTCTCCATGGCTGGTTGAGGGCGAGAGCTACTCTCGCAGCCATGGGAGCAGGGGAGGCCAAGGATCACCACCACCAGCAGTTTATTCACGAGCGCATCGATCAACTCTTCACTGCAACCGGTATCGTCGGAGAAAAGATGGGCCATATTTTCAAGCCCGCCTTAGCTGCGGACAAGGGAGCTGTGTATGCCAAGGAGCTCTTCCTGGATCTCTCTACTTTGTCGCCATATGTTTCCGGTCCAAACTCTGTCAAGGTTGCTACTCCGTTGCTCGAATTACAAAGCCAGAACATCCCAATCAACAAGGCATATCTTGTGTCTTGCACAAACTCTCGTGCTTCTGATATTGCTGCCGCTGCAAATGTCTTCAAGGATGCAGCTGTCCTTAATGGCGGCAAGGTTCCCAAGATTCCAGATCACGTCAACTTCTACATTGCTGCGGCATCTATCCCCGAGCAAAAAGCGGCTGAAGAAGCGGGCGACTGGCAGACTCTCCTCGAAGCGGGTGCCCAACCGTTGCCTTCTGGTTGCGGTCCCTGTATCGGCCTTGGAACAGGTCTCCTCGAACCCGGTGAGGTCGGTATCAGTGCCAGCAACCGTAACTTCAAGGGCCGTATGGGATCCCCTGACGCAAAGGCATACCTAGCTAGTCCTGAGGTTGTCGCAGCTAGTGCTTTATCTGGCACGATCTCCGGACCAGGATGGTATCAAGCTCCTGAGGGTTATGAGGGTGTCCGAAGGGGAGAAGGTGATGGTATCCCAGCAGAAGAGCGTATGATGACCATCGAAGACATGCTGGAGAAGGCTATCAAGGATGCTGAGGCTGCCATTGACACCTTCGGTAGCGCTTCATCTGCATCTGAAACTCAATCCGTCAATCCGCCTACAGCAGCAGGCTCAGACGCCGAGACCTTGACTGAGATCCTTCCAGGCTTCCCTGAGAAGATCAGCGGCGAGATCGTCTTTTGCGACGCTGACAATATCAACACCGATGGCATTTACCCCGGCAAATACACATACCAGGATGACGTGACCCGGGAGAAGATGGCCGAAGTATGTATGGAGAACTATGATCCTAGCTTTGGTCAAATGGCAAAGGCAGGCGATATCCTCGTTTCAGGCTTCAATTTTGGTTGTGGTAGTAGCCGCGAACAAGCTGCAACTGCCATCTTGGCTAAGGGCATCCCGCTTGTAGTTGCCGGCAGCTTTGGCAATATCTTTAGCAGGAACAGCATCAACAACGCCTTGATGGGTGTCGAGGTGCCTAAGCTAGCCAACCGTCTCCGCGAGGTCTTCTCATCCAAAGACACCGTGTCATCACAGCAAGCTATGAAGGAGCCATCAAACAACCGAGAATCACTCGATTCACCACCACCTGCGGCTGCTGCTCAGCCTACGCAAGCTAAACAATTAACCCGTCGCACTGGGTGGACTCTGGAGTGGGATGTTCGCAGGAGCACTGTCTCAGTCCAGGAAGGCCCTAACGGCTCCAAGTGGAACGTCAAGGTCGGCGAGCTGCCGCCCAATGTTCAGGAGATCATTGCGCTCGGAGGACTGGAGAACTGGGTCAAGAAGGAGATTGGTAGTCCTCCATCGTGAGCGGGATGAGAGCCTGTGAAAGTGTTGTATACCCACTCAAAATTGCATGGTCGGCGTTCTTGATAATTGATGCAATAGCAGGTCATTCTGACTGCATGACTGAAGTCTAGCTCGAATTATTGGTCACGATTCTTGCAGCTTGTGTATTCTGAAGATGTTGTACGTGTGTGTTGTTCTTGTTGGGAAGAAATCTGCCTCTTAAAGCACACAATTACAATACATCTACGGGTAGATATAGTGTAGTTGTCATGGAGTAACAATTCTCAGGGTTCGCGTGGGGAGGCGGCTTGGCGGGGCGACACCGGACTTTGGAAATCACTTCCCCGACGAACTTTTTTTCCAAGTGGGCTTTCCAGGATCCACGCTGTGCTGCTTATCTCCAGCTGCCGTTCTTCACTCCCAAATACCCCAATTGCCTTGTGCTGTTGGTCCCTCTTCCTCCTCTTGCTTCTCTTAATCCCCCTTCTACACAATATTCTACAATGACGCCATCACCATCAGAAGCCGTAGCAAAAGTTGCGCAAGCTGCCGCCGGCACAGAGTCGTCAGCAAAAGTGTACAAGAGGGAGTCCAACACAGCCAGGGTACTGGGAGCAGGTACTCGAACCTCAAACAATCAAGAGTTCAAATTGTATATCTAACAAGGTCAGGATGTGCGGGTATCGCAGAACTCATGGTGTTCCACCCTGTAGACACTACAGCGAAGCGGTTGATGAGCAACATTGGCAAGGTGCGGCACAATACCACGCCCTACTACGACGATGTCTGACTCGCGAACAAATAGATCGAATCTGCATCCCACTTAAACAAGGTCGTTTTTAGGGACGCAGCGTCGGCCTCAGTCTCCGGTCGATTCCTCTCACTATTCCCCGGTCTCGGATACGCAGCAGCCTACAAGGTATAAAAGTTTCTTGGGTGGAATGGTACATGAACTGACAGTGCCAGATCCTTCAACGTATATACAAGTTCGGTGGGCAGCCTTATGTCCGAGACTACCTTGCGCAGCACCATGGTGGAAGCTTCGACCGCGCGTTCGGCAAAGGGAACGGCAAGGCTATCATGCACGCGACTGCAGGTTCGATTATCGGTATCGGTGAAATCGTCCTCCTACCTCTAGATGTCCTCAAGATCAAGCGACAAACAAACCCCGAGGCTTTCCGGGGACGTGGTGTGATCAGAATCATCTCAGATGAAGGGTTTGGACTGTACCGTGGTTGGGGGTGGACGGCAGCACGTAATGCGCCAGGCTCGTTCGCGGTATGTTCAAATGATTGAGTTCGGGATAGGCTAAAACTAACGCCCTGATAGCTGTTCGGTGGTTCCGCTGTAGCCAAGGAATACTTCTACAAACTCTCAGACTACAACTCAGCATCGTGGTCGCAAAACTTTGTTGCATCCATCGCCGGTGCCAGCGCATCGCTCGTTGTCTCTGCTCCTCTCGACGTCATCAAGACGCGTATTCAGAACAAGAACTTCGAGAACCCCGAGAGCGGTTTCCGGATCGTGTCCAACATGATGAAGCACGAGGGTCCCACTTCCTTCTTCAAGGGACTGACGCCCAAGCTGCTTATGACTGGCCCTAAGCTCGTCTTCTCCTTCTGGTTGGCACAAACGCTGATCCCTGCGTTTGGAAAGATTATGTAAACTTGTAGCGCTGTATCTGTGGTGATATTTGTACTATATGGGAAGCTTGGGGTTACAGGTGCTTTACATTCGGCAGGCTGGGCTACGTCCAAGGCAACGACGTACGAAGAGCGCATACCAATGCGAACGAACTACACATTCTCCATTCTACTAGCGGTTAGTTTGCCTGCTCGTGCACACATGAAAGTGGAGCGGTGATGCGTGTCCAACACTCGAGTGGCTGTCACGTGAATATAGCGATGCCACCCGCTCGACCATGTCTGACTGTCTGACCTGTGATTCACTCGGCGGCGTGCCAACGGACCTACGAAGTACTACTTAGAGTCAGACGTCAGACAATAACACCAGTCGCCTTGCCAAAGCAGGTTAGGGTCCTTAGGGGCAGATAGGTAGCCGTGGGTGCATGTGAGAGGTTCCCTGGCGCGACAGGCTAAGGTAACTTGTGACCACGGGTTTGGGGCTGAATGCCAAGCTCCTTCACACCTGGGATCCACGCCGCGCACTCCATCGACCTTTACCTCAACCTCGTCCGCACCCGTCGACGCACTATATACCACGACTCTCGCCTCGGATCAGCCCGTCTACTCGCACTTACTTGCCCTGGACAGTTTTCTCACCCCCGCAACATCGCCGACATGAATCCTGAGTGGTACGTAACCTCCGCGCAACGCCCAACGCCCACCGCCAGGCCGAGGAACAACGACGTCACAAGTGTATTCAAAGCCATGCTAACCCGCGTATCTACAGAGTACCGCCTCTGAAATGTACAGTCCCGGCGCTGTACATGAGCCCTCTGACAGCCCCACGCTGACGGTGCGCTGCACATTAGATACGACTACCTCTTCAAGCTGCTCCTTATCGGTGACTCTGGTGTCGGAAAATCCTGCTTGCTGTTGCGTTTTGCAGACGACACATACACCGAGAGCTACATCTCTACTATCGGTGTCGATTTCGTACGTCTGCCCGGAGCCTTGGCCCAAAGCTTGCGCCTAATCTAACCCGCACTAGAAAATCCGGACCATCGAGCTCGATGGCAAGACTGTAAAGCTACAGATTGTACGTATACCGGGAACATGCAGCAGACGGGTGCGTGTACTAACAGTTGTTGCAGTGGGATACCGCCGGCCAAGAGCGTTTCCGTACCATCACATCTTCGTACTACCGTGGCGCCCACGGCATCTGCGTCGTCTACGATGTGACCGACATGGACTCATTCAACAACGTCAAGCAGTGGCTGCAGGAGATTGACCGATACGCTACAGAGGGCGTCAACAAGCTGCTCGTAGGCAACAAGTCCGATATGGCGGACAAGAAGGTTGTCGAGTACACCGTAGCCAAGGTACGTTGACGATTTCATTTCTCAAGCCACGCAGTTTTTAACAGACTGGATAGGAATTCGCAGACAGCCTCGGCATCCCCTTCCTCGAGACGTCCGCAAAGAGCGCCACCAATGTCGAGCAAGCTTTCCTTACCATGGCCCGCCAGATCAAGGAGCGCATGGGTACCACAACCGCCAACACGAAGCCCACGGTTCCCATTGGGCAGGGCCAAGGCGTACAGAGCGGATCGGGCGGTGGCTGCTGCTAGAGAAGAGAGGAAGAGTTGATATGTGTCAGGAAACGTGCAAGTGCCTGAAGACGAGCGGCACAACAGCGCCGGTGCTCGAATTCCGGTCTCTATATGCGATTGCGGAAGTGGTGCGGGTACTACTATAATGCTCACTGACACATGGCCGTCATGTCTCTCCCATTCGTCATCATCTCCACGTCTTTGTCCTTGTCTGTGTGCTAGCATGGCGACGCGACTCGCTTAGAATGGGGGCTTTCGTTTGGATTTTCGGGATATGCCCGTGTCTGCGTTACAATTTGTGGTGGCCGTTAGGTCTCTTTCCTTCGGAGTCTTATAGGTGTTCTTAGTATGGGCAAATACTGTATCCCCTGTCCCCCTACGCTGTTGATTTTTGAGTGCGTGAATTGGGACGTCATCCCAAGAGCAGGCCACGCCTTGGTAACCACCTCAAGATTGCCGCATTACCGGAACGTCTAGACAGTGCTTGCTATCATATCATCTCTTTATCTCCTCTTTTGTGCTTAAAACAACAAGTCTTACAATGAATGCTGTTCATTAATTGCAGTGAGCAAAAAATAATGGCAAAAATAATGGCAAAAAGAACAGTTATACTTTTCAGTAACCGCTGAAAACCTTTTTTTTTCATGGTTTTATCACGGAATCGAACTCCCGACATCAGGATCCTGGGTGGTTTCAATGCCAGACTTCAGAATCCTGGGGGTATTCCCTATTCCGCCACACCTGCATTTCACAGCAGTTGTGGGTTTGATGGAAGATTGTTCATTTTACACGGTGTATATAGTAGAGTAAAGTATGTAAGGAGTAAGTGAGTGCGTGAGTGAGTGTTGCCTTGACTAGATACGACTCATCATTCTCCACCTGAACGTTGCAAAAAGCATGTGAGAGCGCACGGGGTCTAGTCAGTTCTTCAGTTCCTATAGTACGCGTCTGTCTCAAAGCACATGTCAAAATATGTGACAATCAATGCTCACGTGATGCTAGCGAACACAGCAAGGCTGCTAGGTAGCGGGGGTGGGTCCCATCATCATGATTCTTCTTAGCCTAGTATATTTCTTTTTTCTATGTCGCTTCTGCCATTCAGGGCCTTTTTCCTGCATGTACATACATACGACAGCCGTAAGTAGTGCCTCGTTCCCGCATTCGGTAAAATGCTGGTGCTGGCACGGACATAACCCTATGACGCCCGATTCCAACTAGGCCTCCCATCTAGGCAGGCAACGAATAAACACGCCAAGTCTAGCAATGCCCCAAGTCAATGAAAGTGAACCTCTTCGGCTGCAAAAATGTTCACAATGTACTGATCTTTCTTTGACCTTGCACCGGCACCCCCCGAAACTTTTTCGCCCGCTTTGTTCCGACGCTTGCCCGTGAAGACGAGTCCAGGGCTCATTGTGCTCAATACCGATACCGATATACCTGAGTCTTGGAGCATGTCATCCCAAAATGTCCTTATCAAGGCAGCAACATGGCTCGCTCGCGAACTCGGTCTCGCGACGATGAGACACGCAGGAAAAGATGTCTACATCATCATACTCGCACGCTACATTCGTCTTACCGCCTACGGTGCCGTCGCACTCATTCTAGCCCTTTTCTTCAAAGAGCAGGGATTCTCAGATGAGCAAATCGGGCTGTTCATGACATTGACGTTGCTGGGGGATGTGCTTGTTAGTTTGCTCCTTACGCTCATTGCGGATGCACTTGGGCGACGGCGCATTCTACTACTTGGGGCTGTGTCGATGGCCATATCTGGCGCTGTGTTCGCGACTACCAGCAACTATATTGCGCTACTCGTAGCCGCCATCATCGGCGTGATTAGTCCGAGTGGGAATGAGATTGGCCCGTTTAGAGCGGTGGAGGAGTCGACGCTCGCGCATCTGGTGGCTGAGGATAAGAGATCAGATGTATACACGTGGTACGTCGTTTTGGCTGTACTGGGTACATCGACAGGGCTAGCTGTCGGTGGTATCGCTGTCGATAGCCTGCAGGCCATTGAGGGATGGTCTGACCTGGACGTGTACCGCACAATCTTTTGGATCTATACAGGTGTCGGCGTCATCAAGGCTCTAATGACACTTTTCCTGAGCCGGCAGTGCGAGCACGACAACTGGAATGAGGATTATGATAGCGCTGCTGAGGCTGAGGCTGAGCCGCTGCTGAATGGCAACGATAATACCGTACGTTCGGATACAGCACAGGTAGAACCCCCTGTGAAGCCAAAGAAAAAGCTCTGGGATGCGGTCAGTACCATATCCAAGCCGAGCCGCGTCGTGCTTGTCAAACTATGTAGCTTGTTCTTCCTCGACTCGCTGGGCTCTGGAATGGTACCGTTTAGTCTGATCAACTACTATATGGAGCGCAAGTTCGATCTGGCAAAGGGAAAGTTAGGAGGTATAATGTCCGCAACTTGGTGAGTCTTCCTTGCGTAAAATGTCGGTAGCTTGAAAGCGATTGACTGATTGATCAAACAGGTTCGTCTCAACAATCGGCAACGTCTTCGCGTCCAGCTTGGCCAAGCGCCTCGGCTTGATCCAAGCCATGGTCTTTACCCATCTACCCTCTTCCCTCTTTCTAGCCCTCCTCCCCGTACCGTCCGGTCTAGCGCCAACCATCTGTCTCCTCGTCGGCCGCTCAATACTCAACTCCATGGACCAAGCGCCCCGATCAGCCTTTCTCTCCATTGTTGTCCTACCCGAGGAGCGAACAGCAGTCATGGGCGTAGTCAATATACTCAAAATTCTGTCTCAGAGCAGTGGGCCAAGTATCACGGGCGTGTTGGCCGGTAGCAACCTTTTCTGGGTGGCTTTTGTGGTAGCCGGCAGTTTGAAAGCGGCATATGATCTCTTGCTGCTAGCGTTCTTCGGTGGGAGGGTACAACCGAGAAAAGATGAGCCGGAGCAAGTCGAGGCGGAATAGATGCTGCGTTGCGGATTTGGAGGGTAATTCTCCCCGGCGGCGGCGGCTGAACGTGCGGGGAACTACATAAGATGTGGGGAAGCACAGCAATGGCAAGTTAGTCTGCTGCTGTGTGCCCTTCTCCGCGATTCCTCCCGGCGTTCGGAAGCTTATATGATGGTACAAAACGCCTCTCAATAGAGGCACAAAGGCTATGACCAATACGGTCCTGTGGATACACTCGTCTCAAGTTGTTATTGGAAGCGGAAGTTAGCATTTTGTTACGCTTTTCGCTAGTTGCACGTGTTGCTCGGCCTCTGTTTTCCCATGGCGAATGTCAAGCGTGAACTCTAATGCCGCCGCCGCCGCCACGGCCCTTGACACCTAGTCTCCCGTGAAGCAATGCGGAGAGTGTTGCTTCTCGTGGAGTAATTTACCCCGCTCACCCACGATGCGCTAGAAGGTTCCAAGAATCTGATGGATGGAACGAGAACACGGAGTCCAGCCACGTGACAGCGAAGTGCGCCTCCTCAGGCCCCCCCTGCCTCGGCACGAACGTCTGGGAGTTGCTTGGACGCCCGAGTATCGGAAACTTCACCGACATTGTAGTCTAGTACCTAACGGGCATCGATCCTTGGTTGTGAACACAATTGCTATATACCATTTGCGAAAGGTCAATTCAATCGTCAGTCCAAGGCAGCCAATTCTCCGATCATCAACACCTTGCCATCTTGGCTAAGCACGAGCCACACATAAGTAAGGTAATCGGTGCACAAACGTCCTGTCAACGGTAACCTTCCCGAGGAGAAGGCCCCAGCACCCAGTCATGAAGTGGCTTAACCACACCGAGCAAGTTGACATAATTCCCCCACCCAATGAAGTGCCGCCTCCGCCGCAGGAGAATGAAGGAAGCTCCACTTGTCTGCACGCGACCAACTTACCCTGGTCCCACGCTACAAAACCAACGCTTGTCCCAAACCGAT
Source organism: Pyrenophora seminiperda CCB06 (assembly GCA_000465215.2). Taxonomy (NCBI): domain Eukaryota; kingdom Fungi; phylum Ascomycota; class Dothideomycetes; order Pleosporales; family Pleosporaceae; genus Pyrenophora; species Pyrenophora seminiperda. The sequence goes on from KE747810.1 coordinate 376,443, forward strand.
ATACCCTAGACCCCGCAAAATTTTGTGCTTAAAGAAGGCCTGTCTTCGATGTTTCCCCTTACCGCACAACCCAAAGCTACGGGTCAGCCAAATTTCCCCAGATTATTTGGCTTTTTTTTGGTTTTTGGGCTGAGTGGAGCGGAGAGAGAGCTGGCCAGTTTCCCCACAATCCTTTTTAACGCCCATTCAGAGGATCGCCGTTCGGGCCGATTTGGGGGTTGTTGGGAAAGGAAAGAAGACGCAAAAGATGGTGGAAGAGAAGGATATTACCGGTGCTCCTCCAGTGGACCATGATGCCGACCATGAGTTTGATCACAAGAATGCCGCGGACAAAATTGTCAACGATGCGCGTCTTGCGTCTGACAAGGAGCGCAAGATGACGCTTATGCAGGGTATCAAGCTCTACCCAAAGGCAATCGGGTGGTCTGTTTTGATTAGCACATGCATCGTCATGGAAGGCTACGATGTCTGTCTGCTAAACAACTTCTTCGGCTTCCCCCAATTCAAGCAAAAGTACGGCCAGCAGCTACCGGACGGGTCGTGGGAAATCCCGGCACCATGGCAGGCGGGACTGTCAAACGGAGTCATTGTAGGCGAAATTATCGGATTGTTCTTGAACGGTTGGATCAGCGAGTCTATTGGCTACCGGTACACGGTGATAGGGTGCTTGGCCATGATTGTGGGCTTCACGGCTATTTTCTTCACGGCGCAGACGGTGGTGCATTTGTTGGTCGCGGAAATCCTGTGCGGTATTCCATGGGGTGTCTTTCAGACTCTTACCATTACGTACGCTTGCGAGGTTTGTCCTGTTGCTCTCCGCGGATACTGTAAGTTCGAATTATGCTTCAAAACTTCTCTCCAAGATGATCGAGCTGACAAGTACTTGCAAAGTAACAACGTATGTCAACTTCTGCTGGGGTCTTGGCCAGGTGATTGGGATTGGTGTCATCCGCTCCATGGTCAACCGAGACGACGAATGGTCGTACCGCATCCCTTATGCGCTCCAATGGATGTGGCCTGTGCCCCTCATCATTGGCGTTGCCCTGGCCCCCGAATCCCCATGGTGGCTCGTCCGCAAAGGCCGGCTCGAAGACGCGAAGAAATCTCTCCTCCGACTCACTAGTCTGGACCGCGAAACGGATTTCGATGCCGACGAGACGGTTGCCATGATGGTGCATACGACGGCGCTCGAAGAGCAAATTACCCGAGGAGCAAGCTACTGGGATTGCTTCAGGGGTACTGATTTGCGTCGCACAGAGATTGTGTGCATGGCATGGGCGATGCAGAATCTCAGTGGCAACGCTTTCTCCGGCTACTCGTCCTACTTTCTCCAACAGGCCGGTCTGCCAGCATCGACATCGTACGATTTCGCAATGGGCCAATACGGCATCAACATGGCCGGTGTATTTGGCGCATGGTACCTCATGAAGATTGGGTTTGGACGACGCACACTGTACCTAGCCGGTCTCTGCGGTCTCTGCGCCATGCTCTTCGTCATGGGCTTCCTGGGCCTTGTGCCAAAGGCCCACCGCCAGCAGGGCGCCATGGCAACGGGCTCCATGATGATTGTCTGGGCCATGTTCTACCAGCTCACAGTCGGCACAGTGTGCTACTCGCTCGTCGCTGAACTCTCCACCCGCCGCCTCGCCATTAAAACGGTCGTCCTAGGCCGTAACCTCTACAACATAATCGGCATCATAACCGGCGTCCTAACGCCCTATATGCTCAATCCAGGAGCATGGAACTGGTAAGCTAGCTCCCTCCCTTCCCCTTACCTTACCTTCCCTACTTCATCTCTCTCCACCTGCAAACTCCCCCCTCCCCCCCTCTTTTTCTTTACTAACCACACACCCACCCCACCCAACAGGGGCAACTACGCCGGTTTCTTCTGGGGCGGCTCCTGCTTCCTCAGCATCGTATACACATATTTCCGCCTTCCCGAGCCGCGCGGCCGCAGCTTCGCCGAACTAGACCTCCTTTTCGAAAAGAAAGTTAGCGCGCGCAAGTTTGCGAGCACACAAGTCGACGTCTTTGCCGATACCCACGTCCAAGGCACGGCCGTCTTCGATCGGTATGAAGAAGAAAAGGTTGATGCTGCTGTGAGAACCGAGTCTATCGCCGCTCCTCCTGCGGCGTAAAATATATTCAAAGAGAGCGTTTAATGACTAGTTTTGTTTAGGGTGCGATTTCATGATGTTATGTATGGTTAGGAGGGATGGAGAGGAGGTGGGGACTTTGTATATGAGAGCGAATTTTTTTTCGTGTTGCCGTAGCAGGAGATTATGGTGTTTTATTAATGTTATAGATATCTATATGTATTGTTATTATATTGAGTTGTTCGAAAGTATTCTTCTGTCTAGTGAAGAAGAAAAGGTCGTCTTGTGAAATTTGAACCCGGTTGAAGTACCTGTCAAGATGAGCCACGCACTAACTGCCCTTGACTGTTTACATACCGCTTCGTACGAATCTTGTCATTTGGGAATTCGATACTGCTTTACCAACACTCAAAGTAACAGTCTTGTGTTAGCCAGAGGGTCAACAAATGTCACTTCCATCCCTCCAAGACACATGCACACACACACCATCATCATCACCATCATCCTCGATCAAGCTAACAAGCACACAAGATTAGATTAAGGTAGCAAAGTATGTGCACCGAACAGTTCTTGCCAGAAACCCCCAAACTAATTAACCCTCATCTCACCCATCACCAAGCCAGCCAGATACATTAAAGCTACCACCAAAAGCTCAAAGATCCCCTAACCGCACCACAAGTGAATGTTTGTTACTACAAGAAAGGTAAAAACAAAGCATACATCAAAGACGGAGATACATAGTAAAGAGACGGGCTTCGCGACAAGAGAGTGTAAATGTAACAAAAAGAGGAGAACCAAACGCTCAAGGGTATGGAGAATGGCCGGGCAAGCTATGCTAAACATACGTACTCGTACAAGACAAGAGAGCGAGCGATTCGAGATACAAAGAAGTGGGTCGTTGTGGTATACACATTTTACTTTCCGCCGGAGGCCAGGTGATCAGCAGCCTGTAGTGGGTGTTAGAATCAAGGCTTCCATTTCGAAGATAGCAACGTGTTGCTTCTTGCTTACCTTGTTGATATCATAATCGTACTTCTCGAGCGCAGAGAGAGCCTCGTTACGTCCATAGCCCATGCTAGTCAAATTTTTGAGGATAGGGTCATCATGTTCGGTTCCAGTGCTAATAGCACGGCCGAGCGAAGGCATCTGAGGTGACAGGGTTTGCGACTTGGCAGCATCTTCGTTGTCGAGGGTGTCAAAGACTGATTTGCCAAAGTCTGTTGATGCTTGTTGCGAGTGCGAACCCTTGTCAGCCTGCGAAGACTCTAGGTTAGAGAAGATGGCATCCCAATCCTGAGACGAGGCGGCCGGTTGTGGCTGCTGGGGCTGGTTTCCAAAGGTTTGGGAGAGATGCTCAAAGTCACTGAAGCTATCATCCCCGCGGGGTTTACCGGTAGGGGTTTGCTGCGAAGCCATAGTGTTCGATTTGGAGGCTGCAGGCGAGTCAAATACAGGGTTGAACTCATCGAGTCCTTCCCGGTTCTGAGAAGAAAACATGAAGTCATCTTCAGCGCGGTCATCCTCTTTGGCATCAGCCAGATCGTCAAATCCAGCATCAAAGTCGTCATTGAAAGCAGACTTGCCAAGCTGAGGTACGTTGGAGGATGGGGATGGGCCCTTGTTGGTTTCGGTGCTACCGTATGTCAAAGCAGAATGGTACTGGTCGGAGGGAACAGTCGATGATGGTGTATCGAGAGGAGGTGGTGACGTTGTAGCAGACTTGGACGAACCGCCAAAGAGAGCCGCCCCATGGCCACCAGGGGGGTTGAAAGATTTCTCGGGACCTTGCGCTGTATCAGGAGAACCTGGAGAGGTTGGGTTTTCGCGAGCGGGAAGGAGACCACCAAATTCCGGGGGAAATTGGTTCGTTCCAGTCCTTGTCTGGTTCACGCTCGATTCGTAGGTCGGCGGTGATTTTTGCGCGCTGGAGGAAGGCAAGCCACTCAGGTTTGAGTCCAAGCGAGTAGTCGGTGGTGGGGCCCTGTAAAGCTCATCACTGGAGGCGGTGCCTGGCCGCTGCTGTTGCTGAGAACGCTGCTCCTGTCCAGCGCTGATACGCTTCTGATTGGGCGATGCAGACGTAAAGTTGTCGTCAAATCCTCGTCCATCGTTGCTGTCGCTGTCGTCATCATGCGCCAGATCCTCGATTGGAGGGAACTCCTTGTTGAATCTGTGGGAATTGTCTGCAGGCGCGGTGCTGTTAGACGTGGTGCCAGTGGTCTGGCGGCTAGGACCGAAGCCAGCGAAAGCTGCGTCGAAATCATCCTTTCCTCCTCGGGGCTGCTCGCCAGAAGTGCTGCCGAAGGGGTCTGCACGACTGTTGTTCCTGTTTGGACCACTCATACCACTCTCCCCAGTTTGGTTCTGCTGTAGCGGTGTGATAGCGTCTCGCGGGAAAGCTCCAGGAACGTCCACCGTAGCAGATGGTGCTCCGAAGTTTGAAAACGTATCCATCCGATCTTCAGGCTTCGTTGAACGCTGAGTATCACTAGTTACACTGGCCACAGGAGAGGCCGAAAAAGTTCCGGTTAAACAATGCAGGGTTAAAGTTGTCAGTCTCTGTTCTGCCTGTTTCCTGTCGCTCAACGGTGGGCTTCTCCGGTACGGGAGTGCCTACAGGCGAGGCTTGCGAAATGGTAGGTGTCTCGTTGCCGGGAACACTGGGGCCACCGTATCTGCTAGCAGATGCACCCGCTCGTACGGAGGAACTAAACGAGTCCGATCGCGGGCCCCCTTCTCTCAATGGCAGAAAGGCAGAGCCAAATTGACGCGACTCTGGAGGAGCTGGTGGCTCCGCAACACGGGGAGACTCTTGGTAGGAAGATAGGGGAGGCGAAGTGGAAGGCGTGGGAACATCAGGACCCTCCGAAGAGCGTACGGACTGGCCTGATGGGACTGAGAAACTAGGTCCTTGGTTCTCGCGGAAAGATACGGGGGGTGCAGCGCTCTGGGGTGTGCCAAACGAGCCGAAAACGCTGTCAAAGTCCTTGTGGGGCCCATCACGCGCGAAGCCAGAGGGTGACATGGTGTTCTCGGCAGCAGGCTGGGGTGTCTTGCGGAAGAATGGGTTGGTGCTCTGACTTGTCGTGGAAGCTGCAGGACTGACAACAGCAGGGGTTTGAATTTGAGGACTTCGTACGCCTTCCTCCTGAGGTTTGGACAAGTCGTTCATTTCATTCTTGATCTTATCGCGCTCGCCCTCATTAGTAGCAAGTTGCTTCTTGTTGATCGCTACCATACCCTTCTGTTGGCGAGCATCATTCCTCATCTTGTCGAGTTGAGGACGCAGCTGGCCAATCTCAGCGTTCAGCTGACGAATTCGTTCTTTCAAGTTGTTGTTCTCGCGCTGGTCCGCCTCAAGTTGGCCTCCAACCTGTCGGTGCTGGTTCTGAACATCTTGGTACATGCCCTCAATATTCGCAAGATCGACCTGTAGCTTTCGGGTCTCGTTACGAGAAGCGGCTAGACGATCCTCCAAAGCCTTAACTGCCTTGACTTCCTGGTCATACTGAGTCTTGAATTGCGAGAGACGAAGCTCAAGGTCGCGCTTCTGGGTGGTGACGCTATTGAGATCACTCTCGGTGGCTGTCTTTTTGTTCTGGACTTCTTGCATTTGATTCCGTAGGGTTGTCATTTGGTTGGACATGTTGGCTAGATCGGTAGAATCTTGGGTCAGCTTCTTGTTAATCTCAGCATCGGTCTCCCCGCCTAATAAGTCGTCCATTGCGGATGGCGTCGATATCGGTTGTGCGCCAGAGGTACCAGACTGGCCTGTGGAGTGTGCGGTCAAGGTCTGACCAAAAGACGAGCTAGGCATGAACGGCTTGAAAGTAGAGGCAGGGTTACGCGGTTGTGGCTGGAATGGATGTGGCGAAGTGGGCGAAGTGGGCTTGCTTCCAAAAGGATCGTTTTCGAAAGGCTTGTTGAAGGTTGCAGAGCCACCTGTCGATTGAGGTTGCTGAGGGGCAGGAACAGGTGCTGAGAAGGCATCCAGCCCAAAAAGATCTTCAGCAGCAGACTTGGCAGCACGAGGCACTGGAGGTGCAGGCTGGGGAGCTGGGATTGGCATAGCCTGATTGGCGGGTGTCCGTAGGCTCGGAGGGATCAAACTAGGCGGCAACTTTGTGGGAAGTTGGTCCCCTTTCCGTTGCTGCCGGATGAGGTACATGGCGACTGCGAACTCGTCCTTGGATAGTTGCCCTTCCGAGTTGATGTCTGCAAGATCCCATATTCCTGCAAGGACATCTTCTGGCAAACCGGAGTCACTGAAGAAGCGCACCGCCTGGTCTCCAGTGATGAAACCGCGGCCCATGGTATCCACTCCCTTGAAAAGATTGTCGTATGAGGCCTTTTCTTGCGGGCTGATCAACCAGTCACTACCGGTAGGTTGGGAAGGCGGGGGCGGCACTCCAAATGGCTGGCGTCCAAGTGGGCTCGATTGCCGCGGTACGTTTTGCTGACCACTGAACTGGCGTGGGATGGCCATGGGCTGGTCTGGACGTCCTCCTGGTGGGGGTTGGAGTTGCCCTCGACGAGAGGCGGCTTCGTACAGGCCTGGCGGCAGGGCAGTTGGGAGAGCCTTCATGTTGCCTGTTCGATACGAGGCCAGCATGTGCATGGCGATGATGAACTCGGTCACATTGAGGGCTCCACGCTGCTCAGTGTCGGAGAGATTCCATATGCGACCAAGGACTTCGTTGGGTAACCGCGCCTTTTCAAAAATCTCTTTCGCGTTCTCGCCTGGGGAAGATTAGCGTGTGAAACTTGGGGCGTGTGGAAAAAGTCATACCAGAGAGCACGCCATTGACGGCTCCAGACTTCTCGAACAAGCCTGCATACTCTGCAGCTTTGGCGGGTACTAGTGGTGGTACGCGGATTGGGCCGTTGCCGCTCATCTGAGGTTGTATGGAACCAGTGGGCTGTGGGGAGAAGCTGGGGGCGGCAGGAGGGGCAGATGGTATGCTCAAGCCCTCGAATTTAGGCAGCGGCGCGGCTACACAAGAGTCAGCATAGCCACAAGTATGGTGGCAATGGCAGAGGGCTTACGTCTAAACGCCAACTCGGGCGCAGGATCTCGGCCTGCTTGGTAGTGTCCGATGAGGCGCAGGACCTGGCAGAAACCTGCCATGGTCAAGAGACCGCGGTTCTCCGTGTCTGCAATCTGCCATATTTCACCCAGCACGGCGGGCGCGAGCTTGGTGCGCTCGAAGAACTTGACGGCAATCTCGCCGGTAATGACGCCCAGCTTCTCTGTATCCGCCTGCTGGAACAGATACTGGAAGACGCGCTTTTCCTCGGGCGTCAGGTTGAGGATGGGCTGGTCTGCGCCGCATTAGCTCAAGATTTGCCCACGAACACCTGGCTAAAGAAGCAAACACGCAAACACGCAAGCAAGCAAGCACATACTCAGTTCCCCACTTTGCGAGGGGTCCGCCATGGCTGTGGACTGTCAAACAATGGAGAGATCAGAAAGACGGGGAGGCAGCAGCCTGGGGCTATGAGGCTGATGCTGCCGTGTAATGGCGCGCGGGGAAGCTGTAGGCGGCCGTACCGTGGGAACTCGGTTGGGCGAGGCTAGCAGCGCTTGGGGAGGGGGGAGGCGAGCTCAACGCGACGAGGCGGCCAGACGTAGCAAGAGAAGGTGAGGGGGCCACGAACTGGGTCAGGTCAAAAACTCAGGGTAGCAATGGTGTTGATTGATAGTCGAAGTTGGCAGAGAGATGCGCCGGAGCTTCATCCTCGTCGTCGTCCGTGGTCGCGGAAGCTACTCTGGTGCTAGTGGGCGTGGTCGGTGCTCGCCATCCCATCCATCCTGCATCCGCCAACTCATCATTGGGCCCGACGCACGGCAGCTGTCAACCAAATCCTGTGCGAATCATCCACGCTGTCTGTTTCTGGTCTTACTGTGTATGCCGCCCATGCCCCGGCCGGCCCCAGCGGACATGCTGGCCATCCACTCATTTTGCTGCTCATGCACCGTCTCCGCATTTCATGTACAGCTGGCTGCAGAAGCCCGCCATCTGCAGCCACTGGTTCATCACTTTGTCTGAGACATACGCAATCGCACAAGCACGTGTCAGGTCTAGTGTCAGCCTGGACCCTGCCACTCCTGCCAAACAGTCGTGGCTCAATTGTGGGTAATATGGGAAGACGCAGAAATCCATGTTGTGGTAGGGTATCAATTGTCGTACACTGGTCTACGTCGTGTCTTCGTTATTACATCTGTTGTACAAGTGGAGATGTGAATCAGTCAGTACTCATCGCCGCTCATTGCGCCCACAATCGCTCTTCTCCCGCCAGCACTTGGCAAATGCCAGACTAGGGCTGCCCTCTTCCCGTCTCCCCCATGCCCGTCCCAGCAGCCAATCCGTCACGCTGATAACCTTTGCTGTTTTATCCCAATGCTGACCCTCTTCTGTATGCTCAATGATGTGATTGAGAATGCGGCCCTCCTCGTCAAACTCAAACTTGAACAGTCCGGTAAATTCCTGCTGAGGTCGTTTCGAACCGCCAACAATACTTGTAATCTTCGATACCACGTCGCTGACCTGTCCGCCTTCCTTTTCAGACTTGCATGTTTGCCATTTGACTAACAGTTTTTCGTTGCGTACGTTGCTAGCGGATGGTGACGACCCATTCTTGATCATGCGCTCATATAGTATCTTGAGCCTTACGTTGCCAAGTACTGGTATCTGGCCCCATGCTACTGGCGCCGTCCATAGCGCCGCCGTGTATGAGAGTCTTCCGCTTACCGTGGGCAGGTGCGGGTGTGTCGATGGGAAGAGGTGGAGGCTTATGTGTGGCGAGAGAATGTCTTGAGGGAGCGGCGATATTAGCAGCGTCGGGAGGCGATCATGTAGGACTTGTATAGCTGACGTTGTATTAGCAATACGACCCTGTTTCCTTTCATCTGATATCAACCTACTATTTCCCAGTTTCAGGTCGCGCTCGTTCGGGCGCGCCTTCTCGCATTCATTGGGATCCGAAGACGAGCATGGCGACGAGCTCGTAAACCAGTGCCGCGAAACTGATGCTTGTCTGACGCCAACGTCGGTAATTGTGCGTTTATACTGCTTGAGCCCCAGGATCCGGGGCGCCGTGAGCGATGTTTGAGGGTGCAAGGAAGAAAGTCGCGGGCGGCCAAACGTCGAGAAGCGCCGCATCAGACCGTTGGTCATATGTATGGATAGGGATATGCGATCATGTGTAGGGATGTTGCAATGCGGGATTGCGGAGGCTGGAGGGATGAAAGGCGCTAGTTAGCCGTACCAGAAGCAACGGTGGGTCCCCCGGGGTACCTATTCTATTGTGACGTACAATAGCACTACTGGTCCGGTTAGCGATCGTTCCTACAATACATAGTCCATCCCGTTGTACACTACCGTTGCCGTTGCTTGCCACGCCCATGTTCGCATTGAGATGTTCCGGTGGGATAAGTTGTTTCAGTCGCATATGACGTCTACGAAGATGGAGATCCCCCGCCAAGTGCTACTTTTGACATGCTACCCCTCAAGCTACGATATACCAAATAACAGAACAATTGCACCCAGTTGATACACTGATATCCAATACAATGTCAACCTCAGGCAAGCGCATTGTCTTCACCGGCGGTTCAGGAAAAGCTGGCCGCCACGTGATCCCCGAGCTCCTCAAGAGAGGCTACCAAGTACTCAACCTCGACCTGACCGATTTCCCGGACCCCAGCGCCGGCGTCTTCACCCTAAAAACCGACCTGACAGACAGCGGTCAAGTCTTCAACGCCCTGACAACGCACTTCAACTTTGCCGGCTACGAAGGCAAACATGTCCCCGGCCCCCCCGATGCAGTCATCCACTTTGCCGCCTACGCTCGCAACATGCTCGTCCCAGACAATGAGTGCTATGCCGGCAACGTCCGTTCCACATACAATGTGATTGAAGCGGCATGCAAGCTCGGCGTCAAGAAGATTGTCATTGCCAGTAGCGAGACTACGTACGAGGTCTGCTTTGGTCAAGGTGACCTCGATTACACGGCATTCCCCCTTGTCGAAGACGCAGACGTCAACCCCATGGATACATATGCCATCTCCAAGCTCTGCGGCGAGCGCGTCGCACGCGGTTTCGCCCGCCGCTTCGACGCAGACATTTACGCCCTGCGCATCGGAAACGTCATCGAACCCCACGAGTACGAGCGCGACTTCCCAAAGTACATCAAGAACCCCGAGACGCGCAAGAGGAATGCCTGGGCTTACATCGATGCCCGCGATCTGGGCCAGATTTGCGACTTGTGTGTGCAGAAAGATGGGTTAGGCTTTCAGGTCTTCAACGCGACGAATGATACGATTACGGCTACGTTTCCCACGAAACAGTTTCTGGAGCAGTATGCGCCTAATACACCCATTACGCGGGAGATGGGCGAGTGGGAGGCTCCGCTGAGTAACCGCAAGATTAAAGAGGTGTTGGGATTCAAGGAAGAGCATAACTGGCGAAAGTACTATAACCCTGATCAGTAAGGGCATTGCTAGTACAAATTAAAGGAATACCACGCTTGATGGCATACAGACACAGTTCACCAACAGGGTGATATATGCGCATCGTTATGACATTTCTCATGTGTGCCTAGGATAGCAACGCAAAGAGCAAATACGTCTTCTTCGCGTAATCCGCCGCATTCTTCCTCAGCCTACCCATAGCAGCTTCATCCAAATCCGTAACGTCTGCCTTCTCTCTCAGAGTGGTAAAATTTTCCTCTCCGCCATTCGGCTCAACAAACCGCTGTATATATAACAAATCGAAGAGGAGCTGCTTGAATCGTTGCTTCTTCAGTTCAGTCAACGATTCAGCAGCCTTTACCTTGTCTTCGTTTTTGGTGGCTGCGTTAGCACCGTCCTTTTCCTCCTTTTCTCCCTTCGCTTCCTCTCCTTCTCCTTCCTTTTCTTCTTCTCTTTCTCCTTCTGCTTCTCTCTCTGGCTTTTCAACGTCCCGGTCATCGTCTTGTCCTTGCGCAGTCATAGCATCTACCTGCTCTCCGATCAAGCCTATCAACTCCCCAGCCACCCGACTCTTCAACACGGATACGCAGCTAGGGGCCCAGAGATCACTCCCTATGGCCCCCATGCTCTTTTCCAACCCCCTCAAGAACCTAAACGCACTGGGCGATGGTTGGCTCGGTAATGGAGGGTGGCCTTCCCACAAAACGTAGCTCTTCGTCTTTTTCTCGAGTGAACTAACCAGAGAGGTTTTGTACATGCTCAGATTCGGCTGTGCAATGTGCGAGGCTAGCGTTGTGTACAGAGGCTGTAGTATATCGGCGGTAAAGGGTGATGCAAGAGGCGTTGCTCTTTCTTGAAGTCGTAGACGAGGTATCCGATCACCGATTTCCCGGACGATACGGAGTATGAATGTTGCTTTTTGGATCGAATCACCTGCGTCTCCACCATCTGAGGCTTTCGTCATTTTCGTCATGGCAGAGAAACTTCTGCCAAGATTTTGCATTGCTTCGGTTAATGCTTCTTGTGTAGCTTCTTCCAGTAACTTGGGGTCGTCATCGCTGAGCAGCGTCTGCTTTGAATCGCCAAGATCATCGTCCGAGCCGTCGTCCATGTCTTCGGTAAAGGTGTCGTCCCATCGAGCTTCTTTCATGCTCTTCACGATGCTCTTGACCTCCAAGACAGACTCCATCCAGCCATCGAATGCAGATGCAACATTCATCACGGAGTCGTCGCGTCCTTGGTATGTATTCAGGATATTGGATTTGAAAGCTTGCGCACCGTTGCTGAGGTCGGACGCCTTGTCGATGGTGCTCCACAGGGACAGCGCAACCGGCTCTTTGGATGCTGCCACAGTATCTAGCTGTGTTGTGAGCTCAGAGACAACAGCTTGCAGTCCATCTATACGCGACCGCACGATACTTTCCAGTTTATCATTCATGATGTCGCGCAAATCATCGAGCACGTTTGCTGATTTGACGCCTGCCATTCGTGATCCTGACAGAATCCACGTCTCGATCAACTCCTGTCTCAAGTTTGCAACTTCGTGTAATCGCTCTTCACCCTCAAGTGCTTCTTTGACACCCTTCAGAAAGGCTGTGACAGCGTCCTTCGACCAGCGGTGCAGTATGCGCTCGGCTTCTGGTCGCTGCAATTCATCGTGTCGCGGCCACGGCGTGTAATTTTGCGCCTCGTCACTGAGCCATCGATCGTGCACATCCAAGTTCAGCTCATATAGCGCGCGAACTTCGGGATCTCGTATCAACGGATGCGTCTTGAGCTTTGCCAGCGAATCTGCCAGTCGTCGTGGAAAGATAGTTTGCGTATCGAGGCACGTTTGGATACATAACTTCAGGGCGCTGATGCCGTGCTTCGCAAGCTCATCGCTACCTGCCCTGAGCTCGCTATTCATCTTCTCCAACCGCATTTTGTGGAAGTGGTGCAACACATCCGTCGGTGTTGAGCTAGTCGCAAGCGCATACGCGCACATGCTCTCCACCAAGCTTGTGGCTTCACCGTTCGTACTCGCGAGTCGCTTATCGATTCTCCGAAGAAGCTTCCTTCGTACGGACAGAAGCCTCTCCCAGTGCTGATCCACAATTGGCGGCTTATGCGCCGTCTGACTGAGCGACTTGTGAAGCAGTCTTGAAATGACTAATACCTTCGCAATGAGCAGATATGACCCTTCTCTTTTCATAAGGCGCGTCGCGACCAGTGGTGCATTGCGCAGGACCGAGAGCTGGGACGCAAATGTATAGCGCTCCGCATCTGTCCTCTGTCAACCCAGTGGCTCCTTCCAACGCGATGGTGTAGACTGACCGCGGCTCCGATTATGTGTATCCATCTTTCCCGCGTTGTTCGATATCCTTTCCAAGCCCCTTGAGTTGCAGCTCTGCCCTACTCTTGAGAGCCTGGTCTCGACCTGCCCCATGCGTACTTCCATGTCGATGATGGTTTCCGCAGTATTGAGGAGGCTACGGTAGCTCGCCCTGCATGCAATCAGCCCTGCTGCTTCTCCATTGCAGACACATGCGCGTACCCCACGAGGGACCGCAGCTTCTCTCGATTATCGTGGGCATTGTTACGGAGCTGCTGTTCAAGCTTGCGGACGACGGGAATTGGGTGTTGGAACGCATCTTCCCATGTCTCAAAGGTTCGCGGATCTGGGGTGTCGGTAGCCATGGTGGGTGCTGTTCGCGACGTGTCGGCTTGCTTCTCAGGTAATTACATGGGACCGTGCTTAGTCATCTCATACTACATATAAACTCTCTCCATGGAATTGAACAACGAATATTACGTCATGATAGTAACAATGAATTGTTTATTTGTATATGTAATATAATATGTCTGGCGTTGGTGTTGAAACCAGAAAACTCTATGTCTATGAGGCGTGGTATCAAAGGTTAAACTCAACAACTCCGCCCCCCAAGCTCCGTACAAACCATCACTCTACCAATGTAGTATTGCCCAATTCTTCGCCGGGGTTATTTCGCAGTAACTCTATTTCCACTGCCCTCAACATGATTTGCGCGTCAAATAGCGTCAATTCCTCCCCACCCCTCACACCTGCCAGCAGCTCAGCGAACTCAGGGTCACCAACTTCAATAATTTCGACCCTCCTGTCTTTCTTCTTCGGTTTCGGCGGTGGGAGCGGCGCAAATGCTCGGTTCGTGCTGCCGAATTTGGCGACCATCTCCTCATACTCGCCTTTGGGGGTACTCTGACTCGTTACTGCCCCTCCAGCACCGATGTGCCAGATGTCTTCCTTCTCGTCGTCCATTTCATCATTATCGGTCTTGATAGCAGTGCGTATAACGACGCTAAAGTCTCCACCGCCTCCAACATCGAGGTAGCCGAGGACACCGGAGTAGATGCCTCGCCTTACGCCCTTCTCTATATTCTGGAGGATCTCGCACGAGCGCTTCTTAGGAGCCCCAGTCATGCTCCCTGCTGGAAGGCCTTCGACAAATGCTTCGAAACCCAAGTACGGCACGGGTTGTTTTTCAGGTTGTTTTGAAGTGCTTTCTGCAGGTTCTTCCCAACCCTCTGGTGTTGTTGGTTTGGGTATCCCGGGGGGCACGGCATCAACAACGGAGACTAGCTGCCATAGCGTCTCATACTCTTCGACCTCCATGAGCTGGCTCACACCAACAGAGTGGGAGCCGTATACACCATGTAACTGATGTCGTGTCAGGTCAACAATCATCAGGTTTTCAGCGCGTTCCTTGGACGAGGACAAAATTGCATGTGCCATTTCCGCGGTGACACCAGGTTTTTTCTGAACTGTGCCCTTGATAGGTCGACATTGAGCAGTTTGTGACCTGTCCCAGCTGATATACCTTTCCGGTGAGGAGCTCAGTATATGCACGTTATGCATTCTCATATATGCGCTGAAAGGGGCGGGGTTCAGGCCTGCTAGGCGCTTGTAGAGATTCCAAGAGTGCTCATTGTTTTCTGCCCACGATACCCTGCAAGCACTGGGCTTGGTCGCATGAACTTCGTTGCGAGTGGTAAGGCAGAGTTCATAGCTTTGCCCGTCTGCTATGGCGTCTTGGCAGGCCCGGACTTTGGCACAATACTCCATGTCGTTGGCCGTGACTTGCTTGCACGAGTCGATATACTGATGCATCGTGCCGTGCGCCTCAAAAGGATCCGCCTGGGACATGGCTGTAGAGCTTGGGGTGGATTCACGGGATTTTACACCCGCAAGCTCATCCAACATGTCTATGGATTCCTCGACCCACTCTATGTCTTCAGATCCACGAATGCTCTGGACATATATCTTTTTGATTTGATGGTCAATCACAATGCTCCGTGTGATATAAGCGAAGCATATATCAGGATAAGAAGCTTCTTTGTGGCCGTGAACATCAATGATTTCTAGACCAGCCTCGTATGATGCGTAGCCCATTAGACCTCCCCAAAAAGGCGCCCATGTCGAGGTAACAGGTGGCTCTGTAGGCTGGAGGGTTTTCATGACTTCTCTGATGTATGGCCACGGGTTAGCTACAGTCCAGTCCGTATGAACCTCGTCATCGCCATCTCTTAACTCCATTCTGTGTGCTCCCGCATAGTAATGTAGTCGAAGAGTTTCTTCGGGAAGGACGAAGCCGATGATGCTGTATCTACCAGTTCCTACGGCCATTGGTACCAAATTTGACTGCAGTCCGGATTCAAGGACTATAGCCTCGGCTCTTGGTACCTCAAATAGCTCACATATGTCTGCAACTGTAAGTCTCCCACTTCCAATGGTGCGACAGTGCACTTTGCTAGGTGGCAAATCAGGCAACGTCTGTCCGTCGCCATGTGCAATCAGCGAAGCCAGTTCAAATGGCGTTATAGTTTCGCTGTCGACGTTCTCTACAAAATCTGTGCTCGAGTGATTCCTCTTGTTCTTGGAGTTTACAACATCAAGATCTCGTCGAAAGTCATCGACTGTCATCGGCTGAGACGGTGGAATCTGGGTCAAGTTTTGGTCGGGAATGTTAGGGTACATGCGCATCCGGTCCGCTCGCATCCGGTTCGCCGCTCGAGCATTTCCCCACCAGTTCCGAATGATGTGCCTGCCCTCCTTGTTTGTGCAAATCGACTCTGGGTGAAACTGAACACCCCAGAACGGCTTTTCTATGTGTTTGGCGCCCATGAGAACGGCCCCATTTAACTCGCTGTCGAAATCCCACGCGAGAGGCTTTAGTTGAGGGCAGGTTTCAGTGGGTTCCCAAAGTTGAGTGGGGTATTGTACAGTCCGTGTGTTTTGGATAGAATGGTCGAGCTTCACTTGTAGTGAGTGATATTGCGTAGCTAGTAGAGATCCCACATCTTTGAAGAGCCACTTTTCGTTGTGTAAGACCTTTGTTACGATACCATGTCTCGGTTCCTCGAGTCGTTGGATGTCAGCGCCAAATGCAAGACACATGGACTGGAACCCAAGACATATGCCAAGCACAGGGATGAGTTGCTCGTCGGGAAGATTCCAAAGTTCTTTCATCAATCCAACGTCCTCATCGCACTTGGCCGAGCCAGGACCCGGGCCGGCGATGACGCCGTCATAGTTCTTCAAATATTCTGTAAAGGCTGCGTGGCCGTCAGGAGTCGTCGTCTTGATAAGATTTGGATCGTCGATGAAGATCTTTTCAACTTCTACGTCCAGAGTTTGCTCGACCAGCGCGACTATGTTGTTGGAAAAGGAATCGTAGGCGTCCAAGAACAATATTTTCGGGCGCTGAGTCACAGTTGCGGGTGCCATCGCGTGGCTCAGCTTGCTCAGTTCAGAGCACGTGGGATAGTTATATAGCTCTTCTCTTGAAAACCTAGGCTATAATGTAATTTGGGCTTCCAGACAGGGATATTTAGATGGTGCTCGTATGTGTGTGTCGTTGCGGCTGAAAAGTTGAACCAAGGGTCGGTAGGGCTGGAAATGCTTATTCCGCGATAAGTCCGGCAAATCGCCGGGACACGTTGCAAAGTCAGCAGGTTGTCCAAAGGAACCACAAATAATGCACGTAACCGAAGTGGGTAAACAGCACACGATGGATGAAGGAGTGAAGGAGTGAGTGAGTGGAAACCGAGCCAAAGCGGATGATGGGACGCCACCAGGGTGTCAGGTCATATGCAGGGCTTCCGGATCTAGGAGGCTAGAAAGGCTAGAGGATGCGGCAGCTTAGCCTGAACTTATTCGTCGTGCATCTGCTTAAAAAGGAAAATAAGCCATGGCCATTACGGTTTCACGCGCTGAAACCAGTCTTTTGCCACCTCCTGGACGCCCTGCATGTTCTGGAAGTCGGAGGTGGCTGCAGGCTGTGCGAATATTCCGAAGGAGGCACACCCACACCGTGTGCCATGACTGCGCCCAACGAGTAGGAGTAAGCGCAAACCCATGACTGATGGGACGGGCACAGGCGGGGCCCGGTCCGATATGCTATCACTACCCTGATGCATCGGAGTTACTCTGGCCACCGACATACATGCAAGGCCGAAAAAGCAAGCATTGAAAGAGGCCAGCGGTGAGGTGATACTGTTCCAGCTACACAAGTGCCTAGTGAGAATGAGCCTTATCACAAACCACGGTGAGAAAGCCTGATACTGCTACTCTAACAGTTCTACAAGTGTTGCATCGCCGTGAAATGGTATAGTCCATCTATCGTGCCATCTTAGGAACTTGCCGTAGAAGACAGCCATCGTCACGCCTCGGGACACTCGAAGAGGCAATACGCTTGGGCCATGCCGTCGTCATCTCAACTTTCTGCCGACTTTGTGGGGTAAGTCTCGATGAGTCGACGCTTTGAAGCCAGTCACCTTCCGTACCCACAATGTCCTGGACGAAGGCGCGAACAGGTCCCTTGGTTGTTCTCGGGGCTTCAGTGCTCGGCGGCGCCGCCTATCGCTTCACCCAGTCCACCGAAGCATCGGACGGAACGCTCAACCCGCACACCTTCACACCCTACACGCTTGTAGACAAGCAGCCCGTGTCTGCTACCAGCGCCATCTTCATACTGCGCAACACCAGCGGCCTACCGGACAACGAAAGCGTGAAGGAGGTGTGGAAGCGCAGCATATGGAGCGTGCAGATCAAGCAGCCCCAGTTACAGATTGCTCGTGCCTACACCCCGCTACCATCCGCTGCAAACGGCAAGAAGACGGGCGGAAACGAGGCAGAAGATGTGCGCCTACTTATCCGACAAGAGGTGGGCGGCGAGGTCTCTACCTACCTACACCGACTACCCGTCGAGTCGGCAATTGAGCTACGAGGGCCCCACACAGAGCTCACACTTCCCCGCGATATCATCGAAGTCATATTTCTGGCAGGAGGCACAGGCATAGCACCTGCAATGCAGGTTGCTCAGGCACTAGCAAGACGGACTGGGAGCAGAATGCACATACTGTGGGCAAACAGGCGGCGTGAAGAATGCATTGGTGGCATCAGCGATGACACCGGGAACGCAGCCATGCAAGACCGCGTGGGGTGGTGGAAAAGCTTCTGGGGTTCTAGTGAGCCCGTAGCAGATATGCCAGTTGCGGATGGCTCGGATGACAAGGCAAAGGGCGTTATAGTGAAAGAGCTAGACGCACTCAAACAGCATAGCCTACCGACAAAAGGGGGACTAGACGTAAACTACTACGTTGATGAAGAGAATATCTTCATACAACCTAGCGATATAGAGCGAATGATCACGCGAAAGAGAGAAGAAAGTGGCTCGAGACTGATCATAGTGTCGGGGCCAGAAGGCTTTTTAGATTACTGGGCAGGCAAGAAGCTCTGGGCCAACGGTAAAGAGGTGCAAGGCCCGTTGGGAGGTCGCCTAAGCAAGATGAACCTGGGGGAGTGGAAGGTGATTAAGCTGTAAGAGAAAATGTACGTCTACCAGATTATACCCATTCTCCACTTTTCCCACCCCGGTAAGCGGCAGTTCTGTCGCTTCGGCACTCCACTTTGAGGATCCCACGTCCACCCACCCATCCACGCCATTTCTTCGTGTTTTGAGGAGCGTAAACGGCGGCGACCGGTATAGACCGTCCACGATAAACGGACCGGACCTGTACAGTAACGCAACTTTGGCGAAACGCTCGTGCGCAATGCACGAGAGAATGCATAGGTGCGCGATTCTGCGGTCTTTGTACGTGGTTCACCGTTTATAATAACCTTAATACTTTTCGGTGTTAAAATCAGCCTATAGCATGTCCAAGCCGGTGTATTAATACCGCCGAAAAATGCACGTATCACGTGTTGGAACAGGGGGGATGAGGGAACACCCACCGGATGGTGCACCCCTCCCTCCCGATTTCTAATCTTTACCAATGGCATTTGCTAGGTGTGATACGGGGTGGGGTTATCCGCACTTGAAACAATGCCGTTGTGCGCGGGGTCTGTAGCAGCTGCAACTTCCGATCTGCATCGTATATTATATATCGTGTATGGACGTTTTTCTTTTCTACTTTATTTCCATATCCGACCGACTGAACTGGCCGTCTGTGACAGGTCTCTCTTTATTGACGCATAATTCCTCCAGTTGTTTCCCTGCATAATGGGAGCGGAAAGAGAAGAAGAAGGCGCCGAATCTGGCACCGCCCTATCACATACATACAGCAGCCAAGAGAATCCTAATACTCGACCAGCATGCTTCTCCTCTACATTTCAAGAATGTTTATTCGTCATGTCGGTAACCATGGCGGTGGCCATGACGACGTTTCTACAGGGTGCAATCACCACTATGAGTTCCTTTGCAGCTAGGGACTTGCACATGTCGACTGCGGAAGTCTCATGGATGAATAGTGGTACCTCGTAAGGGCTTATTGCTGACCCCCATCCTATCCTATCCTATTTCAAGATGAAGTTCCAGACTAACTGGTCACATGCAGGCTTACATCCGGTGCTCTCCTGCTCTTCTTCGGCAGCGTAGCCGACCTTTTTGGCCGCAGGTCCATGTTCATCGGTTCCATGTTCCTATTCGCCGTGGTGTCCCTCGGAGCAGGCTTCTCCCAAAACGGTGTCACCCTGGATATTCTCTGTGCTACGCTGGGCATTTTCTCGGCTGCAGCAGTGCCCCCGGCTCAAGGCATGCTGGGTGCTGCGTACGAGAGACCGTGTCCGAGGAAGAATTATGCCTTTGGGTGTTATGCTGCGGGAAGCCCTATGGGGTTTGTCTTCGGCACTATTCTTGCTGCGGCGTTTACCCAGCTGTTTAGCTGGAGGGCGTGCTTTTACTTGCTGGCTATAACGTACTTGCTGATTAGTATTGTTGCGGCGTTTACAGTTCCCAAGGATACGATGCCCAAACAGACATTGAACAGAGTCGCGATGAAAAAGTTGGACTTGCCGGGTACTATGCTAGCTATCCTAGGCATTGGCATGTTTTGCGCCGCTTTGAGGTATGTACTTTCAAGAATAATAATAATGATAGGCTTGATGGATCTAACATATTGATGTATAGTCTAGGAGGCAACGCATCCCAAGGTTGGAAAACCCCCTATGTCCTCGTTCTCCTCGCCCTCGGCATCCTAGGCATAGCCGCTTTCATCGTCTGGGAAATCAAGTACGAGCACGCCATGATAGACATGACAATCTGGCTTGACAAGGACTTTTCTTTGGTAAAAAAAAGAGCTCCCTCCCCCCCTATTCAAAAAAAGAATACCCCCACTAACCATTACATGTGAACAACAGCTCTTCATAATAATCTCCTTTGGCTTCCTCGGCTTCCCAGTCTTCAACTTCTGGATCGCGCTCTACTTCCAGGTGGAGAAGCACATGAACGCCATCATGACGGGCGTGCACTTGCTTCCCATGGTCGTATGCGGTCTCACGGCCAACTTCACCGCCGCTGTTGTACAGCATAGAGTCTCGAATAAGCTTCTCACAGGCACGGGGGCCGCCGCACTCGTAGTGTCTTTTACACTTGCTGCTGTGCAGCGGCACGGGGATTCTTACTGGGCGTTCTCTTTCCCGGCGCTGTGCTTGTGTGTTATTGGTGTTGATTTTCAGTTTGTTGTTGCTAATGTACGTTGCTTTCCCCCCCACCATAGACGGACTTTCCAAACCCCAAGAAATAACTAACCACATATCCGTGTATCCGTGTGTATAGATGTACGTCCTCTCATCCATGCCCCTCAACAAACAATCCATTGCCGGTTCGCTCCTCCAAACCGTAACCCGCCTCGCCATGTCCGTCGGCTACGGTATCGCAACCGCCATCTTCGACGCCGTGCACAAGAGTCCCGCTACGTCTGGTTACTACGCCAATGACCCCGTTCAGCCGTATGCAGCTATCTTTTGGTTTGCGGCTACGAGTGCGGTGCTGGGGATCGTTCTTGTTCCGTTTTTGAAGGTGGGTACGCAGGGTCATGAGGGGGATGTGGGGAGGGTGAAGAGGAGGGCGGGTAGTGAGGAGTTGCAGGGGAGGGAGGTAGGAGGGGAGAGGAGTCATGGTGATGCTGGTGCTGATGCTGGTGCTGGTTATGATGGAGGTGAAAAGGGAATGAGTATACGGCAGGGTGGGAGGTAGTGGGGGTGTTTGGACGGGAAAAGAGATAAAGAGTGTATATGTGGCTATGTTGTATGAATGGATTAGACAGGAATCATCCTATATATAGAGTATCTGGATAAACCCTTCCAAACACTTTCCAACAACCACCACAGTTAGACTAGACACAGCTTTCTCAAACCATTTCCACAATCTTACATCCAAGTCCCCCCTGACTATCCCGCTTCCTAACACCCGATTCAAAAGGGTTTCCGGCAAGAATATTCTACAAGACTACCACAAATCCCACGCACGGTGCTTTCCATAGATGGGATCACATCACGTGACGTCACTCTCCCGCATCGAGCTGATCTTATTGCGGAGAGCCTATAATTGCCATGGATTCCCCAGGTCTAATGAGACCCCGCTATGTAACACCTGGATGCGCGATTTCCTGTTCTGTCCTATCCTTGTGCCAGTAAGCTCACAGGGATGTGTCAATGAAACCAGGAGTTATTATGTGATTTTCTTACTTCCCGGGAATAGACTCTTAAGGTAGGTGGGTCCCTTAGGATATAAACGCCTTACATGATGGATATCTCTAAATTGACAACAAAAGAAAGAAAAAAAAATTATTCAAGGAACGTACATCAACCCCCCCTTGCACCGTACCCTGAACTAGATGATTTTCATATGTTCATGGAGCGCAGGTATCATTGTCGCCGCAAGGCCTTCTTTCTCTTTAAAACGCCCCCCCTCGCATAAACCTCAGGATCGCCTTGCTTTCTTCGGAGGTAATCACGACTCATCCATTCGATCAGTTGACCTTAGATCTTCAACCTCTTTCCTCAACATCTCAATCTCTTTTTCTTGCGCCTTCATCTTCTCCAACGCCATCTCAATCAACCGTGCCTTGTTAACTGTCTTCTTTTCTCCTGGTACAGTCCCCTCGCCCTTCTTGGCACTGTCGTCCGTCTTTTCGCTCCCGTCTTCGCCATCTTTGCCCCTCATGATGACGAAACACGTAGTTCCGCTACCGAAAGTGACTTCGCCATCTAGCAAGAATTCTGCGAGATCGACCATGGCATTTTTCATGCGGTCGCGGCGTGCTTGCTCAGCGGCACGGTGCGTGGCGCGCTTCATCATCACACCTGTGGCCATGGCGGTGCTGAAGTGGAGACCCATTTCTAGGTGCTGGCCCGATGATATTAACTCGTAGTTTGACTTGGAGGCTAAGAGGTCTGCCTGAGGGGTCGTCACGCCACCGGCTCCTGTTGTGCATTAGTTCGGTCCGAGGGTATGAACAGTTGGGTATGCTTGGATATAGTATAATGCAAGTCACGGGATTCATGTGTCGATAAAGGTCGAAGTAGGGAGTGAGGGAGTCAGAATACATACCATTGGTATCAGTAGTAACAATGCTACTACTTCTCCTCGAGATGGCGACTTTGTTTGGTGGGGCTGACGAGGCATACGATCTTGATGATATCGTACTCGCGGTGTCTGCGGTTATCGATAAGGATCTCATGGAAGACGCGGTTGGTGATATGACGGATTGTGGTGCTGAGAGGGGTGACTGGAGTGTTCCTGTAGGACGAATTGCTAGTTGTGCTGGCGGTTGCCGTTGTTGTTGTTGTGGTTGTTGCTGTATTTGCTGGGGCGGCTGTGCTTGAAATTGCTGTACTGGCTGTACTGGCTGTGCCGGGTGCTGATGCTGCTGCTGTTGTTCATGTTGCTGCCGCTGCTGTTGTTGTTGCTGCTGAGCGCTCTCTCTGACCGGACTATATCTCCTTCTCTTTTTGAATAGTTGCGGCCAGGTTCGACTCAGCGGTCCCCGGTGCCCACCCTCATGTCTGTCATGGTCAGACGACCCATTTGG
Source organism: Pyrenophora seminiperda CCB06 (assembly GCA_000465215.2). NCBI lineage: Eukaryota > Fungi > Ascomycota > Dothideomycetes > Pleosporales > Pleosporaceae > Pyrenophora > Pyrenophora seminiperda. The sequence goes on from KE747810.1 coordinate 399,339, forward strand.
TGGTGAATAGGGCTGCATGCTGCATGGAGCGGCAAGACCAAAGCAGACAAGTTGGTGTAGGATGCAATGTTGCCAGTATGAGACGAAAAGGACGTGGTGGGCAAGATAGTGTACCGGTACCACGGAAGGCGCGGCGGGAGGCGCAGGCGGGATACCGGTATGTCAGACTGGACACACCACCCACACAAGACAAGACACGTCAAGAACAATCAATGGCTGCACCGCCAACAAAGGACGAGCGCGGATGTGAGAAAGAGACAGGCGGCCCCAAGGCTCTGGGAACCCCGAGCTTGATTAGCTGAGTTGCGCACGCACAGCAACCTGGGCAACGTCGCAGGCGGGGAGGGAGCTTGTGCGTGAGCCGTCCTGTCCGGCCTCACTCATGGGTCGAGAACTGCGGTCGCAAGAGGGCGTAAACGCGCGATCTGGTATGAGTCCCGCCCATGGTTGCGTTGCTCCGCTAGGAACAACTGGCGTCGCAATGGGGGTGACTGGGAGCGAAGCTTTTGCTTGGCGGAGTTGACGACGCTGCGCTGCTGGAGGCGTCTTGGAGCCAACCATAAGGCGCCTTGGGGTCACGTTGCTCTTGGCGCATCACCAATGCCCCTGTCTCATACCCGGCTGCCCAGTGTCTTATCTGCCGCTCATAAGCTATGAAACATTCATCAAGTGACTTTCCTCCCGAGGCATCTTGGACTTTCCGCTACGCATTGGCACCTACGGACAATACTTCCGAGGCATCGGCCAGGTACCTTCTGTTTGCAGCCTTGTACTTGACACAGTAATTATGTACCTACATATAGGCGAGAAGAGTCCGATTGTGGAGGCATCAATAAGCTTTCGGGTAGAGAACACGTGTGATATGGATGTTATTCTACATTTGGCATGTGCCGATGCGGCTTCAGCCGGTCTACCATACATATTGTTACTCAGGAACTCATCGCTACCCACACTCACAAGCGACATGCCAGGCAGCATCAAGACTCCACACGAGGCGGGCTAACCTCTTCTGATTGACTGACCTCAACGTGTTAGCGGTTGGATATCTTGGCCTTCTCATCCCAAGCTTGCGCATGCGTGAGCTCAGACGACCACTTTCCGCATCAGGTTGCGCGCGTTGTAATACTTTACGATGCTCCGTAGGTAGTCTCCTCGTTCGGCTGCTTGGCACAAAGTCTTGGGCCTAGCGGAGGACATACCCCCCGGCTGACTCCCATGGCTCCGATACGAGCATTGTGAGCGGGGACGTCATCTCCTTTCGTAAGCAAACACCCCGTCTCTGGGCATCTGTATACACGCCAAGAAGTAGAAGGAATTTACACATTCGCTGCTATACAATCTACGGTGTTACATCGCTAATTGGAGCTGTTCGCCCTACTGACCATCTCATGGCTTTCTTGGCTCTCTTTTGCCCTGACCTGAACGCCAGGCACCCACTCCAAGTCTTCATCCTCCAGATCGTCATCGTCCAAGTCGGTATCCAAGTTCTCCTCACTCAGCATCTTCGGGTTGAGCGAGAATGCACCCTTTGGCACAAATGTACTGGTCATGACCAGCACTGCTATGATGGTGAACTGTACGCCAGCCACATTCAGGATAGCCCCATGTATCTGCTCGTCGTGTCGGTCGGATACGCGGTCGATATAGGTGCCAAGACACACGGACGAAATGGCGTAGGTAACAATGTACGTGCTATAGAGAAATGCCATTACAGCGCCCAGTGCCGAGACATTTTGCATCTTTGATTCAATGCGAGCGAGCGATGCCTGGATGTATGCAGCGAGCGACACGTCACCAGCAGCCCATCCAAAACTGATAGGAAGAAATGTTGCTCCTACGATCCAAGCTTGAGCAACATCATTTCGTGGAGGATGCCAGTATGGCAAATACCACACGATAAGCAGCGCAAGCGCATCGATTCGGAGCCACGGCATGGGAGTGTGTACTAGGTTCGTAAACATGAAGACAAAGGTAGCTCCCAGGAGCTCACCAAAGTTGGATCCTCCAACCATAATTTGTGACCAGGCTGAGTTCCCAAAATACCGGCGTGCCACTGCGGGCGCAATCGAGTTTTCGAGATAGCGGTGTGCGTAAAGCGCGAATGCATATCCGGGCAGCAGCCAGATAAACTTGCGATGTGTAAAAATGATTTTGGCACCGGTTGCAACCGATTCGAAGAAGAGGTAAAAACCGTTGATGACGGCTTTGAAGTATCCCGGCTGGCTCTCCAAAGTCCTACTCTCCTTCGGTATGCGGGGTTCGTGGATGAAGTACCACAGTATTGATGCAGCTGCGAAAAACATGGGTGTTATGATGAAGCTGAAGTTGTTGCCGAATCGAGGGATAAGCGCAAGTGCCGTGCAAAAAGCCCCTGCGGTTCCACTAATCTCATAGAATATGTGAACTAGAGCGTCCATTCGCCGAAGCTTTTGTAAATTGCCGCCTACCATATCTCGTGGAATGACGCGTCGGATCAGTTCAACCATGCCGTACACTACACCGCAGACACAATCTAGGCCATGTCAGCAAATTAACGTCCATTCATCTTGCAGTAGTCTCAACTCTCCAAGATTGCTCGCCGTTAGTATCCAAATTTGCGCCTGCACACTGACTTTGGTTCCTTGGGGAGAACGCTGAAATACTTACAGATGGGTATCATCGCGTCAGTATTGTAGTCACCATAGTAACTAAAGTCATCCTTTGGCCATCCACGCGGTGCAAACTTGCCACCAGTGGCGGCATCCAGGATAAGTAGGAGACTGCTCATGAAGGCGAATATGAGTATTGCGCAAGCCAAAACGTTCTTCGTCGAATACCTCTTGATGAGAGGTGCGATCAGAATGGATCCTATGCACTGAAAGGCCTGGTTCAACCCCGTCAATACGCCGACACGCTGGAATGTGATGGAGACATGCGTAGTCCTCTCCAGCTCATCGTATCGGTTTGTTGCGAGCGCAATGACAGATCCGTTGAATGCTTCGAGTCCAAATTTGTACATGATGATGCCGGCGATGTATACAGCGATATTCCGTCGTTCGACAGGCGTATATATGTTCCATGTTTCCCGAACGACAGCAATGGGTCGAACCATGGTGAAAGTCGGGGCACAACACGTGTAGTATGGGTGCTACGAATGCTGCGATGTCTGGTTTATACGTCCTCTATGCCGCAATGATGGTGTTGAAATGTCGACCAATGAGGGGCACAAGCTGTACATGTGGAATATCCATGAGGTTCCAACGATGCGATACCCGCATTTGTGACGAGGAGGCACTTGAAGAGCCCTGTTGTTCGTGTAAGTAGAAAAGGCGGCGTATTGCTTCGAAGGCCAAGTTGTGCCAATGCATGACCCCAGTCTGAAGGGACTTGGCATCACTCGTTAGAAATTCACCAGTCAGGCCAGCACGTGGGCCCTCATCGGCCTGACGCGCAGTGCCTGGCCGGCCGGGGTAAGCATATCAACCGATAAGAATTCAGCTTGAACAATGCGCTGCCGCTGGGTAGCTTTTTCAATGTGACTGTGCATAAAATTACCAGAATTTGTATCGTTACAGAAGGCTGTTACGTGGTACGGCAGGTGAAATCTGGGGTAAATTTATGAGTGGAACCGAGTCTGTCTGACGGTACGGTGGATGATGGTAACTGTCCCCGCATGAAAGTATTGGCATCCTTGTGCCTTCCGTTATTACCGAACTTGCGGAATTAGTTCCTCCCAGCCGCACATTACCCTGGCTGCGCATCAGTAAAGTAATGCGATTTCGGCAATGGCCAGGCCGTCATGATCTCAATACATCGTAGTTCCTGCGCTAGTTTTGTGGGCCTTGGGGTTTTGCAGAAAAAGATATTGATTGCAGAGGATGATTCGCCATTTACTAGTAGAATTGTCATGCTGTTATACCTGTTGTGGTATTATTTGAATGACTATCGCAGAGCTGCCAGGTGGCGGACGCGAACAGCAGTTCGTGGCAGAGAAATTCGGCCAGTGAGGACAATAGATGGACGTGAATGAACTTCTGCGAATCATCTGCTTCGGATCAGTCAAACGACCTGGCCGTGAAGCTGATAACGGAGCTGACCTGCTCGTGCCTACACAGTAAATCTCATATAACAGTCTCGGCTTCTGTCGCAAACATCGGCTGCTAGGTTATCCTTGTCTGCCACATGTGGCCCCGTTCCATCTTATAAACAGCAGCTGGGGGTATCAGGGTGCGTATCAACGCCAACTTGCACAAGTTCAATCCGAGTCCTCATTCTTGTACCGCCTAGATTCCCTAGCCCTTTCCAACTTCTCCTCGTCCTCTTCCTCCCTCTTAGCGAGACTGTCGCGCATCCTCTCCTCCTGTTTCCTCCAGTGACTGCCCTCCTCGTAGTCTGCGCTGATACCCAGGGCCTTGCGCAGCCTCTCGCTCTCTTCCATCTTTGCTTTGGCAAGATCGTGGACTTGGTGTGACTTCAGTCGCTTTGCATTAGGACCAAGGTCTTTGCCGTCTTTGCGCTCTTGGTCTAGTTTACGGCGTAGGCCTTCACACTGGTCGTCGATTTCGTCCTCGTCAACGCCCTCATCTTCGAGTTTGTCGCGCAGCTCAAGGACCTTGACTTCAATTTCGCGCTTCGCTTCGTGCTCGAGAATCTGGGCGTCTGGCTGCCTGGGACGGTGTTTTGCTGATTCCCAGTCTTTTGGGTAGGGCTGAAGCTTGTCGCGTGGTCGGAGGAGCGATCGGTTCTTTTGGACGTAGCCTGAGGTCCCGCTGCCTCTAGGAGTGGTTAGACCGACGTTATCAGACATTTTCGCAGTGCTTTGTAATGGTTGAGAAGGCTGGGTTGTTCTTGCTGTTGTTGTTGGAGTGTGTGTCTAGGAAGGACCATGGACGGATTGCGGAGTGTTCGGGGGTGCTTGTGCTAGCGTCGATCGAACCGCGTTGCCCCACCAAAATTTTGGCCATGACTGTAAAGCTTCACACAGTAATGGAGTCACCACTTTACCATTTACTTTCGTCGAGATTATTTCCTTCCTCTTTCGTACACGCACATTCACTGCAACCACCATGAGTATACAGAATACCACAAGGGACGATGCCTCTTCAGCGCCCATGGAGATGGGATACCGAGAGCTACCTTTTCCACCCGTTACCAAACAGCATATATTGAACTGTTCATACCATAGCTGGCATCCCAAGTCAGTCGACTCTTGCATTATAATGCTATATGCACTCTAAACCTCGCAGATATCGGGCCGTTACCCCTAAGGCACGCCTGATCCCGCTTCCTCCCGCCTTTCTCGAATACCTTCGCTCAGATGGCATCATTCTACCTCCAGAGGAGACAGAAAATCCTTCGTGGTCAGACAACGACAGCGGTATCTTCTCGGGCGCCGACAACAATGACGATGACGACGACGAGAGCCCCGACCCGAGCGCAAACTGGCGCAACACTCACGAAGCCATCGAGCGCACTATTGAGGAGCTGGGCGGCAAAGTCGCGCCCAAGCTGAACTGGAGCGCCCCAAAGGATGCAACTTGGATAGCAGCGACCAACAGCATGGAGTGCCGCACGCCCAACGACATCTACCTCCTCCTCAAGAGCAGCGACTTCATTACCCACGACCTGACCCACGCCTTCGATGATACAGCCGACGAACCCGATTTGCCCCGCCCGGAGATAGCATACCATCTTGTTTTGAGAAAGTGGATCACACTCAACCCCAGTGTTGAGTTCAGGTGCTTTGTGCGCGACCGTAGGCTGATCGCCTTGTGCCAGCGGGACTTGAACCATTTCGACTTCCTATTTGGCATGCAGGACAAACTCCGCGATACCATTCAAGACTTTTTCGATGCGAAACTACGCGATACCTTCCCAGATCCCAACTTCACCTTCGATGTATATGTCCCACCACCGCATGACAAGGTCTGGGTAGTCGACTTTAATCCATGGGCCGTACGGACAGATCCACTGATCTTCTCTTGGATGGAACTACTTACTATGGAGGTACCTGACATGGTCCCGATTGAGGACTCGATTGTACGTTTGAGTTTATCGAGCAATAATAATGACTCTTCCCAAGCAACCGGCGACGCAGAAGAGGAAGACTCGGAGGAAGACTCAGATGGAGATTCGGTGGAGGAGTTGTGGCAGCCAGAGTTTCGACTAGTACGGAGAGACGACCCAGAGGCATATGGCTTCGCGACTCCACAATACAGCGCCCACAAACTCCCCAGAGACGTGGTAGACGCAAGTAGCGGAGGAGAGGGTCAACTAAGAGAGTTTGCAATGCAGTGGGAACAGGCCCAAAAATTGGCCGAGCAGCAAAGGGCTGAGGATAGCGACGACGATTAGTTCCATATAGTGGGCATTTTCCATTGTTGCTAGGAATTTCGTATACGCAGCGATTGTCTTGACAAGGCGCGAGTGTTTCTGTTGGTGCACGGCGCGCCTGGGCATCTGGAAGTCAAGTTTGAGAAGCTGCGAGCTTCTTCGGAGCAGCAGAACGGCTTGTCAGTGCCAGGACCTCCTACAGCTTGGCGTAAACAAACAGACAGTGGTGAACATCTGATAGGCCATTGTGACTAAATGCCATCAGATGTCCACACTTGTCGCGTGAGGCTCGGGGGCCCGTCAGGACTACATCGGGTGATTCGCTCATGCATTGCATCATGACTGGTTGTTTCACCGCCCTACACCCCACAAGCGCATGATTCGACCAGACCCGCTGTCCGATCCTGCCCGCGACCGGCTCCACATAACAACAACACATCCCTCCAACTCCGTTCTCAACGCTCAAGCCTTGTGTTTGTTGTTATTCCACTCCAGTATATTGTGTCAAGCAACAGATAAATTGCTCTCAGACCTCGTCGGATTTAGAGAGCGTTGATTACGCGACGCGACGGTCCATCACACACTATTGAAGATGCATACAACCGAGAGTACATACAGCGGCTTTTTGTCTCTGCCAACCGAAATACGATGCCAAATCTACGATTATCTACTTGCCGAACCACTGGCAGTTACCATCGGTGCTGGATACTTGACATGCTTTGGCAATAGGATACTGGACACAACACGGAAACGCGAAATTCCCGGTCTTCCCATCATTCTCGCCCCCGTGGCCCGCCGCGGCCACGACAAATCCCTCCTCGCGGTCGCTACGCCTCCCAGCATCCCGATTGATCATGGATGTGTAAATACGGATGATAACGCGGGCGAGAAGCTGGGCTTTCCAGCTCCGGTCTCCTTGTTATTGACATCTCGGCTGATCAATGATGAGATGACGGACTGTATGCTGAGGCGAAAGCGGCTAGCGGTTGCCCGTTCCACAACCGACGCGGATGGAGTCGTCCAAGATAATGCAGATGATAAGGAAGGATTATCACTTTATGTGTCATATCCATATGGCGTTCTGGTCTTGAAGAGCTTGTACCCATACCTATTGAAGCAAGCACGAAGAGTATACGTATCTGGATACTACACTCCTCCTCGCGAAAACGAGCCTCTCGAGGCAGACGACGGAGAACGCTTGACGCCAAGCAGTAGCCTTGCAGCAAGGTCGTTTAACACGCCAGTTTCAGGGCCCTCGCCAACTTTTGTACGCCCTTCCACCTTCTCAAGACGAACGACCAATCCGCCGCGTCCACGCCTCCGCTTCAGTACACCGAACCCTAATCAAGTTCGCCAAATGAACAACATCAACGTCTTGTTCCCACCATTTTCCAATTCTACCTCCGATCACGCGCCTGCTGCTCTCACAGATCTCATTTTGACTCTCTTTTCAAAAGACCCGACCCCTCTCACAAAATTCACGGCTCGCATACTCTTTCCCGGCGAAAATACCTACGGTAGCGTCTGGGGTGATGACAACAGCCCTGTCACACATATACTTCGGAATATACGTGGCGGAAAAATTGACATGAAGGTGCTACGCGGTAGTCTAGGAACTGGACTCAGATTAACGGCAAGGCCAAAACCTGATATGAGGATTGTAAGTACGAGCTGGGTGAACTGGAAGAAGGGACTGGTGCCAGTAGGCACGCGAGGCAACATTCAGAGAGAGGGCAAACTGGGTACGGCGGATCTAGATGCGTTCTTAGTAGGGGAGATGAATGGGGCGTAGAAGGGCCGGATTGTTGTACATATACAATACATACATTGCTCAATAGCGAATAAATGTTGTAATATAGCCGAGGCGGATCTGCGCGGGAAATGCCGTGCCGCTATATTTCGTCCTAAATCGCAATCGTGAAGGAGCGCTCAAGTCTGCTATTAATGGCTCACTCTCGCTCAGACGGGTACCGTACCGGCGTATTCTTGATCATGCCTCGCCGATAGGCTTGAAAGGACCGTATAACCTCGGATGTCTAGCCGCTTCAATTGGTTGTGCCTTCATCAGGCCCGCTTCCAAGAGAGTCAAGCAACTGCAGCCTAGCTACTCGGAGAACTGTGCCGTGGCTGCATATGGTGATGCAAGCCCCCAAAGCACCTGATTCTGAAGGCTGTCGGCCGACGATATCATTTGCGCGCTCGTATATTCATCGCGTCTCACTCCCCTGGCCTTACTTGCCCGCTCGTACAGTTTTTTCCACAGTTTTTTTTTTAATTGGCCATCTCAAGCCCTCTGTATGGATAAAGCGACGGCATCTGGCAAGCCACGACAGCGAGCATGGAAGCCAAAGGCTCGCTCTGGCTGCAAGACGTGCAAGTAAGTTCATCTTATCGGTGAAGGGGGTGGTCGGACAACGCTAGTGGCACGCTTTATGATGGGCTTGTTTTGTAGTCGCTTCCAACCTCGCAACATCTGCTCATCTTTGCAGGATCCGAAAAGTAAAATGTGATGAGGAAAAACCACACTGCAATAGGTGCACATCGACTGGGAGAACTTGCGATGGATACGATCTGACGTTCCGGCCGCCGCCGCCATCAACGCCATCACCACCAGCACCAAGACGTGATTCCCACCACTCTGGGGCTAGCTGGGGCATTGTGCGATCACATTCCCCCGTATTTCTTGCACCGGCGTTGCGCCTCAATACTAGGGAAGAGCGAGAGAGCTTCGACTTCTTCACTTCCCATGCCGTGGGCCACTTGCGCGGCTTCCTCGACTCGCCTTTCTGGCAGCGGGAGGTGCTCCAGGCCGCTCATCGCGACTCAGCAATCCAACACTGTATTATAGCTTTAGGCGCAATGTATCGACGGTTCTTTCAAGGTAAGAACTCGCATCTAACCGAAAATGCCATGTCGGACAAGTATCTACAATTCGCTCTTCGCCAGTCAAATCGAGCCATCCAAGACTTGTTAAAAAAGCAGATTGCAGGTGACTATGTAAAAGATAGAACAAGCAAGGTCACTCTCATGACATGCTCTATTCTCTTCAGCAGCATGTGCTGTCTTCAGGGCTACCAAAAACAGGCCATTGATCACTTACGCAGCGGCATCCGGATGCTGAATGAGATGGACGAGGAAGAGACCAAGGGAATTCACCCGATAGATTTGGAATCTCTGCGCACCATCTTCGTAGGCCTGGACATGCAAGTCCGCGCCATTATGCCCTCGCGTGAATCCGGAAGCTGGGTCGCTCGCCCAAAGACGAAACCGCTCTCCACCTCACCCAAGGGCGTCGTTTTAAACATGACTACTTTAATAACAATGCTCCAACACATGGAAAGCTTAATGAACAAAATCCACGCCTTCAACCAAAGCTCTATCCTACGCGATCCAGAGGAAGCCACAGACGACGTCTACACCGAATACAGCGACCTGCTCGAGCGCTACGAACGCGGCGCACTCGTCATGCAGCATCTCTGGTCCAAAGCCCCCGACCACGGCGACGAATACACGCCCTCCCTCACCGCCCTCGAACTCATGCAGGCACAAATCGAGTACCTGCTCCGCTACCCCAGAGCCGACCTGGTAGAAAAGTACCCCCGTCTAGGCACGTACGAGGAGGCAAAAGCGCCCTTCAAGCAACCCTTTGATGTAACGGCGCAATTCTTCCACATCTTTGAGCTGGCGACAAAGTTACTGCCTACATCGGCTAGCCCGGCTCCCGTCTTCACGACTACCATGGGCCCCACGTCCGCCCTCTGGCTCGTCGCTATCCGCGCTCCCGGCGAGTGTCAAACACTCCGCAGACGCGCCATGAATCTCATGCTGAACCACCCCCGCCGCGAAGGCTTCTGGGATGGCATGATTGCAGGGCGGATTGCGCAGCTGGCGCTATCGCTAGAGCAGGAACGTGTGCGGGCGAGTTTGGGACTGAGAGAGGATGACGAGTCACTGGGCGATTTGGAGGTTCCAGATGATATACGCATTGTGGCGTTTTTTCTCACGCACCCGGATGATGATGATAGGAAGGCAAAGGTGGAGATGTCGAATCGAGGGGATATGGCAGTTGGGGTTCCGGGGGCGGTGAGGTGGCTTACTTGGTAGGAGGTTGAAGGACAATGGTGTGGTGTATATGGCTAACAGGTTGTTGGGACTACGCCTGGATTTGTTAAACGAAACAAAAGAAGTGTACTGGCGGATAATGTTCCTCTCCTCAACGAGAAGTATGAAGTTGGAGAATGATACCAAGATAGATTTACGACCTTGTACAAATAAAACTATTGAGTGCTTACCAATTACTTCTACATACAGCTCAAAGTTTGCGCAAGAGGTTCTGTACAAATCCTTGTTTACCATGCAGCCTGGCCGCATGCGGCTCCCCCTCTAAGTCTTCAACCTTAATATCAAGATCCTTCCTCATTCCCGCATCAAGATCAATCTCCTCGCTTCTCCAAAAGTGCGTCTTGAACCAGAACTTGTACCCAACATACATGACGCCAAATATCGGCAGCATGATATAAGCGTCAACAAATTTGCCCGCATCAAATGGGCTCAGCGTAGTCCAGCCCTGCACAAGAGCGAGAAACAAATTGGCGAAGAGTCCAAAATAAGCGTTCCATGGGTAAGCGAGCGATTTGAAAGGTAGCATATCTGGCGTCCGACCCTGTGCGATCCAAGCTTTTCGGAAGCGGATGTGAGTGAGTGAGATGGAACCCCAGACGAGGAAAGTAGAAACGCCACTCAAGTTGACAATGTAGGAGTATGCTTGGCCGCCTCCGGTGCTGACGTTCATCATGGATATGGCGCCGAATAAGTTGGTGAAAACGATAGCGTAGATGGGGACGCCGCGGCTATTTGTCTTGCCCAGGAATTTTGGAGCCATGTTTTGCTGGGCCATGAAGAGTATCGTCCGCGATCCTATGTATATCGAACTATTGGCGGCGCTCAGGACGGTTATAAAGATGAAGGCATTGATGAGGTGGACTCCGCCTTCCCAGCCTGCGTTCTGAAGAGCTATAGTCATAGGACTCTTCAGCGCACGACTGGCCCCGTTCGCCAGACCATCTGCATTCGATGGACAAGTGAGTCCAAAGAAGAATGCAACGCCAACGTAGACAAACAATATGCGCCAAATGACCTGTCGGATTGCCAGAGGTACTGCCACAGATGGGTTCCTTGTCTCAGTTGCCGCAACAGCCACAGCCTCCACACCAGCGTAAAACGTCGAAGCGAAAACGAAAACAGTGGCCACACCGCGGAAACCACCCACCCATGGACCCGGGTTATGCCAGTATCGGAATCCGAGCGCTTCCTTCTGGCCAATCAATCCACCTGAAGCGTAGATGATGGCAAAAATAAAGTACGCGCAAAGCCCCGCGAGCTTGATGAGAGCAAGCCAGAACTCCGCTTCGCCAAAGGACTCGACGCCCAGCATCTGGAAGCCGAGAAACGCAAACCAGAAGATCAAGAAGTAACCCCATAAAGGCACTTGTGGTCCCCAGAACACCATGATTGAAGAAATGACGTTGTACTCGTTGGCTAGTACACACGCCCAGACCAGCCAGTACTGCCACCCTACCGCGACTCCAAAGGCCTTGTCCACAAACCGCTCGGAAAGAGTGACAAAGGCACCACCAGTTGGATATAGCGTCGTCATTTCTCCCAGCGACTGTGTAATGCTGAAGGCGATGAAACCAATGACGGAGAATGCGATGAGCAGAGATGCTGGCCCTCCTTCTGCGAGCGCACCTCCGGTTCCAACGAGAATTCCCGGGCCAATAATTCCCGCCAAAGCCATCATGGAAAGGTGGCGAGTCTTGAGGCCGCGCTTGACACCACTGGGATCCATACGTTGAAAGTCATCGTCACTATAGCTTGTTGTAGACAACGGGCCCTCAGGCGAAGCTTTGGAATCCAAGATGGCCATGCTGATCCGTCGCCTTTTCTTTGCTTTTTCGAAGCCCGTCTATGGAGTCTTTTGTTGCTGGGACTCTGGGCTGTACATTGAGTGGCGAATTTGTTTTGAGTATGTCGGTGATACGATGGTGATTACAGGAATGAAGTAAGGATTTTAGATAGGGTATTTGTTATAAGCGACATTTCCTAGTTTTGACTTGGCGTGGGTACGGGAAATATGTATGTAACGAATGCATGGGCTGGGGGCTTGTGCTTGGTTGCATGTTGCCATTTTTTTGCAGGATGGCGCGATAAAGAGGCTTGAGCTAGAAAACTTGGGCCAACTTAGGACACATGCGCTTTGCTCGCCCATTGTTGATGGGGTTGAGTTACCTTTGTTAGCAGAAAGTAGCGGTTCGACTTGTGGACGAAACCATTGTTGAATATGTAAATTTGCAAGAATCGCAATCGCGGGCGAGGATGACGTCGAGAGAGTTGTGTGGGGCACGGCACACTCAGGATGGTAGATAAGCTTGGTCTGGAAAGAGCCTGGTCAGGTGGGTATTGCCTTAGCGACACTGCTCTCGGCAACGGCTAGGCAGGTCAAAATTACCATGTCAGCGCTCTTTCGCCGTTCCAGGCCGTATTGTCACTTGTGGCATCCAATTCGTGGAGGCGGTTTGACGGTTAGTAGGTTTCTCCAATGGACCCTTCACCTGCACCGGGATTAGTTGGCTTAACTCCGGCTCTCGACAACCACGGAACCAACGTCAATGTTCACGTAACTTCACTACAATAGGGCACCAAGGGAAACCAATTTTTGACAATCGTCATATCATAAATTTGTATTACATCAATCGTATTACCATCCCCTCAGATACCCGCTCGACCCCATATTTGTGTACGTGTATGAACACTGATCCAGCCAGGTTTCCTATTATCATCGAGACAGATAACTTTCTGCTCCAGTAGAATCAGCCTCAAAGCTTAGTTCCTGGCACCCATTTCCATGCGCTTCTTGAGGTTGTAGGCGATAGCGCGCTTTCTGGCAGCGGCGCTCTGTGTGAAGGCTACAGAGCCACCAAAAGGACCGGCAGCAGCTCCGTTGCGAACTCTCATAACGCACACGTTGCTGACGCCGGCAACAGTGGCAGAGCAGGTCATACCAGCGGGCATCTGAACCTTCATGTCGAACTCCGTGTTTGTAGCGAGAGATATACCCTGAACACCGAGGCCTGGAACGTCCTTGGTGACAGTTGCAGGCTGCATGGCAGCCTCGTCAGTGCCACCGGATGTGCCATCGACATCCGCGGTGAAAGGTCCAGCGCCGTCTTGGTTGATCTGAACATGTTAGATGGACGCTGGTATACTTGAAGAGTGTGGCTTACCTGGCGAAGAGTCATAGTAACGGTGCCGTCATCAGCACAAGTAGGCAATCCCTTCGTTGCGCCAGCCCCTACAGCAGCCGCGACACGCGCCTCTGGTGCACCGTTTACTTTTGTTCCACCTCCACCTAGAAGTCCGCCAATACCTGTGGCTCCAGCCTTGCCGTTTGCACCACCAGCAGCACCACCAGCCTTGCCTCCACCGAGACCGCCGAGAAGGTTGCTGAGAAATTGACGCTTCTGAGTCGGCTGCTGGATGTTGTCTTCTACACCAACACTTGCAGCAGATCCATTGTTCGCAGGCGGTGCAGCACCCGCTCCCATGAAGGCGCCCACCATGACCGCTGCATCAACTTTACCGTTGCCTTGGGTACGTCCAAGAGGACTGGCTTTACCACTTGCAATTTCTCGGTCCCGAATAATTGCAGTATCAGCTTGAGAACCGCAACCGCTGGTTTGTATATTAGTGTTTTTCTCTCGGATTTGATAGCCACCGAACTCACTTGGAAGAACAGTCACGTGGAGTTCCGTCCTGGATAGTCAAACCAGGCATGTTGACGCCATTGGCTCCCTTGACCTCAGTGACTACACCGTGAGCCAGGATACCAGCCGCGAAGGCGATGACAAGTGCTTGAGAGAAGTACATATTTAGATATATGTATTTGAAGTAGAGGTCAACTCGGTAGGTAATGTAATAAGATGTAAGGAAGAGAAGAGAAGCAAAGCACCAGGCTGGAGAAGAAGGTACTGATGAGGAAGTAGTAAAATTGAATGCTGATGATGATACTAGAAATGGCCATGATCGCAACCTCTTATACAATGGTCTTCTCATGTTTTCTTTTCCCATCACCAGCGCACCGCATGCTTCATACAGCCCATATCCGCTTTGCTCCACCCAATGATCAACTCTACCTCCAAGTTGGCATGGGTACTTGCAATATTCTGCGTCAATACTCGTTTTCCATGACTCTCTTCAGAGGCCTAAACATGCTTGGCTACGAGGGCCCGCTCTCCTATCGTGCTTGGCTGAGGCACAAGAGTAGTTTTACAGGCGACGAAAGGCGTCGAAAGTCGATACCTCAGTTTCAACATGCGCCTGGGGAAGAAACCTGAAGGCGCCAAGGCTGAAACCCGTTTTCATGCAAACAGGTAGCATCTCGAATCGCTTTGTTTATGCTGGCGGATGCCACCCTGCTAGAAGAGGAGATGGAAATGCGTTTACCTTTTAGAGTTTTTGGCAGATGTCATCAATAAGGACTGTCACCAGACTGACGCTGTCAAACATACAATTATCAAAGATAACCACAAAGACCACTATACAGTGTACATATAGGCCCCTCATAAGACCCACTACATCGCATCTCCTCAGTCCAGTACCTCAGATCCAAAAATAGTCGCCAACATCCCTCCCCCACACGCGTATAATCCCTCCGATGATATACCCCCTCACCCTCGCTTCTCAAAGCAAAACCCCCCAGCCAGTTAATGCAAATCACCAATCCGTACATCCAACCCCATCCTACACCCGTCATTGGCAAAACCGTCCTCCCGCGGCCTCCGCCCGTGAATCGTGAAAGCCCACCTGTGTGGACAGCCTCATGTAGCAGGCCTGTCGCCCTAGCGTTTCACAAACCCGATCGCCCAAAACATGTCATGTGTTGTCTCTCGTTTCCTAAACCACAAAAGCCCGGTCTAGTTCGTGGAATGGGTCAAAAATTGTGCGGTTCGTTTATGCGTATTCGGTGGTTGGGTAAGCGGGTTGTGTCGAGGTTTTGGTGGAGCTTAGAGGTTAGGTCGAATGGGGAAGTGGGCGCGAAGTCTTGGCTTGGTGGTATCAACGACATCGGGGCGTTTACATGAGTAGTTTACGGACTTTTCTTTTTATATGGTGCAGATACAGGCGAAGCAGGTAGATGACAGGTTTGCTGGTGGTATGCGCTGGGGGAAAGAATGTAGTAGCGGATATCAAAGCGACGGTATCAAATAATATGAACTCGTCCAGCTTTCTTGTAGAACCCACAAAAGCACATTGACAGCCGCATTAAGAAGACTGAAATATCTGCCATAATAAGTCCTAGCTTCTCTTTCCAACAAAATGTTATAATAGTAGTCATAGTAGAAATGGTCGCAATTCTGAACTTGACCGAAAACCAATCGTACTATTTATGACAAACCATTCCTTCGTTGTAAAAAACGCGTCTGCATCACCGATTCTATTTGTATAATTTGAACCGCGTCGTTCAATAACGCAATATGGAGGACTCGCGTGTTGCGCGCTCGCGCTCGCAGTTGCCTCAGCGTTAGCGGAAAACCTCCCACCTCTAATACCAGCAACTCACTCTCCCTCACCACTACCACACATACACACTTATATAAACCACTAAATCGAACAATCTCCCATCAAACCTACAACTGCTGAAATACGGTTGTAGCGGTTCACGTAGCGCTTACATAGGACAAGGTTTGCTCCTGAGAACAGCGCGCGTTCGAATCGTGATAAAACCATATATGTGTTAGCTCCATATATTATGTTTTCTTCGGTTGCTGAAAGTACTACTTCAGTGAGTGAAGGCAGCCGTTCTTTTTGCGGTTTGCGACGACTGTAGGAGTTATTTGTTTTTGCTAGTGGGGAAGAGTGAGCGAGGTGCTGTGATTTTTTAGAAAGTGATTGTATTAACCTATATATCTGCTAGCGAGTGCAGCTAGAGATTGATTTTTTTGTTACGTGACAGATCTTGAGGTGGCTTGGTAGGTGAGGCAAGCTGATCCTGTCCGTGTTGGAGACTCCCACACTGTGCAACACATCGAAGTACTCATCAAAGTACCTCACTCGACCGACGATGATGCTAACCTGGGAGAGCTTCTCCCGGACTTCCAGAACCGGGTTTTTTCGAAGTATGTCATGCTTCCAAATATAGCCATATGTAGGATTGGAGTGTCGCGGTGGGTACAAGAGGATCAGATGAAGTTAGTGAAGTTGCTCGAAATCTTGCCTTGCCGCCCTTCCTGCTCAGCAGAAACGAAGCATTGGAATCCGCTAGGCATTGTGTCGGAATATAACACTTTTCTTATATACTGCTTGCTGCTATAATATCCGCGGTGTGAACATCCACTTGGAAAAAGTATCGGAAATCCGCTTATATACATCTACACACGCGTAGCTTACATAGTTATGTGCTAATTGTGTTCATATATCCATTCATCCCAACCAACTGGCTAACAAGCCATCCATCTCCCCTCTACTAATCTTTTACTTCAACAATGCCTCAGAAGTTACACATATACTTTCCCTCCCCCCCTCCCGCTCTGCCAACCCCTCATCTCTTCAAAACAAAACACTAACGTACATTGATATAGTAAGCAGTAGCATAATATAGACATTTTTCCTACAGATAGATACAAGATATATAGGTTAGTTTGCTCAGAATATACATATATAAAGATCCCAATGTACAACAACAACAACAGCAGCTTCCCCCTGCTCCAACGCCAACTCTCGCAGAAAACCTATTACCCCTCCCGTTTTCTGCATAGATCTCTTTTGTAGGTTGGAGCAAAATATGAAGATTTACATACATCGCCACACACATATTCTACTCTTTTTGAGTCACATGATTAACCCAGGCCCGTCCCTCTTCCATCCAAGCCCGGTCCCCCACCACTAACACTGCCCCTATGTACCCTTCCACCCCCACCACCTCCATGCATCAAATCCAAATCAACTGGTGTGCCTGCCCCGAGCGCAAACCCATACGCCTCTGGACCAGGTGCGAAAACACCATCATCGCCCAGGGCGTGTTGTGGCGGTGGTTCTACATTAAACGGCACGAAGTAGCTGCTCATCGGGTCGAAGAAATTGTTGGTTGTGGCGTTGGGACCGAGGCCCATGGCTTCCAGGTTCCAGAAAGCGTTGTTAAAGTCGCTGGTTAGGTCGGGGAAGGGAGATAGGTTGTTTGTGTGAGCGGAGTGGTCGAGTTGGTGGGGATGCGGTGGGTGCATCATGGAAGGCGAGGTGTTGAGGAGGGGAAGGCCAGAGTGTTGGTTTTGATGGTGTGAGGCGAAGTCGGCGAGGAATTGTTGCGATGAGGATTGGTGGTGTTGTTGCTGTTGGGAGAAGAGGGTAGTTGGGTCGTATCCGGCGGTGATGGCGGCATCTATTGCGTCTTGCGAGGTCATGTTTAGGTGGTTCATCTGCTGCTGAGATTGTAGTTGTGTGGGGCGGTTTTGTTGTGACTGGCTATTGTGGCGTTGTGATCGTGCTACGTCTGCATGGTTCGACGACGTTGTGTCGTGTTTCGATACTGACTTGGACTTGTTTTTGCGAGCGTGCTTGCGCTGTTGGTCTGATTTGGACGGCGGAGATAGCGAGGCAAAGAATTCTTCTACACTTTGCAAATCACTCTTGTGCCCCAGAACCGCATCGGTGCCTGCCTCTGCCGGGTTTCCCTCAGCTGCATCCTCGTAATCTGTCTTTGAGACCCCGTGTGGGTATCTGTCGAACCAGTCTCCGTACTGGAATATACTTCCTTTCTTCTGCTCATTTGCATTGGATCCCTTCCGTTGGGCGTCGGCGTGTTGTCGGTACAGCTCCTTTAGGTTCTCTGCAATGTAGTGGAACATTCCCCAATACTTCTTCATCTTTGTCAAATACTTGAGGTTGTAGGCTAGGTACTTTTTCGATTGGGCTTCCAGCTTTGGGTTCTTGGAGAATACGCCATGGATATGTACAGTCGAGGAGAAGAAGGCAGAGTACCCAGCGAATGGCGCAACGACGTTGTGGTCCATTGACTCGTGAATAAGCATCGATATCTGATTCGCAGCATCGAGTGCGGAGCGAGCGGATTCTGTCAGAAAGTCGTGGGGCATGTCCTTCGGCGGTCTGCTGCCTGCTGTTGAAGGCAACGCAAAGCGGTGCATGAAGAGCATGATTTGCTGGTATAGGATATGGAGGTACAGGAACGAATTTGCAGTTTTGCCAACGGCATGGCTCTTGAGGTTCTCGGGGCTGTATACAAGCATTTCAGGCAATGATGCTTTGAACTGTTTCGCCTCTTTCCTGATCTCGTGGTAGGTAGAATCGGGTGACCACATAGGTTCGGCCTCGCGCTCTTTGCCGCCCAGATTCATATACTTGATTAGTTTACCCCAAGTACAAACTAACCGTATCGTGTAAGCTGCAACGCCCATGTTGTCGCGCGGATCCGAGAGGTGACCACTGTCAGGCGGAACTGGGTTTGGTACGCCACCTTCTAGACTCTCAGTCGGCGCGGTTATCTCATGAATATATAAATGTTCCTTGACTGGCAGTTGCACTTCAATGTACTGTTCATGGACGAAGAGTGGCCGATCAGTGCCTGAAGAATTAAAGCGGTCCATCAGGAAGCACGACCACATGGTCCGCCGCCGTACCTCTCGGTCTGTAGCGCTCAAGGGTTTCCTGTCCGGCTCTGCGGCCAGCGGGTCGTATTCATTTTCCTTGTGTAATTGCAGCGCGTATGCCATTCTTTGCGCCATGCCGCCAAACATCCAACTTCGTCCACCCTGGCAGGTACCAAACTCATGAAGGCCGAGCAAAAGGTAGACTATCAAGATCGTAATATTAGGCGTATCGTATCGCTTCAGTGAAATCTCCCGCGCGCGCTCCGCCCAGTCATCGCCTCGCAGGAAACATGGTTCTGTCCGTAATTGTGGATGTGTGGAGAAGCGTGCTGATATAGCGCACAGCGCTAATATCAGTACGGGCGGAATCTTGCCCGCTGCTAGCTTTCTCATGAAACTGGGCTTGTGGAGAAGCGGATAGCTTTGGCAGTACACATAGTCAAAGTAGACTTCAGCAAGATGCTCTTGGATCTCTTTCGACGGTAGGCTCTCTGCGCCTTCGGTGAGGAGTTTACTCTCAGCTGATTCTTTCGATCGCGAAGTCGAGCCAGCTATGTCTGGGTCGGCAACCTTCGCCTTGGACCACTCGTCGAGCTCGTTTCCGAACGCTTCCTCGGCTGGCCGCTTCTTGTTCGTGGGCGTCTTGGGCGGGGCGCCGGGGATAGCGGGCTTAACAATTGACCTGCCCACGTTTGCGACAGAAGGGAGACTTTCCTTGGGAATGAGCTTCACAACGCGGTCTTCCATGCGCTTGAGTCTCTTGTCCAGCATGGCCATGTAGTCGGTTCGTGGGGCAGCTTTCCGGGTGGTGGCTTTGTAGACGCATGGTATTCTGCTTCTCAGACAGTGTTTGCACGCGGGCTTCTCACCAGAGCAGCGGATCTTCTTCCTCCGACAGGCAATGCAGGCCAGCGGCAGCCTCTTCCTCTCTTTGCCTGCCTTTGTCTTCATCTCGCTCCACAGTGGCGGGTCCTGGATGTCGTCCTTGCTCTTTCTCGACGTGGTCGAGTGGCCGTCTGTGCCATCGACGGCGCCGAGCTTCATGGCGAGCATGTCTATGGCAGGAGCACTCCCCGCCGGACTGGTGTTGGCGCCATCGCGTCCTGGACTCCCGCCAATGCTCAACCTGTGTGGGAGGGCACTAGTGGCACTCAGGGCCTCTTCGCTCATGTTTCCCATGCTTCCTCTATGGTCGGCATAGCCGGGCTCGATTTTCGGCTGCACGCCATCAAAGTCTTGGTCGAAGCCTCGGTTAGGGGCAAAGGCCATATCGAAGTCGGAATAAGAGGCCATCATGTTGGCGGGACTCATGCCGGGGGGGTTGGGTGAGGCGCTGAGGTCGGGCAGGCCATATTCGTTCAAAAGTAGCGAGTCGTCGTTGTCGAAGTGGGCATGCGCAGACGTGGCCACAGAGGTTGCGGTTGCGCTGGAGTCGGCCATGGTCTCAGCGGCCGCGTCTATTCTGCTGGCGCTTCGGGCTAACAGCGGTGTGCATGCAGTTGCAGCAGTTCACACGATACAACAAGTCATAGGCGCGTGTTCTCGAGGCGCCCAACCAACATTGCAGACGTACTTCAGGCGTCGGACGTCAAGACGTCGTGTGCTGTGCTGGATCGGAGCGATGGCCGAGAGCAAGTGTATGGTAAGCTCCGGATTCTCCACAGGATAGTCGCGGGTCTTGGTTCGAGGCCAGTGGGGCGCTAATCGCTACTGTTATTGTATATGCAAGCGCAGTTGCGTATGTGGGGAGGCGAAGGGATTGGCATAGAGCGTAAGCACAAGCGACAATGAGGAGTCACAGCAGCAGGATAGGAGTAGACACAAGGCGACACACTACACTAGCAACAGCGAAAGGCACCATGACGGCGAGAGTGATGTTGTGAGGGCCCCGTCTCTAGGTGGCTGCAGCAGCGGCCTGTGTCTCCGCCCCAGCCCATACTCCGAGTACTCTACCAGCCATGTCCATGCGACATGCACAGGGGACGGAAGCATGGCGATGCAGTGACGCCCACAGGATTCGCACACGCCTTGCCTCCCGTCGAGGTCCGATTAAAGGCACCCTGTCCGCTGCTCCATTCAACATTGCTCCATCAAACTCACTGGCCCACTCAAGTCACTGGCCGCATCTTGACCGATGCAAGCCACATAATCCTTCGCTCCCCCACATGGCCGTCGAGCAGGTGCTGCTTAATCAGCCATCACAAAGCAGCATTAGCAAGCCTGAGCCTGCAACTGCAATCTTTACGGCCATCTCCGCCGTCATAGCAGCCGTCTCTGCGCATCATCAGGGCGTCGTCAGTTGTTTGGTATTAGTCTTGGTGTTGATGTTTGTCGTCGTCGTCGTCGATGTTGTGGCTGGCGACGGCGCAACGACGGGGGACCCTTCTCCTCTCACATGGCGGTGACAGGCTGTGTGTTGCGGGGCACCCGCCTTGTCAGATATTCAAACGTTCTGGACGCGCACTTGAGGCATATATGATTTCTGAATTGCGGCCTGCACCCCAATACCGCCCCATTTTCGCTGCCGTATTTTCCGATTCGACCGCCTGCATCCAATTTCACGGCCCCGCGCAACGGCACGCGGGGTGGTCGCTTAAGCTTTGCGACTATGTACATACTTGCTTTGCTTCTCCCATGCTGCCACGCAGCCTACCAATTGAAGTACTTATGTCTCCATTATTTAGAAGCGCACCACGAGCGCATGCGCTGAGACGTGTGCCAGCGTCACTGAATTGCCTCCGCAAGGAAGTCTCCTGCGGACATAGAAAAAAAGAGTTTCAGTCTTAGACTGCGCAATCTCATGAACCTGGCCGGTGTAAGATTCTGTACGCTTCACATTGTGGGCACCGGTCCAATGGATGGGTGTGGGGTGCGTCATTGATGTTTGCGACCTGACGTCTGCTGCTGCTCACCCCCTTCACCACCGCTTCACTCAGGAAGGCCTGCTTTTAGCCAGATATCCTCCATCAATAATGCAACCTCATCACTTTACCTACATACCTTATTCCGCGGAAAAGGTATTTAAAACGTTTCATGTTTACACAGATTGGATAGGAAAAGGTCGCCAAAACAAAGCACTCATCCACTGGTACATGCACAACGACGATCCCGCGACAAATGACAATACGAATCTTTTCCTCTGCCTGGTTCGGTCTCTTTTTGACCCTATCTAGACAAGCGCGCGAGAAACATGCGTCGGCTCAACCACTAATACACTACACCCAACCCAGCCCGTTCATCCGCACACCACGTGTCATGGTCAACTCAATCCACCTCTAAGCCTTGCACCACGTGACTAGACTTCGATGCATGTACATACTGTAGTCCTGTGGACCTGTTCGTACATACGAGCGCAAATAACATACATCATCCATGCCTTACAACTAACCAGGGTCAACCCTCTAAACGGCATTGGCCCTTCTATAAGCACCGAGTAGAGGACCCTTGTCCACAGTATGGGCCCATTCTGACCTTCCCACTGCGTACCACGCCATATTTGGGCTGCGAAAACTAAGCTTCGTGGTCTTTTGGTGAGTCTAGCCCTGGGTCTGGTCTATGTACGCCGTGGGATTAGGTTGCATGTCGGAGCAGATTGGAAATGTAGGTGTTTCAGGCTTTGCGTTGGTGGTGAGGTCCGAGGTAAGCAGGGTTTGCGGAGGGAAGGTGCTTGGGGGTGTGATACTGTCGGATATATTCCGCTTAAGTTTATAGCCGGTATATCTTCAGAAGGAACGCATGTCCCAACGAGAAGGTTCGTTGCGCAACAGAGTACTATGATATCTTATGTTATATCGCATGAATATATACCTACAGGAATGCTTTGTCAAGCACTACAGAGCCCCTCACCATCACGTCCCGATGCTTCATCAGCCGAGTCCCTTGACATTTCAGAAACTCGGGTATGAGCAGACGGTACAAAACTCAACGTCTAACTGTCACTGTAGACAGTTCCAAGTTCCGTGAGAGTGAACGACGTATAGTGTCCCGTATATCTTTCAGCTTTTCCCACCATGTTCCCTCACTACCCGAAATAAGCAGTGTAGTAATAGGCCAAGAGGATAGTGGAAAACGAGACACACGGTATTGCAAACATGACCGAACAAACTCCCCCTCCAGCCTACACCTCCCTTACTCGGCTTGCCATTTACTTAGTGAACACAGCAAAACTCTACTGAATCCTCGTAGCCTTAGCATCAAGTGTATCTATGACGGCTGTCACAGTGCCACCGCTTGTCATACATAGCCGGTCTTGTTGTACGGGTTCTTTGTTAGTGCTAGAGGGGACATGTTGGGTACGGGATTCTGAGCTTCTGATTGGATATGGAGTATACTTCATGAGCACCTTATTGGCAATATGGTAAGCAGAAGTAGGACATCAATGTTGAGTAAATTTACTGATGGGCGCAGCACCGATTATCAGAGATATTAAGCCGAACTGGCATACGGAGTCTTTCAACGGAAACTTCTTACACAAGAACACATACCGGCAACCGGCGAGTCCAGAAGTTGATGGCGTATGAGCGGCGCTCGGGGTGAACTGTAAGTGGTGCTGCCCTACCGAGGACTCAGTTGAGTAGTGCGCTAGATCGAAGCGTCGTCATAGTGGAGAATGAAGTTGGACAAACGGGACTGCGCCCTGACACAAACAGGATTAGCCAACGGTACTCCTATGGTGGTGGCTTCCTAGCGAATGTCGAAGGCCTGTATCACCTACTCTGTCTGGTATGCAGCAGGAACGGACAAGCGACTGAGTGTTGTTGATCGTTTCGAAGGACCTTCGCAAGACGCTGCATTGGAACTAAGATTACTACTCGGGCGCTGGTGTCAGTCAGGCGTAGTCGGATGATTCATGATTGTCTATAGCCAAGGTACTTTTTCCCCTGGCTACATGTTGCTTTTTGGTACAAGCATTCGCTTCGTAGTCCCGCTGAGCATAGTCGTGACTGGCTGGGCAGCCGTGAGCCTTGTCCAGTTCAGTTCTGGCGCGGCTTGACGACGCCATCGTGGACGATGTAGTAGACGACTGTGCTGTCCGTGTCTACTGTCGCTAGTATGACGCGCTTTGTTGTCCTCCAGGGATTGGTCGCGCAACCCCTTCCAGCTGTCGACGAGCCTGTTACAGGCGGGACCGTGCTGAGAGCATCGAATAGGTCAGCCAGCCTACGCAGCGTCCACGTCTCGTGCAGCCTGGTTGGTAGCACCCATTCGTGTTCCGGCTCCGCCTTGACCTCCAGCCCACCTGCCTCCCCTGCAGCACGCGCCTTCCTCTCGCGGTCGGCCTTCTTGAGCAGCTCAACCTGCTCATCGGGATGGACGTACAGGCGTCGCGGCGGCAGGCCAGAGACCAGCGGGCGGGGCAGAGGCTCGTTGGTAGTCGGTGAGTGCGTGTGCACGTGCAGGTCTGACCAGTAATGCTGGTACTGGAGGTTGTGCACTATCTGGCGGGCGAGCGATTGCTCATGCGGAAGGTGGCTGGTGCCAGTGGACGCCGATATGAACGTTTGCAAATGCGCCGGGACGACGGTATGTTTCAGGTCTGCTCTTGCTGCCATTGTCGTCATGGTGGAGGCTGGGCGACAACGAGACCTGCAGGGCGATTGGCGGTGCACGGCGTTGGGGTGAAGGAAGCTACGCGGTTGCGGAAGGAGCGAAGATCTCTGATGCCACCCCGCCAGTCATGCGAGCTCTGCCGAGCAACCACGACCGCTGCGAATGGAAGGAGCAACACGGCCTAGGCAACAAGCAACACCTATCATTCTTAAGCTTTGTGCTTGCTGAACTCTCAGACCACACTCAGCGAACAAGACCCATCAAGCAGTCTTTGGATTTTCGAACCTACGCTGCTGTTGTCAAGAATCCATCATCGTCGTCCATCATGTTCGCATCACTCTCCATCTCCACACTGCTGATTCTGGCTAGCGCGGTCGTAGCCCAGGACACCGTCGCGACATCGCCTTTCGTCAGCCCTATGCCTACAACCGAGGAAGTCTTCACGATCCAAACATCGATGCCCGCGTTGACGCCGGTGGATCCTTGGGCGTGCTATGAAGTATGCATGCAGGAACCGTGCCCGTCATGTATGTACTGTTATTATGATCTTATCAAACTTTCTTGCCGCATGGACACTAACCTGACTAGGTCCCTCTGGTAGCAAGATGAGCATCCCGCCCGTCTCCGAATCTGTCGTCACGGCCATCGACCCCTCTCTCTCTTCTCTGACGGGCATAATGTCAATTCCACCTCTAGAGATACCCACAGGATCTGTCGTCTCTGTCATCACCGACCCGTCCCTTTCAACCGTGACGGGTATCATGTCTATCCCTCCTGGAGAGACACCTGCCTCCTCTGGTCTCATGTCGATTCCTCCCGGTGAAACCCCAATCTCGACGGGTTCTTCGGCCACGACTGCGAGCAGTGGCTCGGCGACAAGGTCTGCACCAGCCCAGGTGACAACGAATGCCGCTGTGTCCATCACGAACGGTTATGGTGTTTCGTGCATGGTAGCCGTTGCAGGTGCTCTTGCGCTTCTGTAGACGGAACTTGTTCGTGTAGCATGTGCGTGTATGTGTGTGTGGGGCAGATTCACATGTTCCCTCTCTTGTTGAGGTTCGGCCGAATCGGAACTACCCGCCCCACAACACATCCTTCCTGAGAACAATATAGTATGAATTAAATCAACAACTAAGCTCTAATTGTTGTCCTTGTATTGATTTAGGTCTTGTTGGGCAAACCCAGCCGCACTACGGGGGATATGAGACGTGCAAAGCAGAAAACTCTTATACAGGACTGCCACTGAAATGCAGTTTATGTTTGGGTTTGACCCAATGTCGATTCATGCCTCCGTCCTCCTTCGGTCAAGGAACAAAGCTGGTTATCTAGCAAGCGTGAGCTTGAAACTCAGCTAAGGTAGAATCAAAACACCATCCATAGTTTTTCCAAGTCTTTCCAAGGTGTTCATTACAGCATGATAAATTGTGGCTGAGCTGGCATACGCATGGCTGTGCAAAGTACCTTGAAGCGGACGATGGATACGAAGGAGCTCGTATCTATCGTTTCTTGGTGTGCTACATTATATCACTCGCCCACTGCAAAATCACTACGTGCTGAAAAATACTGCGATCCTAGCTTGGCACGCTAGGAAACAGTAGGTACGAGCTCCATCGTACACGTATAGCGGCTGGTAGGTGCAGGCAGGTGGGTCTGGGGTTCCCAGAAGCCGCCACCGCTCATATTAGTCTAGGGGCCACCTCCTTCCGAACAACCCTATGCAAACAATTAACAGTTGTAGCTCCTCGCAACTATATAGTATGTCGCTAACCATACGACCGCTGCTGTTATTCCAAACAGCATTCTTGCCTATCACAAGTCACCCAAACCATTGATACTTCAACAAAAGCAAATGAACCGTCCCGGAACCGTGACGTTATCGAACCAGCCATCAACCGATTAAGCCAGCACATTGTACTGTGCACGTTGTGAACCAGGCGACTCACTCTACGAAGAAAAGCACAGTCGGGCGTTAGCAAATATGTCTGCCAATAGTAGCATACCAACCCCAGTGCCCTTCCCACAGCCTGAAGGCATTCGCAATCCAACCACATCGAGCCCCGTACCAGAGCCAACCTTGACAAACACACGTGCGCGGACCTCCACCTCTGCGTCATCGGTCTCGAGTAGAATACGCACCGCGACGGGAAAGTTGATCGAGGCAAATCCTCCGCCAGGCATGTGGGCAGCCACGGGGACAACCGCAGCTCGCGCACCCTCAATATCCGACATCCGGAGAGGTTCTTTTGGCTCGGCAGGATGGTGCGAAGAGACACAACGAAAGAGAGCAGGATCAAGAACAAGCCAGGGAGAAGAGAGTTTGCGCCCCTCTACGATTGCTGAGCTGTCAGAGCGCTCCAGTGCTCAACGGAGAACATCATCGGGCAACGTGCTTGACAGCAAGCCTTTCCCTGTATTGGCCGAGGAGACCACACGAGAAGCAGTTGGCTACGATGGACAGGAGGATAATGCTACCGCTGATGTGCAATCAAACCACAGCTCTAAGGCAACGGGAGAGTACCTTGACGACGACAGGTCGCGACAGCCAAAGAGGACATTGTCAGGACATGTATGTTTACCTATGTTCCTCTGTGTCAATCCACTAATGTTGAAATAGTACGCCAACGGCTATATACCGCCACCCAAACTGCCCTGGAAACAGTCGTTTGCGATCGGTTTCCAGGGCTTCATCAAGTGGTTATTTACCCCCCTCGGTTTCATGATGACGCTGTATCTTCTGAACATTGTTGCCTGGGGTGGTATGCTCTTCCTCCTACTCTGTAATGCTGCGCCAGCTATGTGTACACCTACTTGTGATGACATCAACTCCCCACGGCGAAAGTGGATAGAGTACGATTCGCAAATCCTAAATGCGCTCTTCTGCGTGACTGCCTTTGGTACAGCGCCATGGCGCTTCCGCGACCTATACTGGTGGGCTTGGTGGAGAATTGGCAGCGCACGCACAGACGAAGGCATCCGTCGACTTGCAGGCATACATCGAGATTGGTTCAGACTCCCTGGCTCAGACCAGCTGTCTGATGAAGTCAATGCGACTGTCGTTGATCCCTACGACCCCGCTGTGCCTATTCCCGCCAAGTCGATTCCAGACCCACCACCTACTGCAATCCGCGCCCCACCCACAAAGAGTTGGAAGATGGATTTCGTCATTTGGATGAATGTGGGAAATACATTTTGTCAAATCCTTCTCTGCTTCTTCATGTGGCATTACAATCGTATCAACAGGCCATCGTGGGCGACGGGGCTCTTCGTTGCAATGGGGTGCATTGTCGCAGGTTCTGCTGGCTTTCTGATGTGGCACGAGGGAAAGAACGTCAAGAAGGTCGAAGGTGTGCCTATGCGTAAGGAATATGGAGACACCGAAGCCCAGTCGGGTATGCCACTCGTGCCTGTAGATGTGGCGACAAAACCCTGATGGTCGTGGTAGTGCCCAGCTCTTGTGTTCGTGTTCATCAACACGGGAGTGCCCTACTTTGTCTTGGCGTACATACATTCATCTGTCCGCACACATTTCCGTCCTGAAAGGCAACTCAGCTACTCTCCAACTATTACAAATCCTCTTGCATGCTTTCTAGAAATGTTTTCTTTTAAGTCAAACTTTGTTTAAAATTTTCTAACCACGTCAGCAAGACGCTTTTTTCTGCGAGAAAGAAGGTTCCGGGCGCCACTTCCGGACATCGCCATAGATCACCGGACCCTGTCAGCCTCGTGCTGCATGCTTGCCGAGCTCTCCGGACACACCAACCGCAACCCCCTGGATGCAAAGTTGATCTGTTGATCAAAATGACGTAATGACGCTGTACAGATTATGGCCTGGTGATATTATACTGTTGCGCAAAAACCCCTGGTATATATTTGGCCAAGGCCTTGTACCATTCTTGGACTTACATTCCCTTTGCTCGATTCATATCTCTATCCTACTTACAAAGTAATAAATCATCTTGCTATCAGTCGATAGAAGAGGAAACGATGGCAGCACAAGAATACTACCTGGGCACACAAGCTGTAAATGAACTTGCAGGCAACCACTCATACCCGCCACAACCACCGAAGCCGCCACAGTATTACCAACAGCCATATCTGCATCCACACAACAACGCTCCAGGATACGTAAGCACGCCACCTCCAAACTACTCCGCTTACCCTCAACCACCGCAACATCCCCAGAGCTACCCACCTCAACAATCATATCCTGAGAAACCATCGCAAGCCATGCTAGCGCCATACCCCCAAACACCACCAGCAGGAGGATACCATTCCTCCCAACAATACATGATGCCGCAAGCATACCCGCAACCCCAAAACAACAACAACAATAACAACTACCTCGGTGCCCCCATGCTACCCATAAGAAGTCACTCTCAACCCCCCGCTCGTGTCCATTTCGCAGAAGACCAAGACTCAGACGCCAGCACGAGCCTGGGCTCCATCTCAGACAGCGACGATGCCTCTCCACCACGCCGCCACCACCACCACCACCGACAATCCCACCACCATGGAACAAGCTCCCCCCGCCCTATGCGTGCATGTACACCTGACGCCTACGAGCGCGAAGACCGGCACCGGCACCGCCATAGACACCACCATCACCACTACGATAAAGAAAAATCTCACAGCAGCAGCAGCAGTAGTGGCGCGCATAAGAATAGAGATACTTTTCTCGGTGCTGGCGCAGGCACGATTATAGGTGATGCGATCTTCCCTGGTTTGGGTACTGCGGCGGGACTTTTTCTGGGTGGGTATGGGGGAAGGAAGTTTGCGAGGGGGAGGAGTAGGGAAAGGAGTCGGAGTGATTTGCGGGTTGAGGATAGGGATGGGGATAGGGAGAGGGAGGGGAAGAAGGAGGGGAAGAAGGAGGGGAAGAAGGAGGGGAAGAAGGGGCATGGGAGTTATACGCGTGAGGGACGGTGAGAGGAAGATATTTTGGAAGAGGGGGGGATGAGAGAGACTGGGGGAGGGGGGAGATGGCGTGAGGTTTGGTTATGGTGTATGGATGGTAATGATAACGATGATGATGATAATGTGTGTGTACTTGTTAGCTGCTGGACAGCAAGTAAACTTGGACACATCTTTAATACAGAGCATTCAATATCCTTATCG
This sequence comes from Pyrenophora seminiperda CCB06, assembly GCA_000465215.2. Taxonomy (NCBI): domain Eukaryota; kingdom Fungi; phylum Ascomycota; class Dothideomycetes; order Pleosporales; family Pleosporaceae; genus Pyrenophora; species Pyrenophora seminiperda. Next base: position 428,975 of record KE747810.1, read on the forward strand.
CACGAGTGAAAGTAGATGGATACTAAATAAACATTATTTTATTCGGCATGTGCGTCTTCAATCGCGTGGGCGATAGCGCTACCTAGCCCTTTTTTTTTCTCGACTCCGACCGACCGACCAATCAACCTCGCATGTCTTCAACCGCCTCTTGGAGGTCGGTAGCATCGCACTGGCTGTTATATCCCCACCCCTTATTCCCTAGTTCTAGCATTGGATGTATGTCTTTGACCGCGACGCCACGCGGTAGCATTCCATCCGGACTCCTATGTAGAAAACAAAAATTCGAAGAAAAAGTACTCCGTACAACGGGTGCACGTCTTCAACTGCCGTGGGGCAGTAGCGTCACACCCTCATCTGCTATCCACGCAGAAAGAAAAAAGGGTGTCCAAAGACTACTCTAGTAGATACCAGGCACAATCCTCCAGGGAACAAGCTCCACATAGCGATCCCAGTCCTTTCCATACTTCCTCCTGCACTTCTCCTCGTCACGTCTCTCGCGGTGCACCAGCAGAACGGCAAAGTACACCATGAAGAAGTAGGTGAAGATCATACCCCAGCCCTTGGCCGCGTCTTGTACCACGTATTGACCGTACGTGTTCTTGAAAAAGAAGGCGTCGGTTTGTGCGGCAGTAATGGGGTGCTGCGCAGTGTTCTTGATCAAGTATCCAGACATGGCTGTGGGAAGGACGTAGGACCAGCTCATGAACCAGTCACCGAGGTAGTTGATATGGCGAGCAGTGCCCCACCATCCAGTAATGAGCAGCTTGGAGCCGGAAGCGGTTTCGATGTATTCAAGGTGCTTCACGCGCGGGTCCTCGGGGTTTGTCCTGAAGCGGTTCTTCTCATTGTTAACGGCACGGAATATGTAGTAGCCGATACCTTGGACTGCCAGTACGCCAGCGACGCCGTAGAGACCGAGATCAACGGGGTAAACGGAGAGATAGCGTGTCTGAATGGAGTAGGTGAACGGAACCCAGACAAGGTCACCAAAGGAAAGCATCATACCGAAACCGTCAGCGATGATGTCAATGGTGGTCAGGATGGCGGGCTCCATGTACAAGGCGTCGAAAGTGTAGACAGCTTGTGCGACGGTGACGAGAATGATCGAGTCTGTAACGCGACCAAAGTTACGGTATTGCTTCACAATGAAGGCGAGGTCTAGGATGATCCATCCCAGCATTCCAGGACGTAGTTCACACCAGGCCTTGATGTCTACCTCGCCGAAGATGGGAAGCTCGATACGCGGGTTCAGCTCACGGCCGATGAACCAGTCGTAAAGCATATTGCCAGTACGACCACCAGCTGCGAGCTCGCGCATGGATGGATCCTTGGGGTGCTTGACACTGAAAGAAGCGACATAGACGTAGATGGCCAGGACGTAAGAGATGATAATGTTACTGGTCAGAATACCGACATAGTTCTCGTGGATAAAAGTCCAAACGGGAAATTCGGCACCGTAGACTGCTGTACCGGCTCCAAGCATGGCTATGATAAAAAGGGCCGAGTTGAAGGCTGAGTTGAATTAGCATGGTTCGCTCCTAGCATAAGTTGATAGCATACCGTTAAACCTGTACATGAGCTTGCCACCAGATCTGAGCTCAGTACCTGCAACCTCTTGCCCAGGTAGGAAACGGTACAAGGTCAGACTCAGCATGTAATAACCCAACGTGCCGAGAAAGGCCTGCGTGTTGAGCAGACCGGAGAAACCGGTCCATCCCACCTCTTTCTTCAATTGCTCGAGATTGAAACTGTAAGGGTGGAGAAGAACAGGGGCCGGACATCCGGAGATGTCATTGCACAGGAAAGTGAAGACATAAACCAGGACTGGAAGGCCAAAGGAGATGACGAAAGCTCCAGGGCTAAGAGGGAGTTAGAGCGGTGACGGGCAGGGTCGCGGAAAAGAAAATACTTACGGTCCTAGAAACTCATAGCCATGGGGCTTCTCATCGAGCGACTTCTTCTCGCTCCTGACTTTCGACATGTTTTGATATCGATTCGTCGGATAACCGGTATCCAATCCCGTGAATGCGTAGACAAACAAACTGGTCGAAAAGGGGTTCGTCGCGTCTTTTTTTCACAACAATGCCCTCTGCTCCTGTCGGCTGGTGATTGAAACGCGCCTGTTTCGAAGAGCAGCGCGGATTCTGTCTTTTAAAAAAAAAGTATCCAGTGGGGGGCTGAGCACAAGGAAGAACGACTCTGACGGAAAGGGTGTCAAGCGTAATGACGCGCACGACCCAGTCTTGGCCACGCTAACCGCCTTTGTTCTATCGTCAGGGTTCCTGACATGGGTGCGCGGCTCCGGAAGTCAACGTGTTGCGAAGGCTGATAAGTCGTACCATACTGTGTAAATGGGATCTTCCACCTTCACCGTCACCACTTGTCCGCCAACCCATAGCGCAGTGCGCCGGCCACCTTGACCATGATACCCCTACTGTACTCACTCTTGCTGCTGGTAGCATCTTCCGCCTTCGCGACGGCCGCCTCGGATAAACCGCTCAAACCATGTACCGTCATATCGCCCACGTCCGACCGGTTCTTCGACCTCAACCCCATGCGCCGCCTGCCGCCCTCCAAGGAAGACGGCAAGAAAAACAGCAAGAAGGAGGGCGATGAGGGCAGCTGGCATGCCCGGGGATATGACTACAAGGCCAATTTCACCGTCAACTTCTGCGGCCCTGTTGTAGAAGAATTGGATGCGGTGCAAGACTTGGACAAGGGCATGTGGAAGAATGTCAGCGCTTTTTATGAGAAGGATAATAAGCAGTGGGCTATCGGGTGAGTCTTCTATGACGGGAGAAAACGGCTAGAGAGGCGGACGGATGCTGCGGACGGATGCTGCAGACAAGGCAGAAAGACACCTTTGAGACGCAACACTGACACTTTACTTTCCCTAGGCTTGAGAGCTCCGAACCTATATTCCGCGGTCGCAAACTCATCCTAAACTATACCGGCGGCTCCCTCTGCCCTACGTCGAAATCCAAGCGCTCCCTTGAGCCGGCCTACCTCGATGCCCGGGAGATTATTGACGGCGATGACGACGACAAGAAGACGGAGAAACCAAAGGAATCCGAACGCCGCAAGACTACCGTAATCTCTCTCCTCTGTGACAACGACCCATTAGCGAAGACATCGATTTCTTTCGTCGCCGCCGTAGACGACTGCGCATACTTCTTTGAAGGTCGCTCGCCCTTTGCATGCGGCGGCGTTCACCAAGAGACACAAGCGCTCGGCCCGGGCGGGGTATTCGGCGTAATCGCCATGATAGCCGTGCTTGTCTATTTCGCCGGAGGTTGCGTCTATCAGCGCACAGTCATGCATCAGCGTGGATGGAGACAGCTGCCCAACTACGCCATGTGGGCCGGAATATGGCATTTCTTCTCGGTGAGTCTATTCAGATGCTGTCGCAGGCGAAGCAGGGCTGGGATATTGTGATGCAGTTTCAAGTTTTTTCTTTGCAGAAAAGACTCTGCGGTGCTGACGTTCTTGAAGGACATGTTCATTATCCTGACTTCTTCTTGTGCACGCTTTATGCCTGCTCGCAGAGGCTACAGTCGTGTTTCGCTGGGCCAGGATAGCGGGCGCAGGGGAAGGCGAAATGAAGACGAGGACAGGCTGATAGATAACTTGGATGAGGAGTGGGATGATTGATTGCAACGTGGATACGCATTTTTTTGCGAAGGGCATATGGAATAGGCATTCGTGGCGTTTGGGTATGGGTGACTGGTCGCTCAGGAGCGTCTTCGCCTATAGGCGCACCACTTGAGACAGTCGAAAAGGATTCTAGAATAGGCAATGCAGTGTATTACGCATATATTAAGAAGGGATCATCATACACTTAAGTGGGATGTATGCTTAGCGTAAAGGACGTGCTAAACAAGGGACCTGAAAACATGTATCGCCGCTGAAAGTATTTCATGGGCTTTGCGTCGGCCTGCTCTGGGTTGTTCTGAGCCCAGGTTCTTGTTGCGGGTAAACATTAGCTCACTGTCGAAAGGTAATTGAGCGAGTAGCGATGGCACTTGAGAAACAAAGGGAGAGAAAGACAGTATGCACAACTGGATTATTGGTTTCATTAGACGCATTTACATACTACGTGAAAGATGCCTTGAAGAGAGGCTAGCACCTCCAGTACATATCCCATCCTATCAACTGGTCCGCACATGATACATCCGCCAGGACTTGGACGTGTCTGCTCGACAATGCAACAGACGCCGTGGGGTATAGAGCAATAACAAGGAAAAGGTATAGACTAGTCATGTGGTGCTGGTCGGTTTATCTGCTCACGGCGACATGTCCATGGCATCGCTATCGACTTCAGGGATTGCGCATGTTGTCGTGTTCTGCGGACCAATAGCTCCATGGGCGATCAACTCTAGCTGAACGGACATGCTTCTCAAAGCTTCACGTACGTCTGACCTAAGCTGGCTCTCTTCTTTCGACGGCAGCCCTGTGGGCTGATTGCTCGTGACGCCGCCCATAATACGCAAGTAGTCGATGCTCATCTGTGCTCCGATGCTTTTGGATTTTGCCATCATGGATTTCTGCAGCTCTTCGCACATCTGGTCCAAATTCGTTACCATCGTCTTGACTGCTTCATTGAACATTGGTGATCGTTCTCGCTCAACATGGTTCTCCATGTAATCTCTCATGCGCTTGAACGATCCTGCACCATGATCAATAGTGCACTGTTTGTAAACATCGACCATAGCTTTCTTAATGCAAGGCGTAAAGTCTCGATTTGCATTCCGTTGAAGATCGTTCATCCGGCTAATGATGATAATGCCGAGATCTTTCAAGACTTGGTTGTAATTGGTAACTTGTATCTTCAACCTGGACAGGTTAGCCAAGCTCAGGCCATTATCGTCGGCGTATTCTTGAATGGATTCGTAGAAATCGTCGAGGATTTGGGCGAGATTTTCGACATGATCTTTGACCGTTTTAGGGAGGTGTAATTGGAAGGTCCGCTCCCAGGGTGTCACGAGCCGTTTTATGATTGGGTCAACACTGCACACTGTTAGTAATGTAGAGCGCAAGCTATGGCAACAGAGCACTTACAGATCGGAGTTGAAATCCCGATTACCAGCTGACATAGAGGTATGGACACCATCACGTCGAACGACGGCCTTGTATGAACTCCATCCGAGACCACCTTGATATTTGTCTCCCCAGGCTTGCACTGTTGTAGGCGCAACTTGAACAGCCTCGTCAACAACTTGAGGACACTTGTCGTAGATGTGAGTCTTTATGACATCTCGCATATCCTTCATACATGCTTCAACTGCTCCGTCCAAGTTATTAGTTAACTCGTGCAGCCTCCGCTTTAAATAGTCAACCTCCTCAGGCTTCCCCACGACTATGCCATTATTATCGCTTGACAGCCAGAGCTCAAAGTTATTCAACAGTTGGGCTAAGTTTGTCAAGAAGGCACGGCTAGTTTGCACACGCCCAGCTTCGGTGAGCTTTTGGCAGTGCGCTTGAAGCTGTGGAATTTCTGTGTCTTCTGTAGAGACAAAGCCTGGTACAGGCTCGTCTTTCTGCATCCTTCCGCACATCTTTTGATATGCGCGGCTGCTAACGCAAAAGACTGGCAGGGATTTGGCCACCTGGTCGTAATCCCGTAACTCTGTATCTGGGTCAAAGACTGCTTCGTCTTCGGCAGCGTCCTCCTGGTCCATTTCTCTAATACCTGCAGCAAAGTCTTGCTGAATTGCGGACTTGGAATACTGATTGCGCCCGGCAATACAAATTCGACTTATGTTCGCCTTTATCTGGTCTTTTTTGGCTTCCATCTCACGGACCTGGGATCTGAGTATGTTCATAGAATTCCTGATCTTAACGCCTTCGTTTCTGGCGTTTCTCTTTGCCTCTCTGAGGTCCTTCAATTTAGTTTTAAGTTCCGCTTCGGAAAGGCTGCTTCGTTCGGCCAGGAACGATACACTGTCGTCGTCGCCACTCAAATTGTCCTCGTCAGAGCCAATGAGTTCACTGTCTGAATCGTCGTCGGAAGTTCGTTGTTTTTTCGATGGGCGTTTTAAGACGCTCGTATCCTTACGCTTACTGACCTTGGGTGGAGGTGCAAACACCGGTATCCCCTCATCAAGTTGTTCTTGTAATTCTTCCCATACTTCAATGTCCTTCTCTGTATCTGCCATGGCAGTCCTGTAGACGCCTAGTGTTTCCTTCAGATCATTGATCCTAGCATTTGTTTGGCTGATCTGCTCGTCGTGATGCCTGTTTTGAGTGTCGAACGACGAAACGTCGTCTTCTAACCCAAGACTATCAATCGCCTCCGTAATGGAGATATCATCTGTCTTCGAGCAGATGAAGGTGACATTCGAGAATGCGCCATCATACTTGAGTTGACGCTTGAATGAATCACCGAGAAGGGTTTTTGCAGCCTTGTCGTCAACAGCACGGTTAATGGGAGCGACAATCCAGAGGCCAGTACATTGCTTCATGTAGGTCTGAGCAATTGCAGCTCGCGCAGGATTACTGTCCTGCACACCCGGTAGGTCTACAATCACGGCGCCTGTTGACAGTGCCGGACTCTTCGTGTATATCTTGACCGTTTTTATCAACGGCCAGTACTCTATTTGACTCCGGGCTTTTGATTTCACTGGTTTAGGCGTATCGTTCTCTTTCTTGAAAACCTTTTCCTTGCTATCAACGTACTGTTGTAGCTCTAGGTGGAATTGCTCCGGCTGAGCGGCACGTATCTGCTTGATGGTTCCAAGGACGTCGATGACAGACTGATTCGACATCAGTGCGGATACGGAGGGTTGACCTAAAGCATCTCTAGCCACAGATGGGTATACCGCACGGAACTGCGCCCAAGCAACCCCCGCTTCAGATGTCGGGTTATTATATGCTTCCGAAGAGATTTTGCCGTTTTCTCCCAGAAACTCGTGCAGGAGCACTGTAAGCTCCTTCTCCCAGTCAGCTGAGCTGACGAACTCGATCTCAGCGCGGTATTTGGAAAACGGATCCGTGCTGCTGTTGTAAGATATTTCAGTAACAACGGCAGTGCAGGCACGCATGCAATTCGTTGGTAACAGGCGTTCTTCATCGAGCATAGCGTTGACTACGCTGCTCTTTCCGGCTCCTGTGCTCCCGACGACACCGACAATGGTAGGGTTCCGGAGTTTTTGCGAGAGAAGCTTCTCGATTGAATCCGACCATGCCTCTGCATCTGTATTGGGTGTCGCATACAGTGAGAACTTTTTTTTTAAGCCCTCAATGATTTCCATAGACGCATGTGTTGCAGCCTCAAGCATGTTTGGGTGTTGCAGCTCAGTGACTCGACGAAGAAGTGGATCAAGTGAGACATGTTGTTGATTGTTTAGTGGTAGAGAGGATTCGCGGCGGAACACGTTGTCCGAATTAACGTTATTGAGTGGGATTGCAAAAATTGGTGTCGGGGGGATCGCTGAGCTGGGCTGAGATCGCTCGCTGACTTGTGTGGATTTGTCGACTATAAAAAGGACCAGATTATCGCCTGGTACAAGAAAAGTTTTGACAATATCCTCGTTCTCTAGCACCTTGTCTTTGAACATAAGAAGTACATTAGCACGACCGTGCTGCTGCTGGTATGTCGCTAGGATCTTTCGAATCGAAATTTTCTGTACGCGTGTTAGTTGCACAGAAATGATTTCTCGAACTGGTCTCAGCTCGGCCCCTACATTGGTGGCATGCTCCACTACAAGTATCTTAGAGGCAGCGGGGTTTTGACAGTTGCGATTGTCGTTGAGGAGTGTTATGAACTTACTTCATGTCCGATCATCCAGGTAAAGTCTGAATTCTGTAGCTCGCTTTGGGTGAGTTTGCGGTGGTCGAGCACCCCAATCAAGCACCGTCCGGCTTTCAGCTCCTGCTGAGGGACAACGTCCCTCGCCCGTTGCTCGAATCTGTCCCAGTCCATGGCACGAAACAGCTATCTGGCAGCTGTAGTCAACTCTTGGGGTGATTGCAGAGTTCAGGTCAACTGCGATGTTGACACGTATCTGACCCCGCGAATAACAGTGGCAAAGCGCGGTCAAGTAGTCTTTAGGCGTTTGGGTTGGCCGGATTGACCCCACCGGGCGCACGTACCATATTAGGTTGGCGCGCTAGCACGTGATTGCGTTGGCTGACACCGCATGCCTGGCGCCTTCCTCGCATCTGCCATCGGCTCATCGGATTTGTCATTGCGGCACCTGGTATGGCACCCTAGACTCTGTCTCAAATGTTCAGCGTCCAAAATCTGTCTTCCACAAGCCGTATTGCTATTTTACCACTATCATTATGAATCGCTTCAATTCACTGCCCCTATCTCGATTTTTTATTTCAGATCCCTGCTGACTGGTGGCATACGCTCTAAACTGTCCATTTGAATGTCTAATTCTTAGTCCTTTCCAATGTCAGAAGCCTCTATCGTACCCCATACACAGGGCCTTCAAAGCGTCCGTCTTACATTCCAAGGTTGACAGCTAATTAACGAACCTTTCCATGTCGCTTCTCGAATATGAGAAAACAATGCATTGTTTCGCCTTTGTTCTAGACAAAACCCCCGCTTTCTATGTTCATTGTCTGTGTTGCTCATCCGTCTCAGTGCTTTGTTTCATTATGCTGTTGTCGCTCTACAATGGCATTGTGCTCAATAGGTATACCTGGGTTCAATCCTTCGAGTATGGCTGCATACATCTTGACCTTTTACCTGATAGCAATGGCCGAACAAACATCACGAAGAAAGCGGGTCGCCCCTGAGACCAGTCCCGGCATCAACGGACTTATCGCAACATGCAACAAGCATGATCGCTTCAAGCTGTTGGAGGACGAGGGTGTCCTCCCAGGGAACATGAACAACCCTATTCATCCTCTGTTCTCTTGGTTTGATAGCAAAGGCCCGATGCATCAGATGCTGCAGCTTGCCTCGCATTTCATCACCCATGATGCCCTCCTCGTCTTCTTTGTGCCCCTCTTGTATGGACACGAACTGACCAGCGTCAACAAACCTACCAACAAAACTTATCTTTCCGACCCTTTGGCCGGTGTATCTGAACAAAAGTGCAAAGAATACATAAGAGGGGTACACGACGCTCTCCATTGCCTCAGTCACAGCGTCACCTTCCAATTCCAACCGCCTGCGAAGCGAGTCTACGCTCGGACACTACGAAGCGACGAGAGACCAAACCATACAGCGTCATGTTTCCCTCACTTTCAAAAGAGGTACGCGTGTAGAATTGAAATGGCTGATTATTTTCGCGAATTTTACACAACGGGTGAGTATGCAGCGGCGTCTCGTTGTGCTCAATTTCGTCACGATTTCTTGTTCGCAACGACCCTCATACACGAGATTGTGCATGCAATCGGTGTGATGAGACGAGGTAACCTCAATGAGCCACACATTAGGGCAGATTGCCCAGAGACCGAGTGGGGCTATGGCTGGGAACATTTCATGTTTGGCAGCATCATCAATCCCCAAGACAGGACAAAACCTGGCACTCACCTTCTTATGCGCAAGCTATGGGCGGACCAAAAGATGGCCGAGGAAGCTGGAGGAAAAGAATATTCGGACGTGTCAATGTCTTATATTGCGCAGTGGTTTCGCAAAGAGACATGGGACATCATAGCAAAACAGGGGCCGAGTGCCATCACTGTGCCCATTGCTAACTTCAAAATTCAATCTTCCATCTACTTGGGCGCTTGGGTGGTGAAAAGTGACCATCCAGAGATTAAGAGAGACTTGATTACGCTTCAATCACAGTGGCAGAAACACGTTCCCTCAGATCACTTACCGTCATCAACCGGTCGCTTTCGATCCAAGATTTTTTGGAGGCCTGTAACAAAGAACCAGTTGCAGAGAAGCAACGTACGTGCCCCTGCGCGCATGTCGCACATTTGTAAAGATTGTTCGACTCATATCTCTACCTCATTGCCTGCAGTCTCCCGCGTTTCTCAGAAACGACGTGCCGACTCGCTGGATGAGTGCGACCGTCCTTCCAAAGTAAGGAAATAGTGAGTAGGGGTAAAAAAGCATTTAGAAGAGTAGCGAGTTTACAACTTCAAGTCTTACCAGCATAGCGTCGCGGCATTCTTTAGTTGTTTTCTAACTTAATCCATCAGCGCCACTTAATATACTTCTGCAGAGTTCTAGAAAGAATGAAAATATAGCCTTATAATAGCAAACTATTCCAGTCACATGTGCAGTCTCAGAGTTGTTTCTTGCGACCCGTGGATGTTTCTGCGTAGCCCCGATATAAGATGGTCGTCCATGTTTCCTGCTTCTGCAACTACAACAAGCGCTCCACCGGCATTTCCGTCGGAAAACGACAAAATGTTATCCCAGGCCGAACTACCTATCCGCACAGAGTACATCAATGGTCTCATACCCGTCGCGATATGCTCGGCAGCAGGTCCTTGTCCGATATGTCAGCAGGACTACGTTGAAGGCCATTCGCCAGTTCTTCTCAAAGGCTGTGGACACATTTTTGGTAGACCATGCATCCTGAAGTGGTTTGACGAAGACGCAAATACATGTCCCTTAGATAGGAATACGCTCTTCGCCTCACACGTGAATAACAAAGACGACAGGTTATCTTCAGTCCCTGTCGGGTATACCCAAGACCAACTCTATTTTCGCATAGACACGGAGAGACAAGATAGAAGAGCACGGCAGGCGCGTCAACCTTCTACTCAATATCACTACCTCTACTTCGACGGCGAAATTATCGGTATAAACGATCGTCTCACATCCCCAGGTTGCCGGCGCGTTGTCCGTGATCTTTGGTATCATGTTGATCTTCTCGTCCAGCGGATACAAGCCCACCCTGATGAGCTCTGTCTCTTCTCTGTCGATGAGAACGACATCGTTGAGCTCATAGAGGATGCAATACCTAGAGGCGTCAATGTAGACGGTGATGAGCAGATTAGGTCGCTCTTGATCAGTACAGCGCGTACGATGCTGAGTTCGCAGGAAAAAGCATGGTCAGAGGGTCTTGAAGCAAGGATGCAGGTAGAAGACATGGAGCGATGGAGTGAGGGTCTTTGGCAAATCTGTGGTGGCTATGAGGAAGATGAGGACTGATTCATCCTTGGTGCATGGGGGTAGCGAAATGGTTTACGGATGACGTGACTATCTTCGAGTGAAGCTGGAGGATGTTTCATTCAAGAGAGACGGCCAATGGACTTTTGGACTGATGTGCATTCTTGTACAGTCAGCGTGTACACTATCTTTGAAGCTATTGTTAACCAAAGCCACAGTGCCGCAATGTTATATCTCCTAGGTACTGAAAGCTGATATGGAAAGATGATATGCATTGCACTATGTGATACATCTCATGACTCAAAAACTCGCCACCAATCGCATGAACTAGATGGCTCGATAAATAGCTAATACGCGTATGTCGTGCGATTTTGATGGCGGAAACACCCTATTCTGGATCCTGTACCTTCCAATAAGTGCTGATTTTCTCAAGTGCGGCTTTATGATATGGGTGACGCAATAACTTGATTTTGCTTCTGCGAAGCGGCGGGGTGTCTCGGCGGCCCTTCTGGCTCCTCACATTAACTAAGCATCTCTGTCACGATTGTTGTTTTCCTTTGACATCTAGACATAAAACGAGGACCGGGTTTCCCAAATATTTGTGATACGTATGCGTCCAAACTCTGAAATACAGGCATTCACGGGGAAAGCTTCGGGTGTCCACAAGCAGTGCTGTGTCTTCAAGTAGTTTGGCTGGCCAAATGGATTGATGTCTACCCATATATGGTCTGGATTTATATTGTTTTCGAGATATTCAGAAATCGACTGTGCCAAGTAGCCTGTGGTTCAATGGGTGCGTTGTGTGTGGCAAGGGTGTCGTCACATGATGAGGTTACGGTAGCCGTTCTCATGATTCCTAGAAATCTACGGAATTTCTGGAACGAAGCACGGGCTGCCCACCTTCGCCGTAACCATCTTGCCTCCCACTCACTCGTCGAATCAATGCATTAATTCACAGGCCTTATACACGCTGCACCAAGCTCCCCCATTGAATCTATTGTTCTCTTATTTAAACACAATTATTCTACACCCAATTTGGGTTGCGCAGGTGCCTCCAGCTCCGTGCAGCTCCGACCACAGCGCCCGGTCAAAAAACCCTCACCGCCAGCGTACTAAGTTACACAACAATAGCAGCTCAAAGAGGCTCTCACGCCATTGACTCACAATCACTTCTTTGGTAGTTTGGTTGTCTATAAAAATATCGACGTGGCAGTCGCAAGCTTTCTCTACTTCTTGCCACCTACAGTCCACATCGCAGACTTTACACAAAACGCAATTACAAGCACGCACTTCCATGGCGCCTCAATCTAGCATTCCGTATAATCCGGCCGACCTTGGCGCGCCAAACGCATTGCTTCCTGAAGAAGTTTTTGGCCACATCGATCTGGCAACGTTGGCAGACATTCACAGGTTCCTTCGCGAAAGTGAGCTGCAAGACGATATTGAGCTCGCCACATGGGTCCAGGAAAACTACCTGCACGGCCACAGTGAAGATCATTCAACAGCAATCATTCGGACTGCCCAAGGTTTTGGTCAATTGGATAGGGCCTTTCGTCGGGTACGATCTCTCACCAATAAAGCCCAAGACAAGTGGCCTTTCTTCGACAGAAACTTCAAGCAAATGTCATCGGCTACGGTCCGCAACAACGCCCGTGGGGAGGCCGCTCCAGGCGTCATGTATTCGATCGATGGAACGCAAGGAATTCAGAGAATGGCTGGCCAGCTTCATACTTCCACTATATCGAATGGCTTAGACACCACCAATGGTAAGTGTATTGCTGTTCGATACGATATGCGATAGCTAATGGTGAGGATGACAGCTTCTCCTGTGCTGCAGCTCCAAGTGCCGTTTGGTCCATTGAAACCAGGTCGTTATCAAGCATACAAAAGCCAGTTTCCCAGTCCTGCGCGACGGACCCACGCCACTCCTTCATCAGATGTCCAACCAATCCCACCTCAGGGAGCTGAGCTCTCCCAGGAATCTCAACAACAGGAAGTAAAGACCCCAACAGAGCTGCCAAATCATGCAGGTAAGTTAGATAAACTATCTCATATCGTCACACTAGATGGTGCATCGAGTTTTACAAAGCCTTCCTACTCCTCCCTCAGACTATATACTGATAACGACACACAAGATCTCTCTTCCAAACCAAATGAGCAAGCAATGGATCAGCCTGAGACCGCCCAGCATGATGCACACCAAGTCGCAGAAACGCCCCATGCCAAGTCTGAGGCTCGACGAGAATCGCCTTTCTCAAAACCTATCAATGCCTCCCTCTCATATGATGCCGATATCCTACCCAGTAAGGAGCAAGAAGTAAACTCAGTGCCTGAAACTCGTCCTGTCAAGGTGCGCGGTCCCGACGGACGTTATCTGCGCAGCAACGATCTTGCACCTGTTATTAAGAAGGCAAAAAAGCCGAAGAAAGGCGGACGCACGTCAGCCGGTAAGGCCATGAAGAAAGGTAAGAAAAGAAGATTGTCTACGAGATTTAGGTCAAGTTTGCTGATAATACCAAGAAGAGTCTCTTGCGCAGAAAGTGATTTCCGAAGAACCTGGCATCGACGCAACTGAAGAAAGCATTTCCACCAACAATCAGTCTCCTTCGCCCATGAACCCTGCTCAGAAATCCGAGGAAAATGACGGGATCATCGTTGTTAGAGGCATTGATACTGTCACGCCTCCCGCCATCAACGACGAGAAGCAACATGTAAAGGTAGGAGAAGCCTTCAATGCAGGTATCAGCGCGGCGTACCTCCTTGCGGCCGAGGCAGATGCGATTCCATCTAATTTGGATCGGCTTCCCCCCAATTCACGGAAAGCTGCCAAGAGGAAGATTGAGCCGACTGCCCCATCAAGTGAGCGCAAGCGCGGTAGGTATGGCGGTATAGTTGGTCGCCCGAGAAGGACAGACCAAGCCAAACTATCTCAAAAAGCACTGGATGCAGCAGTACCTCAGATGGAAACAAGACGACGCGCTCGACACTCTGCTGCAGCCAATCTGGGTGGTACTGGACCCACAGTTCCAAGCTCTGAGACGCATACAGAGGTGCCTGCTCCTAAGGATGACGTAGTGATGGATGATGTTCAGGAACATATGCATGTAAATGCTGGTCATGAGCCAAAATCCGGTCCTAGCGAAGTCTCCGCGCCCTTACCGACTCCTCCTCCCTCTTCCTCCATGAACCTTCAACAGACACACACCACTGAAGTCGACATGATGAGCATGGGTCTAAATGTTAGCGGCTTACCAACTCCCCAGCAATCGGTGGCCTCACTGAGCATGGGTCTAACCAATACCCACTCCCCAGCTCCCGAGCAACCTATCGCCTCAAGTGCGCCACCTGCTCCTATCATGACCAACGACGAGGGGGCAACGTACCCGCCCGGGCATGTGGAGCTGATTGCACGCATAACTACGGGCAGCGGCACGATGGAGCTTCCTATTTCGGAAGACCAGATCAACAGCGTCGAGGTAAACATGATCAGGAAGTATGCGGAATGGAATGCAGCAAAATCGGCGGTTCCGGTTTCGTACGCCCAGTTCCGTGAAATATTTTCTTTCGGGAAAGAATCCTAATTGGGAACTACGATAATGGTATGTACGAGTACAAGAATGGATATTGGGCTCGGTGAAACCTTACGGGAAGGAAGTGTAGCAATGGCCTGATATCACGACATAGTAAATGGAAACAAACATGCATGGATCCGTCATCATCTTCCTTTCTTTGTTTTGCAGTCAATTGACACCCTGGAATCCACGTCTAAACACACAATATCCAGTGCTCTTCTTTCGATTCATCCCAGGCTTGCCTAGAGATTTTCATGAGCCAAAAGACATTAAACATACCTTCATCTACTAGTAAGCGTTATTTCTAAGGGCTATATGCATCAGGCGATGATTTCTATCCTCAGTGTCATCGCTTTGCCTGAAACAAAGCCGAGACTTCTTGCTTCTTCTTTGAGTCTGCATATCTGGTGCGTATACGGTAATTTTCAAACTCTTAAGGGAAGAAGCTGCATACAATGGCGTTGACGACGGAAAACTTTGTCTTCACGAAAGGAGGCCGTACAAACAAGAACTTTTGTGAACTGAATATAGAGAATAACAATAAAAAATCAGTTCCACAGTCCAGTCCTGTACAAGCTTAGACAATGTTTAGAGAAGTCTTCTATTATTGTAAACTACCTAGGCTCTGAAGGGAGATATTGGCTTAAGCTCCCAGATATATATATATACTCCAGGACCTTGATGATTATGTACTGTACAGTCATGAACGAGCCTTTTGTGGCGGTGAAAATTGGTAAAGTAAGAAATGACGGTAGATCCCGTCATGCCGGTCGTAATTAAGGTGAAAAGACCCCAAGCTTGGCTTACTACTACTGGGCCTAATACAGCCCACACTGGGTTATATATCCACATTTAGATCGGCATAGTCGGCTGGAGCCGCTGCTCTCTGATTATTCCTCATCAAAGACCGTGACAAATATACGCTTGGAATGAAGGCTCTTGGGGAAAAGAAAGGTCTCTTGTTCTAATGTCATCGTTTATGTGAGACAAAGACAACAAAGGGTGCGGAGCTGTATCGTCGTTGTGGACCAAGCCAAGGGTTCAGAACGAAATCTCAGAACGAAGAGACAAATAGCATCAGCAGCCAAGTCACAAGGTCGGTATGTACACGACGAGGATCGCGTCAACCAACGGTATAAGTTGATGGCCATTTCTTGGCCAGGTGTCAGATGGGCGACATGATGCTAGTGTGATGCTCG
Source organism: Pyrenophora seminiperda CCB06 (assembly GCA_000465215.2). Lineage (NCBI taxonomy): Eukaryota > Fungi > Ascomycota > Dothideomycetes > Pleosporales > Pleosporaceae > Pyrenophora > Pyrenophora seminiperda. The sequence continues at coordinate 444,769 of KE747810.1, forward strand.
GTTGCAACACCACGCTAAGACAGGGGCAGGGGCATGCATCGCAGCCTCGGTTACCAGTCGCGATGAGGCTTAGCGCGCCTCTCCATCTAAAATTAGGCCGGGGTGAGGCAGTGCACGATCATCTTCCACATCATTTTTGGATGATCGCGTCTCCCGTTCCCACCGCCACCCGCTCGACTCGTTACATTGAATGCTCAGAGTAGGATCGATACTATTTGCATTCCATCCAGCAGGATGATTCATTCAGCGCTGAAAGCTGAGGCAAGCGGCTGGCTGGGCAACGGTCGAGTGACAATGTACCATATCGGGCTTGGCCGCTTGCCTCTCGGTACTCATCAGATCACCATGTGCGGGGCGTCGAGGGGCTCATGGTGGCCGTATCCGCGTAGATTACGGCGAACCTCGCTAGAGCTTTGGCCTGAAGCATTAGGCCAGCTGTCCGCCTCAACTCTTTTTTTGAGATAAACTCAAAACGGCTGTGGGTATTTGTATTCCCGTCGCCGCTTGACTTCAGCTAGAGAGATCCTTTTTGGCCTCCGCCTCTCTGAATTCATTGTAACATGCATATACCAAGCAACCTGCGGGTCTTTCTGTAAGGACCCTCCCTTCCGACATGTCCATGATTCCCGCCCTGCCCCTGCGCCCAACAACACCACTGCCACCCGCCACCACGCCGCACTAGCCGTCTCGCCCATATACATCGCTCCTGTCCTACATGGTAATACCACATACCCGGGCCCTCGGAACCATAGAGGAATTGAGCTGTCCGGACTGCGAATCGGCTACCAACATCGTCTAAATCGGCCTTAATACTACAACTGTGCAGTAGCGCAACACCCTTAGGCTGCGACTAACATCCATTTCGACACCAAGCTTCTGATTCTAGCCTGCATCCCTGCTTTCAGCCTTGGATACTTCTGCATACAGACACTCCCTTTAGCATGCAGTTTGACGCCCAACTGCTGACGATCCCGACTCTGTTTTCCAACTATAAGCCTGGGAACGTGTCGTTCACTGTCAGGTCTATCACCGGTTCCAATCTGTCTTTTCTACACATCGACATCCCCGCAACGCATAAGGAGAGGGCACAGTACATGGCCAATCACAACCATAGGTCTAGTCGATCGCAGGTAGAAAACGAGCTTTGGCTCAACATGCCGGCTTCTGCAAGGCGATCGCAAGGGCAAGACTATAGAGCAGAGCAATCGGCATATCAAGCAACCTCGCATCGTATCGGTACACGCTCGTCTAGTTCGGCCGCATCGGCCAGAATACCTCCTATTGCTACCAGCTCGGATCTCAATAAGCCACTACCGCCATCCCCCTCGGGTTCGCAGCCACGATCTCGTAAACCAACGCCGTTGCGTGGACCCACCGGCCATGAGCCTTCGAGCCAACTGAATCAATCCCATCTTCGGCCCGAGCCCTACCACCAAATTCAAAGGTACACTACTAGCCTTCATCCGGAATCAAGTAGTTCTTATCATCATGACTATTCTCGCAGCATGCCCAGTTCGCCCTACGATCATGGCCAGTTTCTATCCGACAATGCAGCTCCAATTCCTCGGGCCCAGTCTTCTGCTGCGAACTACCCAGATACTGCGCAATATCTCCCGTACTCTCTATCATCAGAAGAACAATCGGCTCGTCCTCAGCAACAGCGCGCTGTTCATATGAGCCCCTACTTGGACACGATGGCACCACACCGATCTCGCACCCATCCTGAGCCGACACTCAGCCCCACAGCACGCGAGAATACGTCTACTCGACCACGTCCACATACAACGTATCTTTCACCCACAGAGCATTTTACGGACGTCACGCAGTGGCATCTCTTTGCAGAGGCAATGACCGGTCTACCAAATGAATCAGAACCTTTCTCACCTACTGGAACCCCACAACTTCAAGGCTCGCTCTTCGCTCGACGAAGCGCCAGTGACACGATACCCATCCCGCTCCGGAATTCGCAGTACGCTTCGCGGAGGCAACAAAGAGATGACTGGCAGTACCACCAACCGCAGTCACTTACATCATCACGAGCAGCGCCTCCACTGAATTACGTCCTACCAATATCAAATCCGCCTCTTGTAGCACATCAGCATTGGCAACCGCTCCCACATATGGATGCCGTCACTTCAGAGCTACAGATGCTAGGATTGAATGATGGGCCCGAATCTGATGATGAACTACCGGATTATCAGCAGAGCCAGGCGGAGATGGCAGCAAAGAAAAGGATAGAAGCTTCCGCTAGGGCGAGGGAACTGGAAGCACGGTGGAGAGGTGCACGTAGATGATCGGCAAGCATACAAAGTTCCATATCTACACCTTGTAAAAGGCGGAGGCTATGATTAGCGCACGTATCCACTAATGGATAGCGAACCCCCAATATAATCGCTTGAACGACCCTAAGATATTTGGATTGAACAACGAGAAATCTTGACTACTAGTTACAGACATGCGTGAAGGTACATACCTGACCCTCCTGCCACCCAGCATGACTACTCTATTGTTACCAGGGGTAGACAGTGACGGCATGCGCACGCGAGCTCAGCACCCCCATACAACGATTACCGAAGGTATGCATCATCATGCATTTCCAGCGCAACCATCCACAGCCCTTGCCTCCGGGATCAACGATGATATTTTTGGACCGTGCAGTACACCGAGACTTTGGCCCCCCTACCCAGCTACTCGGCTGGTATCTACGGGATCGCGACGAATAATTGGTGTGTTTGAGGTTGTAATATCTATTTACCATACATCATAGAACAACCTCGGAGATGAGATACCAAAATGCATCATACATTTATTGGCAAGAGTAGTACCTAATGCCTTGTTGCGCCATCTCAAAAATTACGTAGTAAAACGCCTACGGGTCTTGAACGGATGGCTTAGCCCCTGAATTGGTTCATGTTCCAGTTTTATACCAGGAGCTAATCCCGTCTCAGGTGAAGTCCAGAGTTGAGTAAAGTCAACCGTTGTACATACATACTTTGGCGTTTGAATACTCCGCGGAGAATAGACTTTTACCTAACATGCCGTCTTGAGAGTATCATGGTTAGTGCGTACGGCAATTAGAACGGTAGATGTACTCAAGCGAGCAGAATATGCCTTGCGGAGCGCCTCGAATCAGAGAGGAGATTTGATACGGAAGGAGTCCCGTAGGTGCTTCGATCAATCTGAAGTTGGCCGTTTTATGATCGGTATCAGTATACTTACTGAATCGAGTCAGGTCCCCGCAGCCTACACTGCACTGACATGCCTATACAAGCCCCACTCGCCGTAGTGCTGGAGCACTAAAACCAAGCGTAGAACAAATGTAGGTATTCTTCGACGACATCAAATGACATGCATGAATTTTTGGGGGCGAAAAAGCTTATTCCCACAGCACTATTCGTCGTTTCTTTTCCCGTGATTGCGCCTGTACTCGGGGTAGCAATGAATCAGCCGAGGCTGTAATTGCGTAGCATGCGGCGGTATCACACCTTGATACATTACTGAAGAATGCAGCTGCAGCATATTGCCCGGAGGGCGTGAGGCGATGCAACACGCCATATCTGCACTCTTCGACAGACAAGAAGACATTATGCAATTCCCCCACCCCCTTTCTTCACAAGGTTACACACCGGCTTGAACGTTGTGCAGGATCAAAGAAGAAAAAGTGGCTCGTTGTCAAAAAGTTAGGGTATGATGATCCACACCCGTCAACCCTGCAAATGAGGCTGTGCATGCATGTCAGATGCACTTGCGGGCCGGGACGATCACCACTTTGTGAAAATAGCAGATTGTGCATAATCAGACAGCCTGAGTGAGATTGAATGCGGAAGGTGACAAACTGGCTGGTAATTTCGACATGGTGTGCTGTAACAGAGCGTTTGAGAAGGGCGAACGACGTGGGGATGGTGGTGTGGGGTGGGAGCTTGATGAGCTTGCAGCTGCGAGTCACCAGACGTCGCAACGGTATGAATCTTGGCTACTGGCTAAGCTACAGGTACGTTAGTTACATGCACCAGCCTGGGTAAATTATATAAAATGTTTCGGAGACTCCGAACATGATGGTAGTTGGAATTTTGTATGTCGGCAACCGCGGATGGGTTTTAGGAATTGTAGAACAGATCAATTTCGAAGATTTGGGGATATTGTTCGATGTACCCATATCGTTGAACTTCTTTTGAGATGTAAAGAAAAACGTCGACAAGCGCGTTTGTATAGCTGTAGAAAACACTGCAGCCACCTGGTGTTTACCATCCATCTTGACGTCGTCAAAGTACTCGGAAGGACCTGAAAGCAACTTCTGCAACCTCATCTAGGCAAGATTTAATTCTTAGCCAAAGACGTTCTGAAGCGCCGATATATCGTTGGTGACTACCGATCTCACTAACGTGACATCTTGTTGTTGCGATGGTTTCTTTGTAATGTTGTACCTACGCTTCTATCTGGCTTATTCACTTCGCCATGAGCGACTCACATAACCGTCTATGCAGCCTAGCCTCCATCATTGTTCTTTCTTGAGCTTCTTGCTACAGGCGACTTAATTGGCACCTTGTCCAAACGATGCAAACATCAAGGCGTGCAGCCGATGAGTTGGTCCTGGGGTCAGTAAGTAAGAGCAATAAGACTACCTCAAGATCGCCGGATCCAAGGGCAGTCTCTATGCAAAACTAAACGTAATTTCCTATTTCGATACGATCAAGAAAGGTGCTATCACGAAAACAATCGACGCAAAGCGTCACCATTCAACCCGAAGTGATGATTTTCTTCAGTGCTGTTACCTTCTCCTTAGCCATGTGGTCATCCTTGTGATGCTGATCACCACGTCCGTTTTGTCTAGCACCTTCCATTTTGTTGACGTTTATTCATGTTCCATCCTTGTGTCGTGCTCAAAAGGTAGAGTTGATGATCATCCTAGACGCGCTAGTCGACCGTGATTCACGCTAACGGCCAAAACAGACTAGCGTCTCGCTTGGAGCACACGCTCTCAAAATGAGTTGTAGCTGCGACACCACGAACTTTCACGACTTCGACCAACGACTCAAAGCCGCCAAAATGTCCGCCAACGCTCTGAACAAGATCGCGCCCAACAGCCCCTCGAGGCAGACTCCCTCTGAGATCGAGACCAGCATCGCCAACGCAAGTTTCCCGGGCAATTGCGCACATTGGCGACAGCAGGACTGACATACGATAGGCGTTGACTGACCTCGAGAACAATGTTCCTGACCTGAAGGCTTCTCTGCGCCCTCTGCAGTTCGTCTCTGCTCGCGAGGTATGATAAACCCGAACACCACGATGCGCTCTCGAGCGTCGCCTACACACACCTACAACCTACAACTGAAGAGGCGGTGGGCACTGGGCAGCAACAACAAGCTGACACCAGGATTCTTAGATTGAGGTTGGCCATGGACGCAAGGCTATTGTCATCTTCGTCCCAGTTCCCCTTCTTGCCGGATGGCACAAGGCCCAGCAACGGTATGCATCGGCCCCAAAACTGCGGTTTACTCTGTACTAATTTGTCCAGTCTCACCCGTGAGCTCGAGAAGAAGTTCTCCGACCGCCACGTCCTGATCGTTGCTTCTCGCCGTATTCTCCCCCGTCCCAAGCGCTCCAACCGCTCGCGCTCTTCTCAGACCCAGAAGCGCCCTCAGTCGCGAACTCTCACCGCTGTTCACGACGCCATCCTGACCGACCTCGTCTACCCTGTCGAGATTGTTGGCAAGCGTCTCCGTACCCGCGAGGACGGCAGCAAGATCCTCAAGGTCGTCCTTGACGAGAAGGAGCGTGGCGGCGTTGACTACAGGCTCGACACCTACAGCGAGGTCTACAAGCGCCTCACTGGCAAGGGTGTCAACTTCGAGTTCCCTCAGAGCCAGCAGACCGACTACTAAACACAGGCGGTTTTCACGTTTGGTCTCGATAGAATTACATGGTTCAGGAGTATGGCAGGGCTTCGGATATGCATCATGTACCGGCATCAAAAAGGAATGAGATGATATGACTGCCTGAAATAGGCGCCCCCTTCAAGATACCACTGCAATCGATTTCTTTCTTGTGATTACTATTCTTGCCGCTGCTACTGCACCATCTACTGCCTATCCAGCTCCGGGTAATGCCTGTACACGCCCATACTAAATGGCTGTCTCCTGTCACTCTCCAAGTACTCTTTGATGCCCTTGGTCTCCTTTACACTCTCGTAGAATGTGGCAAACAACAAGGGGTAATCCTTCTTTCTTGCCTCCAATTCTTTGGGAAAGGCAAATTGGAGCCCGCAGAGCACATGCCATAAGGTGGTATCCGCATAGCTCAGCCTGCCGCCAACAAGAAACTTTCCCTGACCTTGCGCTTCATTGCTCTTGAGCACGCGCTCGAAGAAACCAAGGAACTTGGGGATGCGCAACTCCCGGAAATTTTTGGCCTTCCTGAGTGACTCTTCCTTTTGGTCCTCGTAGTAAAGTGCCGAGCCAATGGGATGGTGAGTGTCGTGGGCTTCGTTGTTGAGGTCCAGTGCCGTCAATGTGTGCGATAGAACCCAGGCCTTCTCTGCTTCATCTTCACCTCCAAGGTCTAGCTTACCGCCCAAATAGGCGAGGATGGAGGGTGTTTGGGAGATTAGCAACGGAGCGCCGTTTTTGCCTGCACCTGAGATACGAAGAGCGGGTGGTGCGAAGGCAGGAGGGCTTCCTTCGGTGTTTATGCGTTCTTCCGGCATGATTGCAGGTATTTTGGCTCCTGTGGCAGTGTGAGAATAGGTCATGATGAGAGCAATGCTACTAACCGTCTTTAGACAGGACGGCGGCATCTTCATAGGGGACGCCTGCTGCTTCAAAGACTAGACGAATGAATTCGCCGCGTCCGGGGATGCCATAGCCGTACAGTAGTTCGTATTTGTTCGTAGACATGGTAATCGTAGTTGAGCTCCGAAAGTAGGATTTTGCCAGCTGGTAGGAAGCTATGTGAGTTGTTCGAGGCGTGAAGAAAGAACGAAGCAAGTGTGAAGCATGCAATTGCGGTTGAAACAACGGTAACATTTACGACAAGAGCATGTAAGTCGGGGGTGAGGACCCCTCATCACATATGCTATTTCCGCGTCATTGTGGGGTAGTCGTTGCTAATGCTGACTACAACCGCGGAATACATGCGCGACTGAGCATTGCTAAGGCGCCCTCTTTCATGCAAATTCGAATTCGCATGTCTTGGTCGGACGTTGAGATGGTCCTCGGAGAAACTCAGGCGCCGGCAACGCCGGTTTACACCTACAATAGTGAAATCCAAGTTCTTGGGCTTGGCCTCATGTAGTAACATGTCCGTCCCGACGAAAACCCCGCTACACGATCACGATCCAAATACTACAGCAGGCTTTTGCGGGCTGTGGACTGTCAATTTTGTGTGTCATAGTAGTACCTTCAAAACATCTCTGCTACTCCTGGAGATGCATGCGCAGTGTTGGTAAAGCGCTAAATTATGAGATGGCCAACCAGGCCGACCAGGGTCCAGTTTTCACTGCAAAGGAGGCTGGAGGTGGCAGAGAGCAAAAGGCGATACGCTCGCCTGTGGCTCTATCCAATTGCTTGCAGCCCTCATGCGCTGCGCAATGTCCACGACAGATACAATACGTTCACTGCATAGTTATACATTGCATATATCCAAGCCTCAGCCCCCCTCGTTAGCGATATCCAAACACCATTGACACTCCCCTCAGCTCTTCACATCCATTCATGGCCATTGCAGCAAGATATTGCTGTTCTTGTGACGTTTGATCGCCTGAACTACTATCACTTCCGGTCTAGACCTCCCGCCCGGACCCATTGCCCCACTACGACGCTAATTTCATCGCGACAAGGTCTGGAGAGCTGTCTTCAGCTCCTTTACACATCTGACATCTGACGGGCGACAGTCAAGCAACGACGACTTCAACCCTTCAACAATATGTCCGACTACAATGACTACGCGCGTTTATTGCATCAAATGCAGAGTTTTCGCGCATCTGATGAAGCCCGCGAGCAATTTGTTAGCGTACGTCGCAGTGCTGATGAGTCGCGTGTTGCCTCGCTCGTCACGAACCAAATCTATTCGTACTCTACTAACCCTGGTGTGAACAGGAAATCCTAGCAAAGTATCAGGCCCTGGCAGAAGAACATACCAACTTGAAGAATGACTATTTGAGTGAAAGAGATATCAGGAGAAATTATCAGAGGACTGTTGATGAGAAGCAGGCCTTGGTGGGCGATCATGAACGCCAGCTTGTGCGGCTCCTTACCCGCTGAGCGAAACCTTAGCCTTGTTTGTGCGCATGCTGACCAAGTGTAGCAAGCGAGTTCCTTCGTTTTGGCACTTATTGATGGTGATGGGGCTATCGTAAGTTTTCTCTTGTGGCTTAATTCCACTGTTTTGGTTGTCTATACGGCCGTTAACCAGCTGTATCCGTAGTTTCAAGATGCCTTACTCCAAGCTGCTGGTGGCGATGGGGGCTCCGAAGCCGCTTCCCGTTTGTATCATGCGATCCGAGCCCATGTTGCGTCGCTGTACAACAATTCGGCCAACTGGCATATTATGGTTCAGATCTGTCTAAGCCTCGATAAGCTGGCGATGAAGTTGGCTTCAATTGGCCTACTTCGCTCCCCGCAGGAATTTCGAGCTTTTGCGCAAAGTTTTAACGTGAATCAGCCCTTATTTAGTATTATCGACGTTGGTCAAGGCAAAGAGAGAGCCGACCACAAAATTAAGGGTACTAAATCCCTTGCAACTTATGACGATCATTGCTGACATGAATGTAGAAATGCTTCGTACATTTAGCGACAATCCCACCTGCCGACACATCATCTTCGGTGGCTGTCACGATGCAGGCTACCTTGTAAACCTTGAGAAGTTCAAGCATGACATGGTTAAAGCGAGCCAGATTACCCTTCTGGAAACCACCCCAGCTTACAGAGGGTTCAACGATCTGATCAACTTTAAGCGTACTCGCTTCGATGATGTTTTCAAGAACGAGCCTTTGCCTGATTATGTACCTCCCAGTAATGAGTTTAATCAGCTGGCGGTGCAGTCTCCTGTACCACTTGCAGTGCAACCGCCCAATCGCTCGAATTCGAACAATAACAATGCTTCTCCTACTATGATTTCAAGGTTGATAACTTCACCCTCGCCTAGTGTAACTCCACTATCATCGGTTACGCCAGCCGAGTCGAGCAAGGATTCTTCATGGGGTAAGTAAGACGCCACAAGTGCGCATGAGATAATCTGCGACCTCTCCTTTGTCCCCTTCTGTCTATCCTGTGGAGACCGTAAAGGACTCTTTTATAACTTCCTCTCGGTCCTGTTGGTAGCGGTACTAACGAGTATGCTAGCTACTGTAGGCAAGGCGGGTGCTCCCACGAACGGTAGCATTTCGATTGCCCCGACCACTACTGCGACTACTAAGAAAAGTAAAAAAAAATACGCTTATTACAACAAGGCTGAGCAACGTCTCGACGAGCCACTCCCACCCAAGGATCCCGCTGCTGCCGCTTCGCTAGAAATGCGCATGAAGAAATCGGGCAAGAAGATGTGCAATCATTGGTATGTACACGCGGACAAGCACTATGCTAGCAAACATGGTGTCTGTTTTCCTCTATTGTGGTCTCATTTCGCTCCTGCAGTAAAAGGCAATCATCCGTCAACTACAGATGCTAATTCATACCACAGGCACCTTGGTGGCTACTGTGAAAATGGCAGCTTTTGTACATTTCAGCATGAGCCAAAACTTACACCAGGCGAACTCAATGCTCTACGTTATAAAACCCGTAGCTTAGCTTGTAAAAATAGATACTGCGATAATATCGATTGCTGTAAGTTATCGAAGAGCCAAACAACCCAGGTTTCTCATATGCCATCCGCCACCTTTGCGCAGTTTACTATGCTAACTTTCAGTTAGATCTCGGCCACCAGTGTGCTCTTGAGCGAGACCAAGGCTGGTGCCCATATCCCGAAAACTGTAAGTATCACCTGCGGATGGGCCAATTCCAAAGCTAATTTCCCACTTCGCAGGCCACCTACGTGCCACCCATGGCATGGATAGGGTCAGGTATGTCAGGTACGACAAAGATGGCAATGCGGACTACGCTCCCTAGTTACCACCAGACCTCAACACTTGCGTAGAGGTTGAGGGGTCATGAAGTGGTTGGGTGGTGTCTTGCTTACGGAAAATGATTATACCATTCATGTGGCCCTAACTTGTCGAACCCATCTAATTAGGTAGCATGCTCAAAATAACCACAGAGTAGTATAGTCGCATTTCGAACAGCTCCAGATCGCATGGATCATTTTGTCTCTCTATGCAAGCGCAGATGTTGATGCAAGACCTTAGAGAAGTAAGTGTACTGTGTTCAAAAACTGGTTTGATTGCAACAGGCTGTTCCGATGATCGTTCCGAACGCCAAGCTCGGGTTCCATCCACGCCACATCATACCTGCCCGATCTCTGCATTTGTATCCTGCCCACAACACGTCTCCGTCGTATGGCTACCTTCGCAAGCCGCGCCTTTCCCAATACATAGAGCACAAAGACCCCTACACCATAGTCTTAGGAGGTAAATTCCGACCCGATCCCTACCAGTTTTCCTCTGGATCGTTCAAACATTCGCCAACTGTTACAATCTTGAGTTCGTACTCTCTCGCTTGGTCAATCATGAATTGTGTAAAGCCATGTACCGTACGCTGGTGAGTATCGTGCGCGATTTCAAGCCATGCTCGGACACCTAAACGGTCGGTCGGAGTCCTCATTCTGCCAAGAGATTGTTGTTCCGAAAAGTTATAGTTTCCTGCCCAATCCCGTGGTTCAATATTGATCGAAGTCTTTCACAATAGTCAGTTTTCCCTTCATAATTTTTGAGGAATGGCAGGGCCCTGCTAACATACTACATGGTATCCTAGCTCTACCACATCAACCTGGCACGCGATCCCGATGCCGGCCGTCGCGCGCTGATCATGCAACATTGAGTGCGCGGGCCGATTGAGACACGCAATGCGATTGTGTACTGTGCTCCCATGGATAATTGCCGTAAAATACATACGAGACTGAGCATGGGTGTGCTTGGAGATCCCTTGACGCGAGATGATGCCTACGCCTCGATGATCATGTGATGTGAATCAGACCGTCTTTTACAGCAATTACCCATGGGAGCACAGTAATTTCCAACAAAAGACTACCAATAAAATATTCCATACGGAGTTTAAATTAATCTTTACATTGATTCTAATCTAATTCAGCTCGGTACTTCCCGAACCCACTATTCAGCGTTGCCAATCTTCGACTCGAACCCCCGCCAAGCTTCGTAATATGTCATAGTCCAGTGGGGGTTGTTTCACGGCCACCACGATCGTGTTGAACTCCTGCAGAACTCCCGGCTTCCAAAAACTTTCTTCTAGCTTCGGTACTTCGGGTATGAACTCTTGACTTACCAAGGGATCACAGAACATCAGATCCACCTCGCCTGAACTGCGTAGGAAGTTGAGTAGCTGTAAGCCAGGCGAATGAGACAGATCCGATTGGCCGGCTTTGAAGCCGACCCCAACCACAAGTACCCTTGGTCGATACCTTGCACCGCGTGTCCGATGACTTTCGTCCAATATTGAAGTGAGGAGGTGGCTGGCGATGCGTGAGGGACGCGTCATCATCCGTTCGTGGGCCTGTTGGAGGAGGGGGAATTTGCAAGTCGAGGTTAAATAAACTGGGTTGACCGGAAGACAATGCCCTCCGATGCCCAATGAGGGATACACAGGTAGATATCCGAAGGGTTTACTGGCGGCTGTTCGTGCTACTTCAAAAGGATCGATTCCCAACCCGTGGCAAGCGTCTGCCATCTCATTGGCGTAGGCGATGGCCATTGTTCTCTGGCAATTTTCGTATAGCTTCGACATCTCTGCTACCTCGGGCTTGCTGACCGGGACTACAGTATCGAATACGGTCTCATACAGTTGTTTAATGGCGCACAGTGATCCTGGAGCCACATCATCAAGTCCAGAAACCACTTTTGGTATGGACTTAGGCGGAGGATCAATCCGGCCAGGGTCGATTCTCTATCTGAGTGTCAGTAACTCATCGTTGTTTCGCTTCACCGAAAATCCTTACCTCTGGCGACATCCCGACAAGGATACCGCGTGATTTAGCCAGCGGCCCAAGAAGCTTCCTCGTCATACCTACCGCAACAGTACTCTCTATCACCACTATAGAATTCTCGACAACATAGCGATAGAGAATGTTTATTGCGCTGCGAACATGCGAAGAGTCGATTTGGCCGTTCAATTCCAGAGTGGTCGGTACGCAGACAAGAAAATGAGACGCGTCCTCTAGATCCCTTTCATCGCATGAGAACTTTACATGGTCTTGTCGTTGGTGCTTTATGCGTAATTGTTCTATCCGCGAGGTCGACACGTCGTAGGCAATAATATTGAAGGCGGGAGAGAAGACTTCCATAAGATGTTCTCCGACATAGCCCACCCCAATGATTGCAACAGTTGTGGAATTATCAAGCTTCCTTGAAGGACTGTTGAGAGTAACCGCAGGTCTTTGATTTGCTGTAGGTGTTGTTGAAGCCATGGTAGGATGGATAAAGATGCGGGAGCTGAGGAACGCAGTGAATCAGAAGAGATGAAGCTAACACTCTAGTTTGGCGTATCCAAGTATACTTGTACACCGATCTTGTCTTTAGCACGGTCCGACATCATACTGTTGCTTCGGTGCCCAGTGCCGATTTAGGGCAAGAGTTTATTTTCGGTACCACTCTACGGTGGAGCTGAAGATTCTAACACTAGCCTGACACAGCTGTCACTGGATCAGTCGAAGCATTCACTATTCAGTTTCAGACATGAATTGTGCATAACATCGTGTCATACAATCCCCGCTTTTTCGGCCCTGTACTCGGACTCCGGTGATGCCGAAATTGCCATCAATTGAATGTCTTTTCCAACATCAACACTCAACATTCTAAACAGTCAATTAAATAATCTCGAAATGGATATCATCGACACCGCAAGCTCGGGGGTGCACATCGCAGGCGAACTCACGAACACACCCATGAACTTGCGCAAACGACCGCTCGGAGTACCTTCTAGGACCTTGCGCAGCGCACTCGAACACTTACCATCTGTCAATCTGCGAAGGTTGAAGATTGAGAAATATGTAGCACTGGCCTTCCTAGTACCGGTCAAGTAAGTAAACAGGCCCCTTTGCCATTCGGCATGCGCTGGTCAGTTCGCTAAGTATCAAAACTCAGCTTAATCATGATTTACATGTTTTCAGACTACTCCAAGTTCTTCTGGTGTCTTTTTCCGATCCTGATCCTTCGCTCCTGGATGGATTTTGTTGAGATTTCTCTCATTATCATCTTCTACATCTACCAGCGGTTATACCCGCGTACGGCAAAGATTCCGCAGAAAATGGAAAGTTTTGTATACCTACTTTGTTGCTATAACGAGTCCTATGCAGAGCTGATGATCTCGTTGGATTCGTTGGCCGAGCAGAAGCAACTGGACGCTCATAAGAAAGCCATAATCATAGTCTGTGATGGGCGAGTACGTGGCAAGGGTATGCCCAAGACAGCCGCAGCTCATCTGAAAGAAGACATTATCGAACGCCCTACAAGTTCCGTTATCTCTGGCGCCTATACTGCATGGGACGGAAGTTCGATGGATGTCGAGATTGTCAAGGGCGAATTCAGAGATCTTCCAGTCATTTGCATCATCAAGAATGAAAACCGAGGAAAGCGAGATGGAATTGTTCTGATCCGATCGTTTCTGCGCAAATTCAATCAGCGCGAATCGAGGCACTCGTTAGCCATGCTTTCACCTATGCTCTTCACCGAGCTTACCGGCTTCATCACGGATGTATGCATTCAATCAGTGGACTACGCCGTTGGAATAGACGCGGATACTAGATTCGACCCCGAATGCGTCGTCAACCTCATTCAGGCTATAAGAGAAAGCGATCGCGTCATGGGGGTGACCGGCTACATTCGGCCAGATCCCAAAACCTTGGGCCGATTTTCCATCTCGTATCTCTACCAGAATGCCGAGTATATGGTTGGCCAGCATCGTCGCCGCCTACGTCAGAGCCTCACAAGTGGTAAAGTGACCTGCCTACCTGGATGCTGTCAAATACTGCGGGTCGCAGAATGTACCATGGGGGATGATGTGCTGGGGAAGTTTGGCTACTATCCCAAGGACACGGACGGCTTATTTCGAACTGTGCGATCTATGATGAGCGAGGACAGGGATCATATTTGTTTAGTTCTTGCGGAAAACGCCCATGTCCAGACCCGTCTATGTCTCTCTGCGCGGGCGTTTACTACAGCGCCTACCACCCCTTCAGTCTTCCTGAGTCAACGTCGCCGGTGGACGTTGGGCCCACTCACAAGCGACAGTCTACTTTTCAGTCGCAAATCGACAGGCTGGGTTGAGAGAGTTGCTGCAATGTCTTCTTTGATACACTTGTTGGTCAACCCAGCGCTCTTCCTCTCAAAGTTCTACCGTACGTTATCTCTGCAGCTACAATTGAGGATACTACTCTGACATCTTACTCAGGGCACCTTGACCCAACAACCAGGTATTGTCTGTTCTTCTTCGAGAACTACCGCATGGTTTGGGATTTACTGGTCATCATCACGTCCACGGGCTCACCTACCGAGGCGGTTCAGTTGTTCATCGGATCCATGATGTACGGCTACTTTGCCCCGTTGATCAATTTTATGACTCATCTCTACACTCTGTATAAGCTGGACGATTTTCGATGGGGCAAGACAAGAGTGGTGGTTGCACAGAAGACTGAGTTGTAAGCTTGCGATTGTTCATTTTGAATATGGCCTCGTATGGTGTCTTCCATTTCAGAATTTCGGTGGGCGCATGATTTTAGACGTATACGGCAGTATGGTATATCTCGTATGACAGGATCTTGGGTAGGTTGGTGTGTATATTCCTAGCGCGTGCTCGCTGAGTAAGTATCCCGCCAGCGCGCTCAATCAGTATATTTAGTTCTTTCGCATGAGCTGGGTCTGGATTGTACATCATACTTAGCTATCCTATAATATAGATCAAATGAGCAGCAAAATTCTTTCTCGTTTATCCTTAGAATAGCGATTATGTCGGCTTTGTACACATACTAGATCCAGCGAATCAAGGGCCCCGCAGGCAAAGGTTGGCTTATCTTTACGCTTAATTGTAGCGATCTCGTGCCATTTCGAACACTCGTCGGTATATTGTAGATCATGCTCACTGCCATCGATACTTCTCTTATGAGAGCGATATAGATGAAATCTATCGCGATTTGATACTATTAGACCTCGGGCCCAAACGCGCCGGAAGGAGTTGGGAATAGCGTGGTTCTACTGATATAAAAAGAAACTACCGTTAGAAGGCACAGCTGGTATAGCTACTACCCAATATTGTAAGCGAGGGGAAATGACGTACTGGTACCAACGGTAGTGGCAGGGGCGCGGGTAGCTGGTAGATACTATAGATACGGGTCTATGCCCACATTTCAATCTAGACACCTTTCACTCCCACTTCTACCATTTTCACAACTACTAGACCAAAGAGCCCAGTATCGCAGGTTCTCACTTGGGCCCCACGAGGTTGTCACTTCGTCTAAGCAATACCACTCCATATCCTGCCTTTATCGTGCATCCAGTATTCTATCGATATCAACTCTGGCAGATACCACGTTCGTCTGTGCGAGTCTCGACCGGGCGCCGTGGGATGGTATGCATCATCCGAGTTCCTATACATGTCATAGGTAGCATGAAGATTCATATCATCTCTAGTCATTCGAACACCTGCAATATGTTGACAGCCTCACCGCCATATAGACCGAGATTCCATTCACATGGCCGCTCGTCTGTCTTTCAATACCTCCTATACTTCTCATAATTCGAACCAATGGAAAGATCCTTTATTTCACTGGCCGCACCTTTACTTCTCTCCTCACTGTATCTGCTGAGCGCCAAGCCAAAAGACACCTGTTCAGGTGAGAGAGAGTGTTTGCTGAAATGAGTGAGAGTGCGCAAGGCATCTGTTCAGGTGAGTGAGAAAGAGCGTTTGTTGCAAGTCGGCATATAATAACTACTCCAGATCTTTCTGCTCCATCGATCATATATCCCCGGAAACATCATCAAGCATCTCTATTCTCTCTTTGATTACTCAGTCTACCTTTGTCTAGTCTCACTCTAAGCTACAATGTTCGGTACTCTTACCATTGACCATTGGAATATAACAGTCCGTCGTATGAGGACGGTTGTGGTCGCCGGCCACCAGGTTCCTATTTTTATCGCAACTAAAATTCCACATCTCGGCCTCATACGTTTGGTCGACACCATGGATCAAGGGCTCCTAGACAGAACCCTAAATATGGTAGCGGATGCACTGGCAGGCGACAAGCTGCTTACAGAGACCGGCGGGGGAGTTAAAAAGGACGACGTAGGACGAGTCATCCTTACGTTTGTAACCCATTGGAAACCTTGTATCAGACATTTCACTGACAAAGCCAGCTCCCTAGATCACGAAAGTGACGGAGATATCGATATGCACACCTCACTCGTGATCCACAATCACTTAGGCACTTGCATCGGCACAGCGCACATCACCCAAGATGAGGATGAGCAAGAGGTGAGTGAGCCTTGACATAGCCTCCAATTAAACCTGCTGACCACTTTCAGGCGGCACAGGCGGCAGCTTCAGTCTGAGAAGCTGGTAAAACGCATCGGGTATTATCTGTTGTGGTCATGTATGGGCATGCCCACCATACCTGGTAGGGACTAGGTAGCGTCTGGGCGAATACCATGTATATATCGGCCCTGCCTCACCTAAATACTACCATATCATCGATGACACACTCATTTTGTTCACCCTTCTGTTGAACCGCCCCTTTGGGCATCGTTATGGCATTGCGCCATAGCATTATCATGCGACCATGGCTTGGAAGCTCTTGGGGAACTAGAATAGTCGGACACCCGCGATCCCACCAAAATCAACAACAGCTCAAAACATAGCTAAAATTAATTATGCAAAAAAAATTGCTAAGAGCGTGAGGCTCTATATTTCCAGAAATCCGAAACTGCTTACAGTTGTCGGGGGTAGTCGTACAATCGGACGTGGTGAATTTGGGCGTGGCTGTAGTTGTCCGGCTATTCTAGTTCCCTGAGAGGCAGATACACGGCTACTGAGAGGGGACATATAAAGAACTCAAGCTTGGTAACTCAGTGTCGGTACAAGGATTCGGGTATGGACTGGTACATGTACTCTTTTGTATTGGAGTAAAGATGTCAACCCCGATGGGAAGAAATGAGGTGAGATTTTGTCTAAAGTCTTTGGGCACTTGCTACTTATATCGGTACATGCTTTGAGTTGAGATTCGCCCCAAAAATTCTTGAGCCCTCACCACTTAAACCGGCAAAGATAGCCCATGCATTGCTCCATGAAGGACTCTTTCCGGGCATCGCTTCCATTACTTGGCGCAGTGATGACGTTTTGTTCTTCTACTGCCGGCTGTAAATAAGGGTGTAATAGCGCTTCCGATGCGGTCGGCCTCTTGTCAGGGTCGACAACAAGTAGGTATCCGATGAAATCTAACAAGTCTGATGGCACTGGGGGATCTGGGATGTGTTGCAGCTCCCCGCGCCAAGTGAGTCGGTTAATAAGCTTCAGCCCGTCACCGGAACGGACCATGTCCAAGAGCTGGTTAGCCATCTTGAACTCTGCTTCGTACTGAGGATTGACAGGTGGTCCTATTTGACCGACGAGTCGTATCATCTTCGCAATGCTCCATGCGCCTCCATGGTCTTTAATGATATTATCGGCATCACCAAAGATGAATGAAGGGGAGGATGAGCAGTCCATCAACTAACATATTAGCCATGTTCTAAAGGAGATAAAGGTGAGTACGAACTGTGACAGCAAGAGACCATACATCGGAAGCGTGCCGGCATGGATACCCTTGCCAGACTTCTGGCGCCCGACATATATAGCATTGAAGACGTGATGGCGCAGAGCTGTCCTTGATGGCTAGAAAATAAGAGTCAGCTACAATTAAGATCTTTAGAAGAACACCTACCCATTCCGAGATCCCCTAATTTTGCGATTGGCTGGGCCTCGTGCATATCCGAGACGAATATGTTGTTTATGCTGATATCTAGACACGTCAGTCTTATGTAGGGGAGAGATATGTTATAGTTCGTTTTCACCTCCATGAACACCACCGGCCGCCTTTAACGCATGAAGTGCTGATAGGACCCCATGGGACACAGCTCTTGGCAGCTTTGGGTTGCTCCGGAACTCTGGCGCAGACACTACTCGTAAATCTTGATCCATCCACTCGAATACTAGACATGGCGGGCCATCTTGGGACTCATCTAACACTACGGTATCGTGCAGTGCTCGAATATATGGGCTTGATGCAACCTCATCGATTTGGTAATTGTGGTGTTCGCGCTTCAAGCATACTTTCTCCCAATCAGTCGCGGCTGATTTGACAACAGCCCTAGGAAGGGATCAGGCGATAGATTCTAGATTATGTTGTAGCAAACTTACCACTTTAGTTGGGTGGAGGGGCCCGATAAGACTTTGGCTTTGAAGTCAGTAGAGCCTTTCAACGAACGCAAGAGCTCATAGTTTCCTTTGGTCCCACGCAGGACCTGTCCAGCTCGCAACGCCATGGGCATGAAAGAAGTAGGAATCGAATTGAGGCGTTTTCATGTGTGAAGTGCAGAGTCGTAGGGAAGTGGCAGGACCAGAAAGCTTGGACCGAGCAACACAAACAACGCTAGTCTGGACCCTTTGTGGCCTGTAGCAATATTGTTGCCTGATTACCACGCACGATAGATGTGTAGGCGGATAAATAGTTTAATGAGTTACCGAGCGTGACGTCAATAGTCCCTGATTTTCCACGTCACTATCTGGCTGACTTTGCGATTGATCATATCACGATAGAAATTGTACGGGTCGGGGTTTAAGAAATCTGTTCATCGACTCAAAGGTAACTTCCTTCTATGGGGAACTAATGCTAAGAGAATGAATGGTCTCAAAGCTTTACTAGGAAACATATCAAAGTAATTACTAGTACTCTATTGCATGTTTTGCAAGCGTACTGTCTATCAAGCAAGTCTTTGTTTTCTTCACGGCATGGCTATGGCTATGGCATTCGTGCTCTCGCGATTGTATACGTCTTTTCCTGTAATTCGTATGCACTTTTACCTGCTTTAGACAATACACTACCTATTTCTTGCTGAGCGTCGACCTTCGAGCTTACTAACGGCTGCGATTTCCTTGTGAAGTCCTGTCACTACCTTTGCCAGACCGTCCCTTTACACGACAAAAAATAGGAGTTGAATCAGCCGCTGGCACATCCCAGGGGTCAAACGACTTCGTCGCCTGTTCTTCAGAAACTTCAGCCCATCTGCTTGTTGCCATGCCTCCAGCAGCCCATTTGCTAGCCCCCATGCCCTCAACAGGCTTTTGCGGTGCGATTGGTGAAGGGTTCTCGGACTGCGAGGGTAGTGAGACTTCTACTGGTTTCATCTCTTTTTTGCTGGCTTCAACGTCCTCATCGGATGTAATAGATTCACTTGCCTGCTTATTCGCAAGAATCTCAGTCGAAGCTAGCGACGTCTGCTTTGCGGGCTTGATAGGCTCCTCGATGGGCTGCTTAAGAACTTCTTGAATTGGAGCCTCATCTTGACTGTCTGTGTAGTCCACCGTGCCCTCATCCATTTCAGATGCAACATTTTTAGCCGGCATTGGTTCCGTTTGTGTAGAAACGAAAGCAGGCACGTAAGTTGGCAAGAATGTTGGCACGAAAACCGACGCGAATGGATTCAGAGCTGGTTCCGGTTCCGGTTCCGCATCGCAGGAATCGAAGAAAGCATCGGCATCGGCGTCAAAATCGCTGTCTTCATCGAAACCCATGTCGTCTTCATACTCACTTGGTTGCTCGTGGTATGCGTCATACGCGCTTGATTGCTCATAGTATGCGTCGTGAGATTGCTCCATCGCAGCAGGGGTATCTTTGTCATCTCCTGCCACAGCACTCACAATGTCGGCTTGGTCCACAGGCTCGCATTCGTTCTCCGTAACGATGATCTCACAGGGCGGCGTACTTTCCGAAGCACTATTCGAATCGAGACAGAACTGCTTGACTTCTGGCTCCACTGTTGGAAGTGCGACTCCACTTCCACCGTTCAGGCTTGTCTCGAATTCAAGAATCTGAGCTTGGACAGGCGACGGTTTACAGTCCAATATCTCGTTCTCTTGGTTCGACAAAGTGACATAACACTCAGGTGATGGAAGCTTTATCATAGGAGGGGTTGAACACTGGGTAGGCGATGGCTGCGTGGTGCTCTCCAACACCCCTTCGAGATCACTGGTTTGGGCTGTTTCTAGATCTTGGAGAATGCACTCTAATGTCTCTTTGGGCGACCAGGTATTCTCCTTGAGCTGCTCGATCAATTTCTTGTACTCGACTTCCCTTTCGACTTGGGAGACAAGGTTGCCAAAAATGAACTGCTGCCTCGCGTGATGATTCTGTAGACTTTTGTAGTAGACTATCGCCGCTTCATCGTCGGCGACAAAGAGACCAGGCGCGACTTCAATGAAAAATGAAGACATTTAAATCGGTGGGCGAAGTTTAACTTCCGTTCAAATGCTGGGTGAATCGAAAAGTTTTGGATGAGGAGCGATATATATCGTAAGAGGGTTTATTGGACAGGACGTATATAAAAAGATGAAGGCGGACTAGAGCTGCAGTGAAGGTATATAGTGTGTTAAAGGTAACGAACTGAAAAGACATAAAGAAATCCATTTGTAAAAGAAAGACAGCGGAAACAAAGAAATTTTATTGTACACTGATTGAAAACTAGCAGAAAAGACCATTGCATCACAATGCATCAACCCCTATCCCAACCCCTCCAGGGGGCCCTACTTTCTTTTTGGTCCGCTCGCATCACATGAATATAAGGCCGTGGCATACTAAAATGCCCTCTCGACCGCCCATCTTTTCCTTCCCTCACTCCTTGAAGATTCCCAGCCTTTTCTTCAAGGCAACATTCTCTGATCTCAGAGCCAAGATTTCATCGATCTGGGCTTCGACCATCTTTGGAAGGGTTTCGTTGCTGGGATCTTCGCCGCCCTCCTCATAAACACCGAGTTTCTGGAAGAGGATGTTCGACATCTTGACTCGGAGATCCAAGTTACCTCTATCTTCTCTGACTTCTTCCAGCTTGGCCCTCAATTTCTTAGCCATTTCCACGATCTCCTCGTATCTCGCATGCTCTGCTTGGAAACGACGCTCAGCTAAGCTCAGGCGGTGGACGGCGTCATCAAGCTCATCGCTTACAGAGTCTGATGTCATGTAATAGCGTAAGAGCGTAACCGTCGCGATGGTTACTAGGAAGATCAGAGCCCAAGTAGCCCACACTGGCGAGGAATCGGTGGTAACTGCATTTGGAGAAACGGTACCAATAGACGTGACTGTTCCGGCGGAAGTGTATGTGTGCGTGAAAGTTGTGCACGGTGTGGCTGGATCGATCGGATAATGGGTATATTTGGTAATGTACTTCCTGTCAACGGACACAGATGTCACCTGCTCCGTCACGGTGTCGTACATGGTTTTGGCGGCCTTGGCCGTGATCGTGGACGGTTTCGGGGTGACAGTTGTCGTTGCCGTTTTGGTGACGGAGATGGTACCGGGGAGCTGGTCTGGAGCGAGCGAAAGACAGGGTTTTGGCTGCCAAAAGCCGCGTATAAATCCGGCAAGTGCAGTAGAACCTACGCCGTAGAACATTTCATACTCAAGCAGGTGCTGAGCAATATCCATCATCGTATCCATTTTGTTGGTGGTGTCTGGTGAAGATAAAAGGGAAGTGGTTTGGAGAGAATCGGTGCAAGTGCGGATGCTGTTTGCGTAAACTCTGGATGTTTCGAAACAAATGTCTCGATAATTGGAGTACAGACAAAGAAGTAGTTAGAGGAGAAGTAGTTAGAAGAAAGGTAGTTGGAAGAAAGTAGTTGGAAGACGGAGGCACACTTTATATATGAAATAGATGGAACAGACACTGAGAAAATAGACATTGAGACAATAGCCACTAATACAATAGACACTGAGACAATATACACTAAGACAATATACACTAAGACAATAGACATCCCAGATAACATCAAGAAAAACGCGCAATAGTAATTGCGAGAAACAATAGGTGAAAGTGAATGATATCATATTTGCAACAGTGTGGGCCGTCTCGGTGGCCTATATGCCTACCAAAGACCCTACCTATTGTACCTAATCGCCGGCGAATGAATAAGGACAATAGCTAAGCTCCCGTCCTGAAACTGAGTTCACAAGCTGCGCTGAGGCCTGTCGTTGAGTTGTCATATCTGAACCCTATTGTCTTTGTCAATTGTGAAATTGCGCTTTTTGTCTTGCAGCAAGATTATGGAATCCATCATTCCCCAGATTGACCAGTTTCCATCTTTGCGTGCGTGCTCAGCTGGAACTAAGCGGCAATGGGACACAACAATTAAGCGGGTCACCAGGGTGGTATTGGTGGTGAAGACGGATGACGTCGGATTGGGCGGCGCTAGCCCTGCCCTGAGCTAGTGCTGAACAGTAACGCCCACACAATCTCCATTGGTAGCAGCACACCAACACTGCATCCTCATCCACGCAATGACCACGTGGTGATACATGTACATCAAGACACTCATATGCGTTTAGTCGTGTTTTACGTGTAGAGGCGATGCAATGCTTGCCCGTGTCTGTGCCTGAACCCCGAGGATTTCTCCATGGACACGACATTACATGATATAGCACCTTCTCCAGCTCAGCCTGCCGTCCACGTTTCCTGAGAGCCATTGCAACAGCACACGTTCCATATCTTCCGACGTGGAGAGCTCTGATGGTTACAATAGTCACCATGCACAGGGTGGAGCTCACCCATCGAGACTTGTAGCCCACAGCGCAAAATGCTTGCCTAATTCGGGCATCCTAACCCGCCCACCGAAGATGCTCCACAGCGGCACCACGAATCCACTTGGAACGAAATTGGCAAAGTAGGAAATACCTCATCGGATGGCCGGGCTTTTAAGAAGGCTTAAGTCGGGGTACAAGAGCTTGTCGCCGTTTTACTCCACTTCCGTGTGGTGAATCCGCGCGCGGCGCAACAGTCTACCATGGAGAAAGTCCTTGGGAAACGTGCTGCAGTCTGACTGCTTATTATAAGGATTGCCTTTCTCCGTCTTTCGCAGAGCCGCCTGCCTGAAAAGACTATAGTGTAGCCGTAGACCAGAGTACTGGAACTGTACTAAGCGGTGGGCACGAGACCACGGTTATTTCTCGGCTCCTTTTTTCAATACCTGTCTGCTCATTCCCTCTGCTTCCCAATTCACCGCAGTATATAAATCCCAACATGGCACCGACAGCATCAGCAACCGCCGCAGTGCCTACCCTGACACAAAGCGGGGCACGAGTCGCTCTGGAAGCAGCAGAACAACATGCGCTCGATGTTGGAGTACCAATGTGAGATCCCGTGCCCCTCTACGTCTCATTACAAAATGCCCTGGAACGGATAGGGCTGACACAGAACAGGAGTGTAGCAGTGGTAGACGCGCATACACACCTCTTAGCCTTCACACGCATGGACGGGGCAAAAATAACTTCGATAAATACTGCTATGGATATGGCCTTCACTGCCGCCGGGAACCGCATCCCCACCTCCGCATACCAAGAGACACCCTGGTCGGGCAGCGCAACCTCGGGCATCGGCAACACAATCATGGGGCGCTTCACCACGCTCGGTGGTGGTGTGCCTATTCTCTCCGCTGCAGGCGACATACTAGGTGCGATAGGCTGTTCTACAGGCACAAGCATGCAAGACGAAGCTGCTGCGAAAGCGGGCAGGGATGCGGTACTGGAAGTCATAAGGAAGGAGAAAGAAGCAGAAGAAGTACGGTTGCACGAAGAGAGGCAGGCCGTGCTTGCATTGTGGAAAGAGAAAGAAGAGGAAGTGGGTAGCTTGCGGGAAGAACTGGAGGGTATGGATAGGAGTAGCAAAAGAATGAGGCTAGATGGTGGGCGATCGGGCAGCGCAAGTGTTGCTAGCAGTATGGCGGGGAGGAGATCGAGCACACAGACAGGCCTGACACCAGCTACACCACCAGAAGAAGCTGCGCTGCATCCCAGCTTTGTTGGAGAAGTTGCCGTGGGGCGATATTAAAGAATTCCCGATTGCGATCACTTTTGGCGTTTCGGCGGTCACCATCATGATTTGATTATGTGGGAAGCATGGCGTTCGTTCATCTGCACTTTCAATCGCTCTGGCAGTGGGAAAATATGTTCGGGATGAGTAATACATACTAAATGCTATTCAATACCCAAGTCGTCTGTTGACATGCAGTCCGTCCACAGGTTTGAGCTTTGTTTCCCGTCTCCTCGAGACCCAAAATCATACCTAGCGAGTAGTCAAGCTTCCGGCAACCACACCAAGAACTTGATGAACGCAAGGTTCACGTGCTTGTCTGTCACTTTCTCTCTGATCTTACGACCGAACACAAACGTCAAAGCACCTGTTCTTTGGGAGGAGGATGGGGGAACACGTGGGTCAGCGTCATCCTGTTAGTGCTGAGGGGTCTTGGCAATGTTATGCGGGCACATTGATTGATCGTCCCGAAAAACTTCTCGAGCTTAGCTAGTCTGAAGCACAGGGAGATCTGGGGTGCCTGTCACCCTGTCCATCTCCAGGTGTGGTGGGCGTGGGGGTAGGGCGCATGGCTGATCAGCGACTAAGAACTAGCATGTTTCATGACGGTTGTATGCGTCAGGTGTGCGCTTTTTTTGTTTATCTTGCTGCGCACAAGTCAAGATGGTAGGGCGTGAAGCGATAGCGAAAGGGGAGGGAGGGCTGTTGAATAGTGTGGGCTTACTTGACACAGCATAACTGTGCTGATGACTGATAAGTTGGTCGGTTCTTCGATATGGGAATTACACGCACAAAGCTGAAGGGTGAGTATCGCTTCGTATCAATAGAGCCTGGTATGAGGTTTGGAGACTTCTGGCGGATGTGTAGATGTATGACGTCATTAACAGCAATCGCTTTACCTACTACTATACCCAATATTCCGGCAGATGATCCATATTAGATGTCATCAATTTTCTCATCAAGGACACGACGGTTATCACATAATAGAGTTAGTCATTTATGTAACCGACAGGTCTTCACCACGGCATGTGGTGTTCCGTTCGGCTTCCGCGGGCCACAATCACTTTTACCAGTGGTACGGACGGGTAGACCGGTTCATAATATGCGCACTATGTGGGCCAAGAGAATAGAATTTTTGGGTGGCTTGTATCCGATATTGCAACCTTGAATGATGGCTTGTGAATGACTCTAAGGATTTATGTAAATAGAGGGTGGGTGACACAAGGATAGCCACCATCACGGGAAAGTTACATGCACAGATGACGACAGCGCATTGAACTCGCCCCAACGCAATCAATTGGTTATGAGGAAACCATCACGTTCACTACGTACAAGAAATATGTTTCCCAAGAGAAGGACGTTTTATCGTTTGCATCGTGTATCGTGTATCATAAGAACGTCTTTCAAACTGCATCTATCAAAGACCCTTCCTCAATGTATAATGTACAAAGAATGTAAAGTAAATCAAGCAAGAGCCACCAGTACCTAGGGCTTTTAGGCCTCACCAGCAAGTGGCACCTCCATCCTTCCTGCGACACTTCGCTTCAAAGACTCCTGTCCAGAGCAAACCGTCATGTATATGTCGACGTCGGTTCCAGGGCAGTTGAAGACCGGCTCTTCGATGCCCAGAGTCAACAGAGGCTGAGGCACGTAGTAAGCCTGCTTAGGGCAGTAGCTTCCAGCCGCGCAGTCAATGGAGCCGCATTGAGAGTTGCTGCCACGCATGGTGAGACCCTCGTCGTGTCCAGGGCAGTCTGACGCCGACTTGCCTTGAGCGCAGTCGACGAAGGAGATGTCGTACCACATTTGGCCGTTCGCGGGGGTGTACTCGAATTGGGTGTGCTTTCCGGCGGCCAATTCAGAGGACTTGCAGATCTTGAGAGAAGTGCCAGTGTTGGTCAGAGGCTCGGTGTGCTGGGAGCGCGAGGGAACGTGAATTGGAGCCACGCTTTTGCCAGAGACAGACCACACCCAGACGTCGTAGGAGCAGCGGTTAGAGAGGATTGCATTGCCGGCCATGGCAAGACTTGCTTGCATCGCAACGACTGAGAGGCTGAGCTTGGAAAGCATTGTTGGTAATGAGTTCTTGAAAAAGGTATTTTTGGAAGTGATTTTCAATTGCGGGAATGCGTGGCGACGTTTATAGAAGGCGTCGGTGTCCGAGTTGGAGATGAAAGATGAATGAATGTTTTGTTGATTTTCAGTAGGGAGTGGAAGGTTTGTAATGAATGTGATAGTCGATGCTTCAAGCAGACAAGGAGTGTGTGTGTGACAATGGTCAAAGGAATGAAAGCGAAAATCAACGTCGAAGTTCGGTGGCTTTGAAGAAAAAAATGTAGGGTGTTGCCCTTCGCTTTATCACTTCTCACGTCGGTGGCCGAACAAAGGTTCTCGGCCCCGGCCCCCAAAATCCTACCTTTAGCCACCACCCTCCTTTGAAACACTTAGCACAAGACAGACATGCCCAGGTAGGCCTAAATTCGGCGGCTACTGCAGTCCTTCCGCAGTTTTGTTTTCACCACTGTAGGTGGGGTTGAAGTCATCGATGCTGGTTGGTCAGATTGCTTAATTAGGCGGCGCATAAGCTCAGACTCCCGGGCTGGGACGTAAGGGAATGCGCAGCTAAGCAACCTTATCTCATCCATGACAGTTCTGTAGTTTGTATAGGTGTACCCTTTTTGCCTTGTGGTAACCCTGGTGCAGTGAAAGGCTGAGCTGCTTCAGAGCGCACCATGGGAACGGACAAGAATTTGTCGTGGCGATGCCTTTCAGAATTTTCCTTCCTTTCTGCTAGTTTTTCGTCTGCAGTCATCGAAAATGCCAGAGTGGATGCCCAGAGGTGCCGCGTGGATACACCACCTTTCTGCCAATGAGATACTAATCGATGACAAGTCAAAATGGTGCCGTGAAGCCAGCTGAGGCTAGACCTGCCTGACGCCATGATACATGAGAGCTACGGCCAGTGGCTTAGTAGCAATCTCACACATTGGTCTGATGATGGATGGTGTGGATGCCCATCGGGACTGACGTGTCGATGTCGTCGGGCGTCAGGTACGACTGTGGCTGATGGCCATGGGCGCAAATTCGATCTGGAGCATGATCATCAGAAGACGAAGTAATTCCATTGTGTGAAAACTGGCAGTCTGCCTACATAACAACCTTGGTATTTGCTTTTCATATGTAAGTTGCCGATAAATGTCTGGCTGATGACCTATGAGGTATGAACGCCAAGACGCCATCCCAATGCGGTTTCGACTACGTCTGACCACTTTTCATCCACACACCTCTTTTCCTCTTTAGTTTTTGCTTGGCTGTCCCATGTCAAAAAACCACGTGTGTGTTTCTCGCTTCTCTTGCTGATCTTGGTGCGGGTTTATCCAACTCTGCAGTTCTTGCGTCAGATTACGGGCAACTTCAGGTGTCGAATGGGCCACGCAGCCATCCCCAGAAACACCGAACCGCCCATTGGGTGGCTACTGAAACACCAAGACTGCGGAGACGGGTAGCGAGAAGAGTTTTCGTGGTTTGCGTGTTCTACTCCATGTAGTCCGAGGGAGTTACTGCAGGTGTTCCGCAACCAAGGCTGCGAGCTGCGTGAGAGTACGCGTATCTGACCTCAGGCTGAACCAGGGACCTACTTACTGAGTCCGCCCTCCAACAGCCGAAAGCTGACAGGAACGGGGAAGTTTTGGACGGGCTAATGCAGCAGACTTTCTTCGCGAACAAGCCTATCAGCGCTACTGCGGACAGCTATCTAATCGATAGCAGATCGAAACTTTCTACTTCACGTTTCAAGTTTCAATCATGTGAGCAGCCAATGGTGCGCACGTCAGCAGTGTGCATACGCGCGGGAGAACAGTTTCAAAGAGCTGTCTTGACCAAGTTGCATTGGGCGTGCGTTTCTCTACAGAGTTCGGCGGTAGTAGGTATACCGGCAGCATTCGAGCCAAAAACACGCTGTCCCGAATACCTGAACCTCCGGGACCATCAGAAGACGCAGCGGGAGAGCATCCGGTCAACAGGCGAGGCGAGGCGAGGGTGGCAGTCAACAAACAAGCATCGCACTACTCCGTACGGTCGTTTTCCTACATGAGGTGATAGACCCGGTATGAAAAAGGGCCGCAGGGGTGGGCCAGTGGAAGTTACTACGGTACCTGTCTCGGCTCCGGAACGTTGCTAGCTGGCCACGCAAGACAAGTGGTGCCCGCAAGCAATCTTTGACAAGACAGAACACGAGAGCACCTAGACCAAACCGCTGCCTGTCGGTTTCACGACGTCTTGCGGCCTGAGGAAGGCCCAGCAGGCGCTTCCGTGCGTGCTTAATTCTACACAAGATGAGGGGCAGCAAAAACAATTTAGTTTGATAGCGGGTAAGAAATTAACATACAAGGCCACCTTGCTGCAACCCTCATTATCACCACCGTTAATGTTGACACAGCTGGGTGTAGGGATGCTAGCCGGGCCGCATGCCTCCGTTGGCGAGATGACGTCGAATTTCGATCTCGGCTCATGACTGATTGCCTGGTGTACGGCTCGTGAGCCAAGCCCATAGTAACTAGCTGCTTCTCTGCAGCTGTACCTTGCTCTACGAACTCCACCACCGCTCAACAGTCACAGTCGAGATCTCGGCTTTGTTGTCAACGTGCGCTAACACGTGGCGACCGTCTGGTGCGAGATCGCCGGTGTAGTGGAGAAGTGTAGAAAACCTCAGGCGCCGACTGATGTTTCGACACCAACACGTCAACGCAACCCGGCGCGGCGGAAGGATGTCACGATGCCGGAAAGGATGCAGGCTTCCCCTCTCCGCAGTTGCAGACGGGACTGGAAGATTGCGGGCGGCAGTCTTCGTTCTGAAACAGCGCATCGTGAAGATTTTGGAGATCCCGCCCGCAAAGTCTGGACTCTCCGGCCCTGCGATGATTATTTCCGCGCCGACATCGAGGCTAGCCCAAGGCCATGTAGCAGCAAGACGACTGAAACTGCGGCAAGCAAGGCTTGTGCCACGTCTTGCACAAAGTGTTTGTCCTTGACCCGAGTCATCGAGTAATCACTCAAAAGTGTTCGACGAGGAGCTAAGAAAACCAACTGAAACACAACCCTGCTCGTGAACCGCTAGTGTCCAATAGCAACGCCACGCACGCCCGCTATCTCGTTCTCTTGCCGCTCTTGCGTTAGCGTTCCGCCTACGTTGCCGAAGCGGGCGTCTTGTTCAATCCCCTGCGCAAGCCCAATGATCATCTGTCATTGCCCCTGACGCTCGTCACAGCTGGCCCGAACCAACGAAAAAAAAAGGGAAGCGCCAGCACTGCAACAAAGACACCACAAAGAAAAACTATTCGCACATGGCGTTTGCCAAACGACAAAGCGCTTTATGTCAACATTGTATGACACTCGTTAGCCAATGCTGGCGTGATGAGGCGCGAGACCCCAGAACCTTGGCCACCTTGGCCATCGCCGTCCAGCACCCTACAGGGGACGAAATGAAAGGATCCGGTTGGTGTACCCCGAGCTTGGTTCGGACGAGAATACGCCTAAACTATCATAGCTCCAGGCACAGGTGAATCTGTGGAGGACGGGGCGTGGGCGGACGTGCCATGGGCTTCGTTTTCATTTCACGACCCTTGTCCGCTGCAGAGCGCCCGAGTGGTGCTTAGCGTTTCATTGTATAAATGTAGTGTGATCCCTCGTTAAAGAAAAGCCGTTCCTTTGATACTCCAGGTCTGCGACTTCCAGGTTTCGACACAGTCATTCACTCCACACAAGTCAGTCTTTGACATCACGTTCTCTACCGCCCTTCGGCACAAACACGCTCACTTCGCAACTTATAAACCAAACCTTTGACCGTCAAACCTCCCTGTCAATACCTCTAGTCCAAACACAAAACAAAACCACAAACAACATCTATCAAAATGCGTTCCGCTATCGCTTTCGGCGTCGCTGCCCTTGCTGGCTCTGCCTTGGCCGCTCCCCAGTACGGTGCTGCCAACGTTGTTGAGGACGTCCACTATGTCGTCGAGACGGTTGTTCACACCCTCTACGTCACCGACCAGCCAGGCCGCCCCAGCCCGACCACCAGCTGCACCACCAGCTCAACTCCCATCCCGGAGCCAACTCCCGAGGCTGCCTACGCTCCCCCCGTTGTGACCGTGGTCTATCCAGCTTACCCCCCACCTGCGCCCACCAGCCAGGCTCCCAAACCAAAGCCTACCCCGGTCTACACTCCCGCTCCTCCACCACCACCACCAGCGCCTACCAGTGCTACTCCTACTCCTACTCCCACTCCTTCTCCTTCTCCCGCTCCCGCCCCTTCCACCGGTGGCTACATGGACATCGTCATGGAGTGGCGCTCAAAGTTGGGTCTTGGTGTCCTTGAGTATGACGAGAAGCTCCAAAGCAACGCTTTGAAGACTGTCACCGAGAGCAACGGCCAGATGATCCACGAGCTCAACCCCGGAACCATGGGCCAAGTACTTGCCCCTGGCAAGCCTGACATCGCCTCTTTCACCTCTTGCTTCGTCGGTGGCTGGCTCTGCGAGATGCCCAACCTTGCCGGTCTTGAGGGCCAGTGCACAAAGTACTCCCAAGGATGGAACTACGAGGGACAGACTGGCCACGCCAAGATCCTCACTGACCCGTCTTACAAGAAGATTGGTTGCGCCAACGCCGCCGGTATCTGGGGCTGCGATCTCGCCTAAACAACTTTCTATCTTGTCATGAGGAGCTTACGGAGGGGTTCAATTCTACTGTAGTTGGCAGGGCGGCTTGGGGACATCGCATCGCGTTTCGGCGCCGGTACCGAGACATATTTCTCTTCTTTGTATCTCATGGTACATATCACCATTTATTCTCCCTGTCCAATTTTTAGGGTGCATGAGCGTTTTTTCCCTGTGTTGAGAATCACACATTTACGATTTCATGAGCCATTCCCCTGCATTCTTGCTTGCCTGTGAAATGTGTGATATATGCCCGTATTCGCCAGACCCGTCGCCTATGTACTAACCATGACTTACCTGCCTATCAGTGATTCAGCAAAAAAAAACTGCCTCGTCTTTTCACCACCAACCGGTATTCAATTGCAACCCTGCGATGACACACTGTCAAAAGACCAACGGATGACATGCAGGAATCCGGGCGGCTCCGGAAATTGGGGCCAGTCATTGAGCGAGCGTTCCTGTGCTAGAACAGTGGGGCGGGCTTTCTTAGGCGCCCGCCGCGCTGCTTCTTTCTTCAAGCCACCCACCCCCAAACAATAAAGAAATGAAAGAAATGAAAGAAATATCTTTCCAAGTTATTTGGCATTCGCTGGGGTGGTCAGGTTAAGGTTCTTGGTCCGCTAACTATATCGCTACGATGATGCGAGAGACCTTGCGCGGTCGGTCGTGAAATGGGCCAGCACCAGCACCAGGGAGCCGCAAAAAACAAAAAAACTCGCTCGGCACGTTGCATGGGCCCAACATTTTCCCTATGTAAAGTTTGCCCCATGGACCCTGGTTGACAGCTCACCTTGTATTCCGTAATCCGTGCTCCTCCAAGTAGTTACTGCAGCTGCAGCTTACATACGAAGTACCTCTGGCAGCTGGCTGGGCAGCTCACCGGCGACGTGCATCTTTCGAGGCCCATCACCGCGCTTGGCTCTTCTTGGCCGGTGAGGCTTGAGCTGCCTTGTTGCCATGTGGACAGGGGTCGTTGTCTTTGTGACCAGAGTGAGAGGGTCCCATTGTCCATCGTAATTTCAAATTTCATTGTCCCCCCTACATACGCCACACCTGGGCGCGCTCGGTGATTTTTAGGTTTCCATCATCGGCGGGAGGAGTTCTGGACCGCTCCCATCCGCCGCCCCCCTTCTTCTCGGCCATCGAACTCTTATTTGTATTCTATTTGTATTCGCCTCTGCGGGATTGTGACTTGAACTGGTGCCGTTTATGCCGTCTCTCTGCCGATGGGAAATTTTCCGCGTGAAATAAGACGGGCAATCTATATGAGACGGGTTGGAATCGTGGGGTTGGAGGGCGAATACCATGTTCTTATCCATGTTGCGAGAGCTGGGGGAAGACCGTGCAGGTTCCACGCACAGCGTGGGAGATGTTGTGCGGGCAGGGCAGGGCAGGGCACAGGGCTTGCACGATGAATATCGCGTCTAGACGTGTGGCGCGACTCGTGTGGCTCGACTCGAGGGCTCAAAACCCAACAGGGTAAGGATGTGCACAGTTTTGTTATGTACAACATCGACATCCACATCTTTCCTTTAGCAATGGTCAAATGCTGACCAAATGCTTACTGTGGGCTAGATTGATGTGGTATCAATAATAGAACAGTTCAGCTACAGCCATGATCGTATTCTATAGTGCAGATAGATGTGCGCATGCGCATTTTCCCGAAGTGGCTCCAGATGACATCGGAGAGTCCGACACCTCACGCACCCTCAAACCCCCCATACAAATTGCGCAGCGCCCTTCACAACTCCACATGGAATTATAAATCCTCGCCTTCTGTTCAACCTCCGGGGCGCAAAGCTCCTATGTGTTGATTGTAACTGGAATAGTTAGAGAGTCAAAGGAGACTACCTATCGTCCGTGGACCCCTTTTTGCCTGGACGACCACCACAATGCCCCCATCTATTTTGCATCACGAGTCTTGTAGCGATTTTGATGTGAGGCTTTGCTGTCTTTGACACACGACTGAGCAGAGATCGGAGATCCTGAGATCAGGTGTGTTGAATAGGTAAGGTCTGAGATATATGCAGCGCGAGTGGAAAGGTAGCATCCGCGCTCAGAATAACATTTTCCCATAGCTTATTTCGCATACAAGAATGGTCTGGTTTCAGAGCCAACAGAAATGATGTCACCCGTTTTCTAAAATCGTCTTAATAAAAGCATGTGTGCGAGTGCGTCGTCCTCTTTACTCTCGACAAGATGATTGACAATACTCGAATTAGGTGGTCATGTGCTATTGTAAAGAAACACAAGAAAGGAGTCATACCAGCCTTAAAGATGAAGACACCAATATCTCCAACCACCACCTATCCATCCATCTTACAACCACCATGCCTACCCCACTTCCCGATATCCCAGCGCATTTCCACCATCGTTGGTATCTTTTTCTTCTTCAAAAGCTAAACGAACAGCGACCCTGATGTTCATGTTCCCCTCACTCATGAGTACCCTGATCGCACAGCAGACCAACAAGGTACTTACCCACCCTACCCCCCAACACCCCTCCTACCCCTCTTCTCCCTCCTTTCCCTCTCTCTCTTTCCTCTCCTTCCCACCAAAAAATCTCAACCCCACAACCGCCAAAAAAAATCACAGCACAGCATGTCTCACGAATCAATCTGGTACTCGCATCCCCGGACCTACGGCAAAGGCTCGATTGGCTGGTAAGTCCATTACCTCTCTTTTTTTCCCTCCTCAATCGCCGCCTGTTTCTGCTTCTGTCACAGAATGGGGAGGTAGACATCAACGAAGCCGAGTCATTTTTTCTCGAAAACCGCTGGATTGAAACTGCTGGATTGCTGATATACTGGGGAATAGTGTAGTCACAGGCGACAGGAAGAAATCCGGAATCATTCGCAAGTACGGACTTAATATGAGTCGGCAGGCTTTTCGCGAGCATGCTAAGGATATTGGGTTTTTCAAGGTATGTGTGTAATGAGGAAAGAGGATTTGGATGAGAACTGACTAGGCGGTAGTATCGATGAGTTTAGGAACGACAGGTAGTGCTGAGAGGAAAAATGGAAGGGGGGACTCATGCATGGTTAGGATGAAGATTTGTGGGCAACTAGCTAGCTCATTGATATAGA
Source organism: Pyrenophora seminiperda CCB06 (assembly GCA_000465215.2). Classification (NCBI taxonomy): domain Eukaryota; kingdom Fungi; phylum Ascomycota; class Dothideomycetes; order Pleosporales; family Pleosporaceae; genus Pyrenophora; species Pyrenophora seminiperda. Next base: position 478,770 of record KE747810.1, read on the forward strand.
ACCATCATCACTCCGACCACCTCTATCGAGGAAAAATCAACCAGGCCATTTCTAAACATATCATATTACAACGTACCATTCATTACTTCAGTTCATTCCAATACCCACGCGCTATGCAGTAATTACACCAACCGCCTCACATCAAAATAATCACACGAGTCCACTCCTACCCTTCTCCACCAATTTCAAACTCCTCTCACAATCCCCACAATACCCCTTCACCCAATCCTCCACATGCTTCTCCTTTCCATTCTTCGCCGCCGTCTCAAGCAGCTTCCCCACCTTGCTGCACTTGTGCGTCTCATCAAGTAGCCAATTCTCATACTCTGCTTCCACCACTTCCTTTTCGATGCGGTTGACAACGCGCAGGGCGACGAGCAGGTCATGGCGGTGTGTGCCGAGGTTTTGTCGCGTGCGGTGGAGGCGCCGCGTGCTCTGCAACGAGGGGCTGAAGAAGGACTGTGTTGGGTGTAGTGACGCCGGATCGTTGAGGAGGGTCGTGAATGTTTGGTGGCTGTGCGCCATGTTAGCAGAGTAGTTGACATGTCGGTGCGGAGTGAGTGACTGTACCATTTGTTATCAGTGGCAGATGATAGCGGCACTGATAAGCCGATGCTTGTGTTGTTGGGATTGAGGAACGACTCTTCAATGTCGCGGATGTAGATTGCGCGCGTCATTGTAGTCGATGGGCCTACGCCTAGCCGCGACAGGTAGTTGGCTGCGTTTCGCTCGTTCCACCAGCTCCAGCTATCTCGGGAAGTGTGGTAGAAGTTTGCTCCGCCGCTGACGAGCAATAGTCCAAAGAGCAGGCTGTGCGCTGAGATGACCTTTCCCAGCCCAGCGACAATTGCTAGTATCCAGCTCATGACGGTTGAGAGCACGCTGATGATGATGTTACCGATGAGCTGCGCAATAAACGAGACTGTAGTCTGTGGCTGGAGCTTGAACTTGCGCGGTCGGTTTGGGGGAGGGATTTCCTGTGCATCCAGCTGCACAGCTTGGGTTTGAACACCAATTTGGCCAAAGATACCGGTGACCTTGTTCGTACTCCTGTTGTGGCCGAGTCTTGCGACTTGGTCATTAACAACATCAACAAGGTCTTGAGCCTCCAGCTCCATGTCTTGCAAGGCCTGACGCTCAATCAACTTCTTCGCGAATCGAGGATTGCGTTTCCAGTCCACTTTGGTGTGCAGAGCAAGCTTGCAGCGCGCTTTGGAGACATGTGTTATGACGATCTTGCTAAGTAGCACAAACCGCTCATGACCAGGGAGATACCAGGGGGTCTTCCGGTCAGAGACTACGTAACAGAGGTGATCGTTCATCACTTCGATAACCTGATAGTCATTGATAATAACAGCACCGTTCTTACTGGGCGGCACAATCTCGTACTCAAAGTCCCGTCGCTGGAGGTTCTTCTCGCTTGTTATCCACGGGCCCTGAACAACACGCGATGCTCTTCGTTCCCGATACAACAACTGGAAGACAGCACTCTTGTCTCCGAAGAGAATATGGAACAATGCTTTAGCACTGATATCGTAGTCCTTCTCTACCGCAACCTCCGTCATCCCGGCGGGGGCGAAGACTACAGCTTGAGACGGCAACTTGAATTTGGCAGCGTTCTTGGCGGCGCTCGCGCCTGACGGTCCAAATAGATTGCCATCAATGCGGAGACTGGCCTTCACATTCTTCCCGCCATATCCTGGATCCATGGGCGTATCTGGAGAAACCTCCTCCCATCCATCTTCGCCCGCTGAGTGATGACCATCATCCGTCTCGAACCTGATCAATCTATTGATCGTCTCCTCCAGAGATTGTTCGGTCGACGCATTGCGTACTAGATAGTTCGTGCGACGCAAAAGCAGCTTTAGAGGCTCGAGGAATGTCTTGATGGTAATTCTGGTTGCACCATCACTTCTCGAGCCAGACTTGAAATGAAGAAACAAGAAGTCGCAATCTTTGCCAGGGGCAGCGGTCACCTCATCAATAGAAGCCATGCTAATCCCGGTGATAAGCACGAGGCCTAAGTGATTACTGTAGAAGTAGACGTGCTTCTTTGTGACATAGACACGGCCCGGGAATTCTTGTTGCTCGGTCGGGTTCCATACAGCGCGGAACACTAATACCACCTTCTCTGATCGTGGCACTGTAGGAAACAAGATACGAAACTGGGCGTCTTGCATCCGTAAAGCAAGAGGGTAGAGAGCTGGAAACTCGTCTTCTTCAGGTGTGGCATCGGCAATGGCTGGAACGGGTCCACCCATGCTGGCTGATTTACGATGAGCGACACCAGCTGGAACAGTGGGTTTGGATGTCAGCTCGCCCTTTTCGTTATTCGGCCAGATGACTGGAGAGGGGTTTATAGGACTTGGAGGGCCAGACTGGCTGCGATCACGGATGCTAATATCCTCCTCTCGTCCAAGAATATTAACATATCCCCAATTGACTGAGCCCCACAGGTTGGCCATGAGCCCACCAGGCATGTTGCCCGAGCGTCCAGTACCTAGGCCTCGTTCACCGCTTACAGCAACAGCAGCTTTACTGAGGTTCGTCGGTGCTGGCGGACTAGCAAGCGTGGACGGTGCAAGACTGGTATAAGGAAGCGTCTGGCCCATGACGAGTCGAGTGTCCGGTAGCCCAGGGGCAGGGGCAGCAATTTGTCCAACCTGTACAAGGTTATGACTAGCTGAAGCAAGGCTCGCGGAAATAAGACTAGCAATGCCTCCACTGGCGGAAGAAGGGTTGCTTCCACTCAGTTGGGGGCTTACAGTTGATTTGCGGGTCAGGTCTAGCTTCTCCATGATCCTGGTGGTATGGTCGCGTCGGCTGCTGTCGCCTTCCATTGTGGTGCCCCGTCGAGCTGGCACATCGAAACTACCACGTGCGGCAAGACCATCAGTACCGGGTACACCCAGCGATTCCTGACGATCCGGACCCACACCATCATCGCCAGTGTTTCCCTCGGAGGTCTTGGCAGCAAATTCAGGGGCGATGGGAGGGCTGATGGAAAATGCAGCGTCGATAGATGCAGCACCTGACAGGTCCTTGGATGTGTCTTCGAGGGCTTTACGCTTGGCAACCTCAAACGCAGAGATCCACTCGGTGATGTCATTCTGAGTCTCGGCTTGCAGTAGGATAGTTGTGTCTTTGGTCTTGACGTCAAAGCAGAAGCGGCGCTCCTCTGCGAAGGCTGGTCGGATGCCGCACAGCAGCACTCCGATCTTTTCCGACTCTTCTACAGCACCAGACCGGGTTCCCTGTGTTAGCCAGCCGAAGATGCCGTTCTTGACGAAGAACCAGCGCCTGACCCAGTAGGTCCTCGCGGGCTTGCCAGTGATTGTGCGCTGGAAGAGCCAGCCCTGCTTCTCAGCCTTCTCGACGCCGAACTCGGGTTTCGCTGGGGATTGTAGGTTCGCAGACGACGGGGCGGTGCCGAGATACGGGACCGTCGAGGCGGCGTACGAGTCCAGGTCTCGCGATGGTCGTGCGCTGGTTTCGGCGGCGCCCTCAATCTGTTGTCGTGCTAGGTGTAGCTCTCTCTTGAAGACGCGCTCGCCGTTCTCCATCTCCTTGCTCCAGCCGCGCACGCGCTCTACATCGGACGTCCACGAGCCGAAGCTCTTGGTGGAAGCGTCTGTAGCACTCTTCATGTCGCGCCATTGCTCGTGGACGACCTTGACAAGTAGCTTATCCAGCGTCAAGCGCACTTGTGGGGCCAAGACACAGAAATTCATGCTGGCTGTGAGGTACGCCCGCCGCGCCTCGTGTAGTTGGAAAGCATCTTCCCGCAGCGAAGACGGCTCTTTTGATTTGACTTGTCCCGCATAGCGGGCAATGGCCAAGTCAAAAACTCGCTGTGTCTGGTCCAAGTTCTTGCGCGCCTCCTTCAGCACGCGCAAGTCATTCTGGAGGAATGCCCGCAGCGGCTCACACATGACTGCCTCTGCTCTCTTCATGCTGCGCAGCGTATTATTCCAGAACTCACGTGCGCCCTCGCCGAAACGCTTGAGGGCCAGGACGGTGTAGTCATGGTCGACGACAGCTTCGGACAGCTGCAATGGCGGATGCGACGTCTGGATATATGCATCTACAAGCGTCTGCATGGTGTTGCATTCCGTGGCCAGCTTCGCCGTGGCGCGGATGAAGCCGTCGAGCCATCGCTCTATCAGTTCAATCTGGTCGCCGTAATGGACGGCCGTGGCGCGGAAGGTGGGAGAATCAAGGGCGGCTTCTTTGATTACGACGGGTCTGCATGTGTCAGTGAAGGTAGATGCATGCATGTCCGTGACATCTCAACCGACATTAGATCTAGTGGCCTGGATACGGGCTCTACGCTGAGCTGCGGTGGCTGCTCTTCCGCCATACTGCCGGCGTCTCTACTGCTGCCAGCTATAGTAATGGCCGTCTATAAGGAAACGGGAATAATGCAAAAGTAGACTAGACGCTATTATACATGGCTGCAGGCGCTGAGAAAAATGCTAGACGCAGCCCCTTCCATGTTGTGCGCACTCCCGTAGTGTTGCGGCAGGCCGTCGTCACTGCCGCGGCGAACGTCAGGGTTCAGGCGCGCTACCGGGGTAGCGCCTACGGTACTCCACCAAAATTTTGTGACGATGCTGCAAAGCTCGTCTACACTCACCCTCCGCAGTAGCAATGGCCGGCACCAAGGAGAAGAAGCACGCCAAAGACGCCAAGCGTGAGCGGAACAGCGCCGCCGAACCCCCGGCCAAGAAGGCGAAGTTGCTCGACAACACCGACGACGAAGCCGACGACGACGACGATGGCCAGGGCGGAGTGTCGCTCAAAGTCAACGAGGAGTATGCGCGTCGATTCGAGCACAATAAGAAGCGCGCCGAGCTCCACAGACGTATGTTGATTGTATTCACACATCTGTGCATAACTGACCGCATATAGTGGAAGAAAAATACGGCAAAGGCGATGCGCCCGCAAATGGCCACGACGACGATTCAGAGGATTCAGAGGATGGAGTAGAGGAAGACGATGCCGCTGAGCTGCTCGACGAGGCCCTTGACGAAGAAGTCAATGCCACCCTCCAGGCTCTCCGCGCAAAAGACCCCCGCATCTACAATAAGGAAGTCAAGTTCTACCGCGAACCTGAAGAGGGCGAAAATGGCACGGAGGAAAAGAAGAAGAAGAAGGAGCCATCCATGACACTAAGGGACTACCACACCAAAAATCTTCTTGAGGGAAAATACACCACTGACCAGGTTGACGCCGACGATGAGGATGCGCCACCAAGGACATATGCACAGGAGCAGGAAGAGGCTCGACAGGAGCTCGTCAAGACACTCCATGCTGCAGATGGCGACGATGATGACGACGACGACGATTTCATTGTCGCGAAGGAGAAGCCTGCAAAACCTCAGAATGACCGCCCCACAATCACAGCCGACGATGTTGAAAAAGCCGACCAAGATCCAGAGACATTCTTGTCCAACTTCATGGCTTCGCGCGCCTGGGTGCCCACCAAATCTGCCCGTTTCCAACCACTCGACGAGGACGAATCCGACCAAGATGATGCTGCCGACGAATGGGAAAACTCGTATAACCTCTACTTTGAAAACACCGCTGGTGCCAATGAAAAGATTATGACGTATGCGCGTGATGCCGTCGCAAGCACTACAGTGCGCCAAGACGACAAGAGTGGCCGAAGGAAGGCTCGCGAGGCTGCTAGGGCAAAGAGAGAAGCCGAGAGGCGGGAGAAGGAACAAGATCTTGCGCGACTGCGTAAGCTCAAGGTCGAAGAGATGGAGAACAAGGTCAAGCAGATTCGGCAGATTGGAGGTCTGAGTGGTAGGGACTTCAAAATCGATGACTGGAAGGATGTGCTCGAGGCAGATTGGTCAGACGAGCAATGGGACGCTGAAATGCAGAAGCGCTTTGGGGACGCATACTATGGCGAGGGTGATGCTGGTATGGAGGAAGAACAGGGCGGCAAGAAGGGCAAGAAGCCGAAAAAGCCAAAGTTTGACGACGACGACATCGACATCAAAGATCTTGTCCCCGATTTCAAGGAAGATGACGACGACGAAGATCTCGCTGCGATTTCATCCGACGACGAAGAAATGCCAGATGCCGCTGCAGCCGACGACGCCTCTGAAGCCGACGATCCCTCCGCCCCCAAGAAATCCTCCAAGCAGCGCAAACAAGAACGCGCAGAAGCAAAATCTGCGGCCCGTCGCGACCGCCGCCTCATTGAAAATCTCGTAAACCAAAACTTCGAATACGAAGCAGCCCTCGCTTCCAAACCCAGCAAAAAGCAAGCCTCCCGCTTCCGCTACCGCGAAACCTCCCCCACTTCTTTCGGCCTAACCGCCCGCGACATCTTGCTCGCAGACGACAAGGCACTGAATGAATTCGCCGGTCTCAAGAAACTCGCTGCTTTTAGGGATCCTGTGAAGAAGAAGAAGGATAAAAAGTTTCTCAGTAAGAAGGCGCGAATTAGGCAGTGGCGAAAGGATACTTTTGGCGACCCGGATGGGCCAAAGGGTGGCTTTGAAATGCTCGTGGGTGAAGAGGAGAGGGTGTCAAGCAAAGAACACCACCACCACCACCACCAACAGCAGCAGCAGCAAAATGATGATAATAGTGAGGGCAATATCGTCGAGGGGGAGAAGAAGAAGAAAAAGAGAAGTCGCAAGAGGAAGGCAGTCGCTGCCGAAATCTAGGTGAAAATTATTTTTTTGGGTCTCGCATACATACTCCCATTGCCATGCATGCAACAAGAAGGAAAAAACATAGAACTGTTCCATTTTTCTTTCTTCAGAGATTAGAGACCCTGTTATTTTTTCTGGACATTATTCTTGTTGTAAAGGGAGGGTGGTGGGTGGGGTACCTCATGTATCCTGTACGTATCGTGTGTATGCCCCCCCTTTATTTTGAAGTGGGTGGCTAGGCTCCATAAGTACACCTTTACCTGGGTTTAGAAAGGGAAAAAAGAAAAGTTTCGCCTTCTCCTGTGACAACCAGCTAGCTGATGCAAGGGCCCCCCACCACACACACAATGTCGTTCCCAAGGCGCCATGTCTCAAAGTATGGCAAAGTAATGCTGACCTTACCTGTCTGTCTGCCTAGTGGGGTTAATCATCTCACCAAGCTAATGGCAATGGTATCGAAATTCAAAGAGGAACATACGATGACCACGCTACATAGTCATACATCACGAACCTCGCAGGTAGTACGTCAATATGAAGATGAATTGGGGGTTTATTGATAAGCTTTTATTCCGCCCAATAGGCGGTCCGCTGGTGCATCTACATCCCAAAAACAAGCCTTTTCAGCTCCCATTCGTCCCACATTGGGAAGGTATCATGTTCGTCATAGAAAGCAATGGAACCATCAGACGTCCCCCTCGGCATCCCTAAAACTGCACTGGACCGTGTGATGGGTGAAGACTCGAGAAGAATATCGTCCAATTTCGGGGTACTTGTCGTGCCATTGTAACGGTGATATCAGACGGAGGAATGTCGGTTTGGGGTATGGTGAGGTCGCACAATCATGGCACAGAACATGGCGAGCCGCTACTGGTCGTCTGCCTCGTCGGGCTGGTCGAACAGGAAGTTGGCGGCCAATTCCTCGTTCTTGTCGCACGCAAAGTAGGCCTGGATAACGAGGTCGCGCTCAAAGCCAAGGCGACACAGGCGTTCGATAGCCTCGCGCTCCTCCTCGGTGACGGAGATGGCCTGGGCACCTGGTGGTAACGGCGCATCCTCATCTGCATCCTCTGCAAGCAGCTGCAGGAACTGCTCGGGGTTCTGCGCTATCATCTGCGCCAACTGAGGGTTACCGGCGCCAACCTGCTGTAGGATGGGTTCAAGCATCTGTGGCTGCTGTTGTACCACCTGTCGTAGCTGCTGGAACTGCGGGTTGTTGCGCAGGAAGTCGAGGGAGTTTGCGTTGAGCGCACCCCCGCCAGTGCCTCCTGGAGCACTACCACCACGCTGGCCACCGCTCGGGCGATCTCGGTTGGCAGCCTGAGCAGCAGCCTCAAAGAGGTTCATCGGCTCGTCACCTCCGGACGCTGCGTTGGCGGGCGTAGCGGTTGCACCTATGTTGCCGGCAGGCGTGGGCGAGGTCGGGGCACGGGCCTGTGCTTGTTGGGCTTGCTCCTGGAGGGCGCTCTCGGGGATACCCTGGAAGGAGGTCAGAATGTGTACTATGATGGGCACGCCGCTTGCCTTACCGTCAGCAGATACTCGACCGCACGGTCGGGATTGAAGAAGGCGGCGCGCATGGCGCGGTCAATGTCAGCCCTTGCGAAACCCATGCTCTCCATGTTGGCAATGGCGGCCTCGCGCTCCCCGCCCATAGTCAGAGCTGAGGGGTCATTAAAGCGCTCGCCGGATGCTTGGGCTGGCGCAGGCGAAGGTGTAGCTGGCGCATTTTGCGTGGTCGACGATGGTGCTGGAGCGGAGGGGGCGGCGGGCGTCTGAGCTGCTACTGGAGCGGGCGTCGAAGGCGCGGCTTTACTTGATGATGCGGCAGATGCCTTTGGCTTAGAGACCATGCAAACAATGAAGCCCTTCTCCTCGATGTTGTACGATTCGACTGTATTGGCATCCTGCAGAATCTTGCCTGTTGCTTCGTATCAGCGCCTGTCACCGGCATGTCACGTCCTCACGAGGCTGGTGCACGCTCACTCACCAGAGTAGATGAGTTTCTGCTGGGTCACTTCCCAGCCCTTGTCCGCCTGAATCTTGGCCTTGAGCGCGCCAATCTGCCACGTATTAGCTGGCGGTGCGACAGAATTGGACCTATGGTGAATTGCGCACCGTTTCCGAAGGCTCGGCCTCGATGACGAACTTGTTCTGCTTGAGATCCTGGGGGGTGTATCAGCGGTGGCGGTGCCAGTGTGCAGTAGGGACTGCCGATGGCACAAAGAGCGTACCTTGAACGTGATCTTCATCTTGGCGGTTTATGTGTGCGTGGTTGAAGATGGAGCTGTGCTGGTGGGGTGCTCTTGGAGATGAGGTGGGGACGATGGGGCAGTTCTTGGCGGGGTCAGTTTCGTGATAAAAGTAAAAAGCAAGCAGCAGCAGGTGGCAAGCAGTAAGGGAGCGGAGTCGTCACTGGCTAATCCGGGCAGCGAATTACTCCTTCACAGGCGTGGGTGCAGTGCGTTTGCCGTTTGCTGAGAGGGAGGCGATACGCAGCCGTGGAAGCGTTTAACTAGCTAGGCAGAATCTCTGTCGTCAACCAGCAAGCAGAGCAGTGGGACCGTTTGCGCGCTTCACTGCCACAATTCGCCGCAGGAGGGGAGGCTCCAGTGGCGCACCACCGACTGCACATGGGAATCGAGAAAAGCAGTATCAACAACACCACAACTCGCGATACAGGCAAGCAATACCTACTCAAATACCGTGCAATCTGCGACAGGCCTAACTGCCCCTCGATGCAATGCGAACACGAATGCGCTGGCTATGAGTGAGATGCTTTTTGGACCCCCCACGAGCGGGTCACGGGACTTTTGCTTTTTGATATGCACCACCCTGTCGACTCGTCCCAAGTGTACCCCGTCGTGCCCGTACACACCTCCAGGCTCCTGACGTGCTGCCTCCAACGGGTTCAACGGCCAGAACGACGACGACCTCGGGCAGCCCCCGGCAGTGACGCAACATCGATCGCCCAGAACTCAGCTTCATCTCCGACCCGGCTAGCGTTGCTAGCATGGCCTGGCATCGCCTGCCGCCTGCCATCAATGCGCACACATACGGCTCGCAGCCGAATGCCGCGCACGTCAACAACAACCTTCACCACCCAAGACCCGGGCTGGCTGCCGGCACAGCGTCATCACTATAGCCCAGCGTGCCCAGGCTACTTTGTTGCGCGTTTCTCCTCCGCCTCACCCGCCTCACCCGCCTCGGTCCCTTTTTGTTTCAAGGCACCATGAGTCGCCGCGAGGCGAGGGGCACGTTTCACCGCCATAGCAAACGCTGGCGGTCGCCGTACGAGTGTGTGCGACTATCGCCCATTGATATGCTGTGACCTCGGCGCCCAAAGAGAATCAGACTATCGTCAGTCCTACCCAGGTAGTAGCAGGTAGTAGCAGGTACCCTCCGCAAACGTTGCATATCCAGCGCTTGCCACAGCCGCGGGCACGAGACGCCACAGTCAAAGAATTGTCCGGCCCCCGACCGGCTGGCCGTGTGGTCGTGTTTGTTGTGCTCCGCCCGAACGCATAGCCAAAACAACGCGTGAGGAAATGAAGGGCTAACCTTACTGCATTTCCACCCGACAAACTTTGACAGGCAGGCAGGCCCTTTTAAACTTTCCGCCTCAAGCCAGGCTTCCATTGGCTGCCGCTGCTCGCGTTTCGAAAGAACAAACTGGCTTCCTTTTGCGCCGCAGCTGCAGCGCAGAGCCAGTGATTTGCTGCAGTACCTCGCATCATACTATCAATTGCCTGGCCATGACACAGCAGATGCGGTGCCAGCACTCGGTAAGCATGCCTTGTCGCGTGGTGGTGCAGCGCCATACTCGATACATGCCTGCGTACATCTCAGCGGATGCTAGTAGGGGTTTCCCCGTTGGTACTATGCGTGATGCAGGCCATCCACGAAACGACGGCCACACGCTGCCCTCTGGGCCTCTTCTAAATTTATTATTACTCTGCTGCCTCCCCACACGCTCTCCCGTTTGCACGCCACCGTCCACCTCTTCTTTTTTCTTTCCACATTGTCGCCCGTCGACCACCTATCGATCCATGTTCGCATCGACGTCTATTTGTGATCCCTAGTCGCAACAGCCAGGCCGGCCAGCTCTACAATCTCTACTGTATCCGGCTTAGACCCGCATCAGCCGCGCCCCCAGTCGACGGCACACTGGTCTATAGTAGCTGCAGCTATACAGCCGCATCATTTTATCCGACGCGTTTGGTCTCGCGCGAAGTCAGTTTCGCGACTCTCCACAGCAACAATACTGGGGCTCCATCTTGCATTGCATCCGCATCCACCCATAACTCTGCTGCACCCTCCTCGGTACCGCTCAACGTCCAGTAATCCCAACGTCTAGCCTGGGGAAACCTGGCTGTATAATACGAGCCAGCCCGCTACCCCCTTCGATATTAATTTGGGATATCTCACGCCTGCCGTTGCTCATACCTTGACAGTATCCCCCCATTCCCTTGGCGAGGTTTGAGAGGGCCAACAACCTCACGCCTTTCAATCAACCATGTTGCAATCCCGGAAAGTCTACCTTGCCCTCTTCGGCGCTATCGCATGGTCGAGCACTGCTGTAGACACAATCCTATCCATCTTGGAGGCGGCGTCCTTCTCGTCCACTCAGTCATCCCTAGTCAACATTGCTGCTGTAGCAAGCACATTCGGAGTTGTTTCTTTCTGTTGCATTGGCCTCTATACAGTTCATCATGTCGGAAATATACGAGGAGCTCTGGAGCGGTCAGGCCAAGCAAGAAACGTTCTGGTATCCATCATCGTCTTCGTATCCGGCGTCGCACTACTCATCACTCTCGTACTGATCATCATGATCAAGTCGAGATGGACAGAGGTCACCGCTGGTCCCACTGTCGCACCCATTTCTGATTGGGAAAGCCACGTCTCTGGGCAAATAGCGGCATGGGCCATTTCTTGCGTCAGTCAGATTGCCCTCTACTCTTCGCCACTTTGGAACGACAAGGCGCAAAACGTTCAGATAGTCGTCACATCAGGTCCTCGTGATTCCGTCATGAGCGAGTTTCGATCATCGCGACCAGAGAAACTCAACTTTGGAAAGCCCACACGGCCATTAACACCACCGTCTGCCTTCCAGGAACCTGATTCTCTGACAGCATTGCCTTCTCCTACCTTCTCCACCCGGTCGTCACAGTCGCTCAAGTCGTTTCGCGACTCTCTTCGCCACGTAGTCCGTCCCGTCACGTCACGCACTACCCTGATCAGCCATAGGTCCTTTACCAGAGATGTACCAGCTAGTATCTACTCTAACCGCCAATCGATCGAGACCGTCTCCCAATCAGATGGATTCGAGAGCTGGGACACAAGCAGCGTCAGCCTTCCAGCGCGCGAATCTGTACTACAACAAACTGTGCCATATCGGGGCCCAAATCTTGAGCCGATTCCCGGTAGTCGTCCAAACTCGCCCGCTCGCGCGTTGGATGGTCCGTTTCTGTCTGAGCTACCAGAAGAAGATGACGAAGAGCTGACACCACCCCCTCGAATGATGCCAGACATATCTCGACCACCCAGCCCAGCGGTCAGCGAAGCCCATATCCATCCACTGTTCAGATCAGAAAGCCCATCAGGCCTACCACCTCCAATGGCGACGCCTGGCACTAGCATCCTGGCTAGTCCTTTGTCAAGCGAAGCTATTGCATGCCCGCCGCGAATGTTCAACCGAATGAGATCGAACAGTGGGAGGAGCCAAGCGACAGTCGCCCCCTCTATCCGTCAAACCAGGAGCTTTATCCGCGACCCGGGCGCGAGCATTCGCTCCATGTCGAGAAGTCCGTCTCCTCCAAGTCGCGCCATTACGCCTCCAATTCCCGACTTTGTACTCAACTCATCGCCACGGAGCAGCATGAGCGGCTCTCGAAAAGTTAGCTTGAGGTACTCTCCTAATCCTTGATAACGGTCTTGCAAGCATCTGGCGTTACAAGGGTTTCTCAAGATTATTCTCGCCATTTAAAAGTGTTATGCCTCGCATGGTTATGTGATACGATTTCCTTCACCGGTACATATTTCCTTACGTCTTATTCCTTCTGTTATTGGCTCTCGCCCACGGGTTTGATCGAGCTTTGAGCGTTCACGTACTCTACATCTGGCTCCAGCATATACGCTGTCGAGCAGACAATTATAGTGTTTCTTTACATGTTTAGTATCTAGTTTAGTTACAGGTTATTATTTGGCCAACGACAGAAGATCGGCTACATGAAAAGACGGCAGCGCCGCGAGGCAGTTAGAAGCCAAAAATAGAAGGAAACAAGCATCTGAGAAATTCCTCTACAATACACTAATACATCAAAACTGCAAACATCTACCTGCATATCGCATCCCCATGTAGAGTTTATACTTTGGTGTTCAAATCCCCTCTTTCGAGTTCGTTTCCCGTTCGCAGGTAGGCTCGCGCGGCGCCACGTCTGCAGCTGCATGACGCCAGCGCCAGAGTTTCTAAAGCACTTCCACGACCCACATGGTACGCCTTAAGTCCGAATAAGGACCATCCCTGAAGACTGCAGATGCTACAACCTGGGAGGCCCAGGCGCAGATATCAAAGTGTGTGATGTGGCGAGTACGGTGAAGAAAGGTCCGGGCTGGCTTCAATCTTCATCACCACGGTGACCCGCGGGCGAGTATGGGGCAGAGAAGGGCGAGTGCGTGGAAGATGACCCGTTGACGGGCCAATGGTTAGCCTTGGGGCTTTTGCGGAAATACTCCTATAGGCAACGAATGCGATGAACTTCGGCATAGAGGGTTTCCAATTGCGATAAAAGTTTGTCGTATGCACGATACGGTGAACTGGAGCATTACAAAGCTTATACGAGTCTACTACGAGTCGTGGGGACATATTGCACCCAGTCATACATACCCCATGGCATGTTCCGTAGCTTGCGACTATACTCGACTGATTTAGTATCGTATAGTAGCGTAACTGTAAATATGCCAACTCATGCTCAGTGCATAACCGTCCTGGCAGCTGAGAGTGCATTTGGAATACAGAACGACACGTCACAAAGGTAATGTATCATGAAACCACCATGGTATTTGTTTCAGATGTGAGCGTGCTGCGCCTCACGACTCGTTCACAAAAAAAGAATATGTATACCGACTAGAACGTGGCGCAATAAATACGAAGATACACATTTTTAGGCTATTTGTAGATGCGTTGTCTATCGCTACCATTTGAGAAGGGAAGACGCAAACAGTCACGCGATGGATTTCGGCATGATTCACACATGACATAGACAAAAGTATGCCCACCACCAACACCCCAGTCATCTGCAGAACATGATGATTTATGACATTTTTCTGCTCTGAGGTTGCACTCGACTTGGTTTCTACGATTTGTTCGACGACAAAGGCTCAGGTGCTGAGGGAGCAGGGGCGGGTGTTGGAGACGATTCGGGAGGATCGTCCCGTCTAGCGTCGCGGCTAATGACGTGCGACATGAAACCTGGATGAAGCAACTTGAATGTTTCCAGAAAATGCGACGAACAGTGTGTGTTCATCATGAAAAGAGAGATATATGTAGCGAGTCTGAGTTCACGAGAATATGTAAATATGCCGTCGTCTGCTCCTCTGCTTATATGATGACATCCGGGATGGGGCGGTGCGCGTAATCTAGGTCATTGCCGTCTTTGGTTGGTGCTGCATCAGGAGGTTCGCGGCGCAGATGCCAGTAACGCGGACTTATAGCTACAAGTCTTTGCAAGGCTCATGGAGCTCAAGCCTGGGCATCCGTACAATAGGACGAACAATGAGAGTCCGTTGTCTATTGTACGGTATCCAAGGCAGCCGTGGCAGGTGAAGAGGGTGGCCATTCGTGGGATCATTCCCAATTGGGCAAGGCGCAACAAGCCTGACCAAGGATCTCACAAGAGCTTCATCTTCATGCGCCGGATCATCACGACTTACAACACCTTCGGCAGCTTCTGGAACTTGCTTTGCGACTCAGACTTGTGTGTGACCTTCATCTTTTCCGTCTCTATGGGCATCTTGCCCCCTTAGTGCTTCTCCTTGCCCGTACCACACGGAGCATTTCTTTTGCAGGGTTGCTTCTACTCTTGCAAGCAGCTGCGCCCTTGGTTTCGACAAGCAACTCAGCGGGACAACAGTCGAATTACTTTGCTCTATTTTTGTGGGTGTTTTATGAGTCCCTGGCTCAGTGACTCGGCCTTCGCATCACGTTGTCGAGCAAGTCACTCTGCTACACTACTACTGGTAGAGCGGCTGGTTACAGTAAGTGCTCATGGTCTCCACTCGTTCCCCGCAAAGACTACATACTACTAGTCAAGTCGCGTCTGTTTCTGTAGTTGCCACTGCAAGAGACGTTTGCTTCTTGCTCTCAGACCACTGCGATGATTGCATGCTGACACGTCTTGCTAGCTGTAACGACTACGCCGTATCAGCTCGGAGAAACAACGTCAGCAACAAGCTTAGTAATTACAGCATCTTGAATCTGTAAGTGCTGGGTTCTAATTTTATGCTCTGGCTCTACGCCGCTCTAGCCTCTGCAGGTTTCCAACTATGTCATGATCGCGTACTAATGGCTGGTTCTCCCTAGGATCTTGGTACAGGCGTGTCATTCCACCACGATGCCGCCAAAACGAAAGCCCAAGGCGGCAAAGGCCGTCTCTGCTACCCCTCGCAGAACGTCAGGTAGGTTCATATGCCTTCAGCGGTGGCTCCATGTTCCCTATAGGGTGATGCTAACCTTGGCATAGCCGCTAGCGCATTGTCTAATAAGCGAAGTGGTCTTCAGGGTTCGAAGACATCTCGCCTTGCTCCTTCAGTACCGTTCCAAATGACAACGCGCCGCGGTGCAAAAGGCACGTCTAACCACACGAGCTCTGCTGGTTCATCTAGCGCAAGCTCTGGCAGCCGTCGCAGTTCTCTTAATGAGATTGCGCAAACCGAGGATGCGACTTCTGACCATGGCGATGCGCGACCAGCCAAGCGCAGCCGAACATCGTCCGATTCTGGTTCGCCGCAAAGGTCCAATGGCTCTTTGGATAACAACACACCCATGAATGGCACGCAAACTCCGGAGCTGCAGAATCCCGCATCTGGTGCGACTTCAACCGCGCCAAAAACGGCAGGCAAGAAGAGGCGCGCATCAGACGACTCAACCCAGTCCAGCAAGACACGGCCGAACAGTGTTCTAACCCGTACACAAAGCGATGTCTCCGAACAACAGCCGCGCAAAAAGCGCAAAACAAAAGAAACACCAGCAGACACGTCCGCCGATCAACCTCCTGAATTGACTGATGCTAGTACCGCGCCGAATTCACCAGAGCAGATGCCAGATGTTGACGGCAGTCAAAGCCTTCAGAATGTCTTGCCAACCAATGGCGAGGTCCCTGCAAAGTCCGGCAGACGCTTGCCCGGTCGGCGGCGCCAACCGCATCCGGACATCAATGTGGAGACCGATTTACGTCGGCAACTCAATCTCAAGATGAGTTACCGCAGCCTTGCAAAAGTTCAGAAGGTTTTGCTGGAAGAATTGGCCACCCGTACTACCAAGAATCTGGAACATGACCCCAATTACCATAGAGAATGTCCAGAATATCAGGCTGTCAAGGCTCAGCTGGACCAGCGACGCGATGCTCGCCTGGATCAAATCAACTCTCTGCGCACATGTCGACTCGAAGAACTAGAGCGTGTGCGTATTGCTGAGGAGCACATCCAAAAAGAGCAGTACATCAATCGATTCCGGGAACTGCAGGATGACTTCATGCTACAAATATACTTCCGCGCGAAGAAGCTCGAGCGGGAGATGAAGGGCCAGGACGCCGATGCAACTGATGACGAAGATAATGTTCTCCCACCCACCTACAGTGATGAGCCTCACCACGACCATGATGACCGCATTGGCTCCAAATTCGCCTCTCGTAGTAGGGCCTACGTAGAGGCTGACAGGGAACTCGAGAATGAAATGGTGCGACGAAAGTTCACCATGGCACGGGCTGCTTTTGTTGAGAAAGACGAAGATGCTGATGACTCCATTGAAGATGTCGCAGGCGGCTTCGCAAAGTTCAATGGCCCAGACCGCACGGAAGCTCTTGCACGTTACAACATCAACAGTCTTGCTGATGCTGCGATCGAAGTTGAGAGGACGCCTTCACCACAACCAGAACCACAAAAGCCCGAGGTTATTCCGAACGAGCATGCTGCTCTGCTCATGATGCTGGCGGACGTATCGGCGCATCAGCCTCGGACTACTACTGTGCAGAAACCTCAATATCACTACCCGAACCCGCAACAACCACAGCAGCAGCAACAGCAGCAACCTTCTCAGCCGCGAGCTACTACGCCAATCATTAAACAGGAACACGTGAAGGAGAAGTCGCCTGAGTTTGCCCCGTTGACATCACTAGGCATGTCGTCTCAAGCTGTCCATAGCAGCCCGATCAAGAGTGCCCAGCCAGCGGTAGACCTAACTCGGGAAGCCTCTCATACCGAACCTAATGGTGTCACCGTAGTGAAAGAGGCAGAACTTCCGGCAAAATCTACACCGAGGTTTTCAACGCATAGGATCATGGATATTCTCAATGATGACCAAGAAGTCCCTGTATCGAGAACTCGTGATCCACAAATTCAAGCCCAAGAACTGCAGAGGACGTCGTCGATAGGGGAAACCGCTAGTTATCGCCAAACAGCATCGCGTAACGATGCCCTCCGAGTGGACGCTGTGGTCAACAGAGAAGAACCGCCTGTTGATCAGGCACTAATGGACCTATTGAGCGGACCACCACCACCACCTAGTAACCCTCCATCATCACCACCTCAGAATGCCCAACCTTGGCCGCCCCGAACGAGTGTACCACCACAGCCACGGGAGTCTGATGAGTCACTTCGTCGGAGAGATCCTCTGCAGAAAATCCGGGAACTCCTTGATCGGAAGGCCCTGGATCGCAAGGCGCGCGAGAACGGACAGGAACAATCGGATCGATCTCAATATTGGCCAACCCCCGTCTTTACCCCTAGCCGACCGCATCCTCCACATTCGACTACTCAGGAACGAACCGAAGTTGCGGCATATGATCCGACGCGGCCCGCTACCGGACTATACGATGGTCTGCCTAGCACTTCGCACTCGTATGCATCTCGTCGCCAATCCTACGATCATCCACCTCCCCACTGGGAACATGACAGGGGAAGTGTGTCTCAAGCACAACAACCAGCAGTGTCTCCATACCAGAGTCATGCTCCCCAACCTCATTATAGTGAGCATCATAAGTCGGGTCGAACTCCACCAACACACCAGAGCCCATACGCGCCGCCTTCGGGATCACTACCGCTTCCACCCAAGCCACCCGGGCCACTGCCATCCGCACCCATCAATTTTCGTTTCGCACACTATGACCCTGTTCCACCTCGGCAGACGTATCCACCACAATCACCAAACTACGCGTCGACGTCACATTCTTCACAGGCTCCTCCACTGCCACAATACCCGCAGCCTTACGGCAATGCTCCCTCCTATCAAGGCGGCTACGTCCCACCCCCAGGCTCTTTCCAAGCACCACCTCCCCCACCAGCAAGCCTGCCACCCTACCAACCACTCAAAATCCACCAATACGGCGGTCAACCTATTCTTCCCGCGAATATGGCGCCGCCACAACAACAACAACAACAACAACAACAACAGCAAGGTGGCCCACCACCTCTGTCCTACCTCTCCCAGCCTGCACCCCCACCAACACAGCAGCAAGCTTCACAACAACAAGCTTACTCGCCAACACACCCCCACCCCCCTCCTCTCGCCCAGTACGACCAGCGCGAAACTCAAGCCCAAAACAACGGCGATCGCTCTTCAGACCCGCAGTCCCGTCCTCGAAGACCTTATCGAAGCTACCATGCGCCCGGCACACAGTTTAGGAGCTACCAGGGCCCTGGAGAGCAGAGGAGGAGAGGGGGGTAAAGATAGGGGGAGGGGTAGTGTGTGTGGCCTTTGTACTATAGACGGCCTTTTTTTTTGTTCTTTATCATTCTTCCTTTGAAGCTTTATTACTAGTGACATTGATTGGATTGTCTTTTTGCATAAAACGAGTGCGTTGGATATACGTATCTTTTTGGTATTCATGAAGCGTTTTTTGTTTGTCTGTCTGTGTCTCTGTGTCTCTTGCTTGGATAACTTTATTCTTTTTTTTGTCTTTGTGTGTGGAAAGGCATGGCATAGAGAGAGTATTATTGAAATTATTCTTTATCTGATGATTGATGGACCGTGGGTGGACGTTGGGTTGTTTGTAATTCATTGGGCAGCGGCGGCGGAAGCTGTGCTAGCTGGGTTAGGTAGGTATTAGCGATTTTTTGTAGATTTATTTTATCCATTTGACACGTTGACTTCTTGTTTGATGATATGTATGTGGGAAGAGAGGGGTTGGTTGAACATGATATGTTTTTTTTTCATTCGAATAGAACAAGACTGATAATCTAGCCAAGTGAAGAGACCTTTACAGATCCCCAAGGTATCCAACGCCCATCCTCCTAAGACGCCGCCATGTAAGCCTTCAAGGCCAGTCAATTGCCTCAATCAGAAAAAAAAAACAATGACCTAGGAAATTGGGTATCTATCATCAAACACCCCCAAACACCACTACACAAAAAAACAAGGGCACACAAAAAAAACACCACCGTCTACAACTAGCCAGTCCTCCGCTTAACCCTGGGACTCTCAACACCCCACTCCTCCCCCAACCTAGACCCCCTAGCCGGCGTAGCCCCCCCAACTCTCTCAAAAAGCCGCTGTGCCGCAGGCGTTAAATCACCCTTTACCTTCCTGCCCGGTGTCTGGTTACCTTGGTTACCTAGTAGAAGAGATCTTCTGGGCGTGGGTGCAGAAAGGAATCTCGGTGTTTCGGATGTGAAGATTCCCAGACCAGTGCCGGGAGGTTTCATCATGCTACGAGATTGTTGTGCGGTAGTAGAGGAAGAAGAGGAAGCGCGACTAGCGCCAATCTTATCAACCATTCTGTGATGCATTTTTTCGCGGGCAGAGGCATCGTTCATGGTGAAGGGTGTGGCTCCACTGCTGCTGCTGTTGGCTAGGCCATAACGTTCTAGGAGATCGGTCGGCGCGTCGTCTTCGTCGTCGTCGTCTTCATCGGGTGGGTGTGCGTCGACGAAGGCGTAGCCGTTTACGCGCGGGGTTTCGCTGCCGGTATATCCCCCTTCGCTGGGATTGAGGCGCGGACGGCCAGCGACAGCGTCGCGGATGGAGGAGAGCGTGGGGCTCGGGGGTCTTGCTGTGTCGGGATCGGGGGCGACGGGGAAGCGCGTATTGTCGTGTAGGACCTTCTTTGGGGGAGCGAGGGAAGCTTTTTCAGCTTCTAGAGCGCGTGTGGGAGCCCATGGTTCTACGCTCTCTGGGCCAAACATGAGACTGTTTATTGGAGTGTGTCGGTGGCCTGCGGGGGCAGCAGGACGGTCGTCGAGGTTCTGACTGGGTCGTGTGGTTGTCACTAGGTCTTTGCTGGTTGATGCTGCGGCTCTGGCTTCGAGGACCTTTTGCTGGGCGAGACGCTGTTTGCTGGCGTACATGTTGCCTTGTCGGAGCCAGACGTTCTTCTCGAACTTGTCCTTGTTCTGCTTGTCGATGATTTGGCTGAAGCTTTCTTGGTCTTCGCTCGTGTACTTTGCTTGGAAGGCGCCGAGGCTCATGTTTAAGTCGACGTTGTCCAGTTTGCCTAATCCTTCGTCGTCGTCTTCTACCTCTGTACCTGCGACTGTGACTGGTGTATCTGCGCCCCATACACTAGGCGTCTTGTCTCCAGCACCTCTTCCCTTGGCGAACCGCGTTCTTGCTGCCATCTTTCTATGTCCACTAGGTACGGGAGTCATGACCTGCGTAAGCTTTTTGCCCGCCTCTCGTACCCATGATTTGTCTTTGCTTTCGATTGCGTTCAGGTATTCTCGCTGCGCATCCGCTTCGGCAAGGCCTGGGAAGAAGTCGCGGCGAATAATGTGCGATACAGCGGAGACGTACGTCTCTTCATCCAGGACTACAGATGGGCGCTTGATACGTTTCGGCGCAGGAGGTGGTGCCATAAGCGCATCCGACGCGTTGCGCTTAGTGAGCGCCGAGGAGGTCGAGGTGGGCATGATGCGTTGTGGCGGGGTTCGGTGTGAAAGCGAGTGGCGGGTTATGGCAGCGGAAAGTGATGGGTCGCAAGGCAATATCACTACTCAAGGGACCACCAACGGGTAGTTTGGAAGTCTCGACATGTATTCAATGATCGTGGTTGCTGGTGGAAGAGTATTGGCGCAAAGCGACTTTCCTGGACGATGATGTCTTAGCGGCAGATCGCCTTCACCGCCTTCAGCCTTGTCATACTGTGCTAAAAGTGCGTGACGTACCTGCATAAGTTCAGCACCGGTCACATGACTCATGCAGTTAGTAGTATGGGCTCTAGGAATTTCACGATAGGAATTTCATAGCATTACTTCAGGTTGTAAGCTACAGTGTCAACTATCGCATCTTTTGGTCTTCCAATGTCCATCCTAAAATGCTCATAAAAGCGTACAGGCGCTATTCTGGTATAGCAAACAGTTGCTCATACACACAAAGTTCTGAGCATATTACTGTTGTTCCCGATCCGGATAGAGCAATGAGATCCTATGTCTCCACGTTTTTTTTTGCGCTTCTAAAGCTTCCTGTCGAATGCCTCTGAGTTGGAGAGGCCGCTGTGCGCCGTACTCCTAGAGAACAAAGTATCAAGAAAACCGCACTTCTTTGCTGTTCCAGTCGCCTTTAGTAGAAAGACTCGACCATGGTGTCCTTGTTGGTGGTGTTGATGTTAGCGGGACCGTTGCCCTCGCCGAGCCTGAAGACAGACTCGACAACTGAGAGTTCGGTCGCGGTGGTATCAAGACCTAGATTTCAGATTAATTTCATGCTTCTCACTTCCACTTCATCTTAACATACCAGTAACGGCCATCCAGTCGTTCACAACCATGCCCGCACCAACAACAGCGCTACCTCGGTTCACACTACCAGCCACAAGCGGCACCTGTAGCAAACTCGATAGCTCGTCTTGGTCCTGGATGGGGGTTTTGGGGTGCACAATACCACCCTGGTTGCTCAGTGCCATGTAGCTACCAGTAAGTACGTTTTCTGCAATTGTCTGCCTGAAAACCTCAACGCCCAAAACATCGGCTATTATCTCCTCCGTCTCTCGCTCGATATCCGGGTGTACGAGTGCGACATGATCGTTGCAACATATTACGTTGCCAAGGGCTGATAGACGCTCTTCTATTCTCTGAATCTTAACTTGGTCGGGTATGGAATTTCGGAGGTGCTGGAGTTCTTGGTCTGTGGTTGTAGTGGGGACGAGGAGGCCTCTCTTGTTGCTGTTCTTGTGTCAGCCTTCTTGTTCTTGAGCACTTATCGCATGCTGGCATAATTAGAACCGAACGTACCCTGCTGTAAGTCTGCCGACTATCCTGGTTCCTGCGATAGTGGCATGGCAAATGGGAATGACATCTTGCAGTTCAGCTTCGAAGACACTGTCGAGCCACTGTTAGTACTGATTTTTGCAAATATTTTCCGCGGCAATACCCATGGATATTGCCGGAGACTGGGAGCTCTGGAAGATTCTTGCGCACCTGTAGAAGTTCTCACTCGCGCCGACTGCGACAATAGCATATGCGTTTGTGAGGGTAGCGAAGACACCAACTTCGTTGGAGTTTTCGAATTGTGCGCGGACAGCCATGGTTACTGGTTTCTTGGTGACTTTTGTGTGTGAAGCGTCCGGCGATAGAGACGGTAAAGAAAGATTGTAGAAGGTCGCGGTTGGTAAGCTCGTGCTTGTTCTGCAGAAACTTGTGAGAAGGCGGGACTATTTTGTAAAGAGCGACATCATGGGCCCCGCTACTGAATTTGGTCTAGCCACAGGCGCTATTTCGACTCATCTTGAGTGATGCGCCACTCATACTGCGCCACAGCAACTGGCCCTCGTTTGTGTTCGGTATAATGCACGGTAAAAGAGTCATCGCTTGGCAACGTTGGTTAGTGAGTTATGAAGAGGTCAGTTTCACGTTATGACGACTTATGCAAGTCACCGTGACCGTGCCATGCCCTGACGTGTCCTTAGTTCGCACGTCCCCTATCGTGAAGCACGCCACGCTCCCTGATATTTGCGGATTATGGCTTTGCGTGTGTTGGCGTTGCAGCTCCAAGGAGAAGCACAGCATAGCCTCACCCACCTTGGAAGTTTTCGGGCTGAAGCTTGAGCTTTCGGTCGATTTATTCAAAAGAGTCAAGAGCATCGGATTGTGACCTAAACAGGCGCAAGACCGTGACACGGGCCAATGAATACTCTCAGCAACGGCAAACCCACATCAGTGCTTCGCCGTGCCGTTTTTGTGCATGCATCTCGACAATCGCATATTGCAGCCTCAGCCTTGCGGGAACAGAAGGTTATTAATGTATTCCGTCTCATCGTCTATTAAATGACGTTGAGCGCATGACTATAATTACAAAGGCCATACGGAGTATAGTTCTTCAAGCTCTTGGTACCGTAATCTCGACAGGGAGTAGCGCACGGTCGGCGTTACGTCTTCAGGTCCCCAACAATCTCGATGCGCATCCCTGTCTCGCATCGAAAATCCGAGACGAACTGACATGTTGACAAGTGACAGATATGGGACGGGTAATAGTAATATTTTGACGTGTCTCAGTCTGAGGGTCGCTAATGGCTCTATTGGCGACATTGTATAAAAAAAATGGGTAATACGCTGAAGGAAAGTACTGAAGAGAAGGTGAAAGGAAAACGCCCGCTAAACTGCAAGATGCTGTACAGGATACGCTTCCAGGAACGAAAAAGAAAAATAAAGTACAAGTATTAGCTGTCTGTAGACAGGACAGAGGCTCAGTACGAGATCGAAAGAGATGTCGAGGAGAGCGTTCATGTCGAGTACGTAGCTAGTAAACATTAACGTGCGTTAGGGCATGATTATGTTCGTGAGACGGTTCGTTATGCTAAATCTTGTCAAAATGACGGATTTAGATGGCCAGACTAGGCGCTAAGAGCAATTGTACAAGCACATTTGTTGCTGGTAAAAATGGTAGTTGAATTTTTTCGTCCGAGATCAAAAGTGGGTGTCACTCATCTGTCGGACAGTTTCGACGCGAGAATGGCTAATGCGATGATAACGCCAACCAATAGTGTCCCAACTCCAGACATAATGCGGTTGAGGTTGCGCCACCAAGTCGCTTTTTGGAAGGCTTTGTCGTCAGCCGGCGCTACGGCCTGTGCGAACTGCTGCTCTATATCGGCCTGGCTGGGTGTGGGGGTAATGGTATGGTTCGGATCGAGCGGCAGGGGGAGGAATGCTGCAATCATCCATGCTAAATTACCCATTAGTTATTGTCTTTATGCGCATGGTAGATGCCGGGGTAAGCACTTACCGGGAGGGAACAGGAACCCTAAACAGAAGAGCAGAATCTGTCTGTTTTGACGCCCGAAAAAGTGTTTGGTGAACATCGGCATCCAATGACGGCGCGTTCCATGCACTGTACCGCAATTGTCCTCTCTGGTCGGTTCGAAGGTGTGGTGTTGACCAGGCACTTAGCGCGTACATCTGGCCTCGGTCCTCAACCATGTAGACTTCTCTTTCGTAGACTCCCCCATCGATGGATTGCACATCGTCGGCCAATGAGACAGTATCTGTGTGTGACATTCGGGTGCGGGGGCGGTTGCGGGGCCGGTAGATACTGAGTGGAAAGTGGCTTTCCGAAGGGGTATGTGATCGTCCGCTGTGGGCAGTTCCTAGCCGAATACTTCCAGACGAGTCTGATTCTGGAGCAGCCACCACTGAGATACGTTCGCCTCTTCGATAGTACACCCTTGCCCAAGTGGGAATGTTGTTGCTGAAAAAGCTAGATACATTAGATTGCGAGGATCCCGGCCGCGAATCAGTCATCGATACCGCATCGGTGCTATTTGACCTCTGCAGATAGCCCGAGGTTTTCTTGCGCAAGGGAACTGATGACGGTAACGGCGAAATGGTGTCCAGATGCTCGCTGTAGTAATCTCTTTCCTCGGAAGAGCCCCTTGCGACTGGGGAGAACAGTGGTCGGGGTACTGCCGAGGTTTCGGTGTTGGGTTCCGATGATACGACGCTCTCCGATCTCGACCACGATGTCCCGCTTCCCACTGTGTGTCCTCTCCGCCGCGCAAGCGACGTCCGCCTCTGTCCTGCATAGCTCTCTTGTGACTGTGATCTCGCGCCGGAAGTCCGCGGGCTTCGTACAAATGATCGGGAATCGCGTTCGGATACGGAGGCAATGGTCGATAGCTGGGAACTCCAGTTGTGCACCAAGGAGCGGTCCTGCATCCGGGACGCGATGGTCTGTTGCCTTTGGGACTCGGCCCGTAAACTATTGGACGACGGGGCGCGTACAATAGGATAATTAACTCGGATACCGCTCGCGAAAGTCGATGTGCTTGCTTCATGAAGAGTTGGCGACGGCTGCGATGACGATACGGGTTGTATTGGCTCGATGCTAGTGGAGGAAATATCAGAAAAAGTGATTGATTCTGTGCTTGACTGAGACTTCAGTACAGTTTGGCGATGGTCAGTGTCACTAGTGCGCGCAGCAGACCCCCCTGCTTCGTCTTGGATTTCGATTGATCGGTCGTGTGGGCGTGGCGGTAAGGGTCGACCAACACTGACACTCGCTGGGTTTCCGGCATTACTTATTGAAGGTGTCGAGGCGGGATGCACTGTTGAGGCAAAGGATGCAGCAGAGGCCTTGAGTGTCAATGCGCTGGTGCGACTCTCTGACGAATCTCCGCCAGAAGAAGAGGGAGGGACAGGCCGGATAGTCGACCTTTCAAAGGACGGTTCCTCCTCAAGTACATCCAAGCCGGATTCAAAGTCGTCAAACTCTGGCGGTGGCGATGACGGGGCAGTGCTCCCCTGTGAAAATCTTGTTGACGAAGGAGAAAAGGACGAGGAGATGAAAGTATCCTCTTCCGAGATGCTAGTTGACGCCGAATGCCTGAAACCCTTCTTTCGCGACAGGACAGGTTGTGGTGCTAAGGCTCGGGTGGCTTCGAACTTGGCAATTGTATTGGCGACCTTGCTCCCACTTGAAACACGGGATCCTGGTCTCTCCGGTCTTTCAAACCCATAACCTGGCGCATGACGGGGTGGGGGGAGAATCTGCGAGGGTTCACTGGGTACCGGATATTTCTGATAGATGCCATGTCCGGGATCTTCTACAATGCGGATGGTTGGGCCAGAGTACTGGTTTGTTTGCGAATTTGATCTTTCGTGAAGCGGCTTGCGGACAGGAGAAGTGCTTTTTGAAGGCGATTTTGGCGGCGAAAATCTGGGACCTTGTGCGAATGTGGCGTGCTGTGATGATTGCGAGTCTGCGTGGCCATGTGGCGAGGACATGCTGTTGTGAAGCAATATGCGGATGTAAGCGGAATTGTGGGCTGTTGACGTGTGCGGAGAAGGGCGAAAACAGAGATTAATGATAGAGATGCTGTAGTAGAAACAAGTGTTGGTAAAGACGGTGTTTGAGGATGATGGCCAAAGAGTGACTGGAACGCTAAAACAAGCACAAAAGAATGAGGGCCCGCAGGCATTAACGGTCAGAGGTTTGGAGGGAGGGAGGATGAGGAGTGGTGGTGAATCGAGGAAAGACGGGCGTTTTGCAGTGGCTGGGCTAAAGGCTCTCTGCAGCCAGCTGCAGGTTCGCGCTGCAGGTGCAGGTGCGCTCCAATTGACAGCTTAGCCCCGGCAAGCGTTGCAGCACGAGCCGCGAGAGACGTCTTGTGCAATGATGTTCCCAATTCGCACCACAATATGCGCGCTTCTAGCCTATATTGCTGGCAGCTGGGCTGATATGGGCGCGGGCGTGCACTCGACTGGTCCTGCGATGCGCCCCAGGAACCCTCGTCCGAACCACCTTTAGCAGATCGATAACAGCGCGTCGCGTGTCGAACGTTTAAAATGAATAAATATTTTGGGACGGGCCAGTGACGACGAGCCACGACGTGTACGAGCCGGTGAGTGGATGCGCCGCTGACCTGTGGGCCTTACGGTGTGCGTCCTGCAGGGGTAACGCTACGGGAGCGCGTGCCAGTACTGGGATGAGAGTGCGGGAGAACTGGAGATCGGCACGTGACGGCGACGGGGGGGTTGGTGGGATGGGTGGGCGACACGTGATGAATGATACACGTGATGATACACGTGAGTATCCACGTGATGTAGGCGAGTGCGTTATCGATACGTCGCGCCTTCGAAACAATGCGGTTCGCGGCACAGCTGCGCGAGGGATGGGCAGGGTATAAGACGACGCCTCTGCTGCTTTGGATTCGCTGCTTTGAGTACCCCAGTATTGCTTTTGGCGGGAAGCTACTGCTTATTCGTAACAGCGGCAAGATGCCTCCACCGCACAAAGGCTGGCGGCAGAGTTTCAGCGTGCTCGAGGACATGTACGAAAGGCATGTCAAAGGCGGTAAGTGACGATTCATTGGCTTCCGCCGCTCCCTCTCTGAGCACTGGGCCGTCTTTAACGCCTGCGCGACCCACCCACGCCTGCTGCCGTTCAAGTCTCCAGTGCTCGTCGAAACATTTACATGATTAACATCGCGTCAGTTCCCGAACCGCCGGCCCTATCGTCCAGTGCGGCTGCCCTCCTCTCGGTATGTTTCACCCGCCCACCCCGCCATGGCGACTATTCCTCTCAGCCTATGGTGCCGCCAGCACCAGTACTTGCTGAACACCTGGCCAACTAACGCCGACCGCTCCAGGCCGCATATGTCTTCATCTACGTAATCCCCTTCTACCTTTCGCCGGCGACACGTCCGTCTCCGACTCTTACGCGCGATGCGCCGTCCTCGATACGCGCCAGAGTACGGGCCGTGACCTTCTCAACCATCCTATGCTCCGTCCTTACCGTAGTCGTGCTCAACCAGCACGAGACAGCGGCTTCGGACATTGTCCGCCTGCTTGGCCTGTGGCCTGTTTCGCCCTTGGACATGATCCGCTCCATGCTTCTGGTTATCATACTCTTTGCCGGTCCTATTTTTGAACACGGTGTAGTAGACGGCGCCTGGAGGAACTGGATTAGACTAGCGCGTGTTCACGAGACTCTGAGTAGTTGGATTGGATATAGGAATTACATAGTCGTACGTCAGTCTCGCCCCGTGTAAGCTACACCTACTAACGACGGCAGGGACCCGTCAGTGAAGAGTTTGTCTGGCGCTCCTTCATCATCCCGCTCCACGTTCTAGCTCGCTTCTCTGGCAAGCAGATTGTCTTTCTAACGCCACTTTACTTTGGCATTGCGCATTTACATCACCTCTACGAATTCCGCCTCACCCACTCTGAAGTTCCGTTATTTATGGCCGTACTCCGCTCACTCTTCCAATTCACGTACACGTCGCTGTTCGGTTTCTTTGCCGCCTTTGTCTTTATCAGGACGGGAAACGTCTACACATGCATTCTAGCGCACACCTTCTGCAACTGGATGGGACTCCCCCGCTTCTACGGCCGTGTTGGCGTTGAAGCTGGTATCCCAATCGGCCCACCAGACGTGGACAAAAAGGACGATGAACAAAAGAGCGTGCTGGCGTATCAAGGCAAGGGCATTGGTTGGACCGTGGCTTACTATATCATTCTCGTAGCGGGAGCAGTGGGGTTCTACTACCAATTGTTCCCACTGACCGAAAGCAGCCACGCTCTTCCTGTTGGGTTGAAGAAAGCATAGAATCTGCATTCGCTTGCGGGCCGGGGTGGGTAGAACGGGATACAACGCCATGACATGATACGCGCACCATGCGTAACTCGATAATCGTTAACTATTATTATGTTGATCAACCCAGCCTCGCAATAGCCCACCAATTATCTTTTTCATACCCTGACTCAAGCACAACTCCACCAGCCTCATTAATGTCACTCTCTAGCTCACCCTTCCGATACAAGTGGTAGTACCTCAGGAAGGTCCTATCACCCTCGGACTTTTGTTCCTCTCTTACACTGTTTTCCCCGTCGGCATCACTTTTTTTCTTTTTGCGTTTTGCTTCTTTTTCCTTCTTCTGCTTCAATACCCACGGCACCATAACATCTTGCTCGTGCCCCTCGTCCCAACCCCGTCTACTGTCTTTTTGCTCCAAGGCCCAGACATAGATTAATGCTCGCCCTCCAACCTCCTCGTTCTTATGCTCCTGTTGAGTACCAGTGCGTGATAACGATGGCGCCCGTCGCAGTAGATCCAGGATACATCTTACCGCTTCCACTCTTCGTACTGGCGTAGATAAGTGATGTACAACTGCGATCGAAATCGCAAAGTCAAATATGCCGTTTGGATGCGGTAGTGAGAGATTGTCTGCCACTACTACGTCATGTGGCTCGTGTTGCTTTGCGATCTTGACAAGATTTGTTGATCTGTTAGCATTAGTACAGGTTTCCATAGCCCATCCATACTTGGTCATACGATCCGAGTTGCCGAGAAGAGAACGTTTTGAATTTTGCTTACCGATCACTTCCCACAATCCAGACTTTATCATTAACAGCCAAATACTTGCCATTGCCACATCCTACATCGGCTCCAATCGCACCATCTTGCTGCTCCTTTAGAAAGCGCTCGACAATCGGCCAGGGCTACAATAATGTATATCAGTACATGCACCGTCTCCTGCTATCTTCACCAATCCGTATCTTGAATTTTCGGCGGAGAAGGAGAGACGCACACCTTGTAGCGAGTAGACGAGAAATGAGAGGCTATTTCTTCGTAGACAGAGTGCACATGCTCTGCCTCGTAGGACGCGCCGCCTTGGACTTGGGTACTGCCCTCTGAGGCAGCCATGTTGATGGGTTTTAGGGTGGATAAGTGGAGGATTTCGGGCAGGTGGGATGTTGCATTCGGGCCAATGAGGGATGGAGGAGGTGCCGAGGCGCTAGGTAACTAGCTGCCTGGCCCTGGATGTTGCCCTCTCACCCTCTGCAAGTCACAATCCACCCGCATTGCCTCTTCACATATGGGGCCCTCCGGTTACGAAAATGGCTAGCGTAGATATACACTAACCTCAGAATGCTGGACGGCTGCTTACTGAGATTGTGTCTCGCCCTTTCGCTGCTCTACGTCCACAGCAATAGTCTCTTTGTTTGACAGGTTACTTCAAAACGCCTTTGTTTCTCCAAAGCATGCACCGTAACTCTTCCAAGCCGTATCACTCCCGTCTTTGTTCTGTCAAGGTCGCCCATGTCCTATATTTCGTCTCTACTGGGAGCTCGGCTTGCATGATTCTGCAGTCATATCACTAACTGCTTCTCGATGGATTTCACTATTGTTCATCGATCCTTTGGAATACCTTAATAGCCTTGTGTGCCCAGAACACAATGTCAGTTAGTACGGGTAATGGTGGCCGTATTGTTCTTTGTACAAGCTCACTCTCACTATAAACCGCCCATTTTGTTAGCGCTTTCTCCGTTGTTATTCCGCTTCAACTGGCAACAGAACAATAATAGTCAATACAGGCTTGATTGTTTCGTTATTGTTCTGATGTTCTTATAAAACTAACTGTGCCATAAAAGTGGCAATATTTGTCTATCGTATTTCCATTTCTCTCCCCAGCAAACTTTACAAGGAAACTCTTTTCCCACAACTACCATAACACGACAAGTTCGCAATGGTAACACTACGTTCACAGGTTTCAGGTGGTGCTCGCCTTAGGAATGGCATACGATCAAAGTTACAACAAAGCCGGGACCATGTCGTATGTTCATACTAACTCTTAGACGACCCAACTGACAGAATTGTAGGCGTCGCGCATCAGCAAGAAATGGCTTTCTCCCGGCAACACTCGTCCCTTAGGTAGCAGGGGTTTACAACTCCTCCACGGCTGGTGCTTCATCAACAGCGTAATACAAGCGTTGATGCATCAACCCCAACTTCTAAACTGGGTTCAAAGTCACCGTCATACTACCCACGGTAACTCCACCGACCTAAATCCAGCCTGCACTGCATGTGTTTTGCGTGACTTGGCTAGAGTATACTGGGCGAACACGCCTGTGTCCAGACTTGTTCCCAACCCAGGCCCTGATATGACGAGGATTGCACAAATTCTTGTTCATGGGGAAGCCGCAGTCCGAGACGGCAACGGTATGCACCAGGACGACCCTTTGAGGGTGTTTGAAGTATTCCACACAGGTTTACAGCAATCCAGCCGGTAAGTTCTTGACTCGACGCTTTAGGTGCGGAAACAGGAACTTTTCTTCTAACCATGAATAATAGTAATGCCAATTGGGGCAAAGCTTTCAACGCCCTTTTTCTGCTCGACACGCAGTCTTACCTTCAATGCCAGCGCTGCGACCACAGAAGGCCATCTGCCAACCAATCAACTCGCACCATGGAGCTATATGTTCGACCAACATTTGCAAACGCGCTCACAGATTTCTTCTCCGACACCATGGATGCACAATGCCCGGAATGTGGACCAGCACAAGGCTCCACCAGGCAAACCCAAGATATCCGCATCCTCGCCGGACCCCAGATCCTTACCATCATGATCAAAATGTTCAACCAGGTAGTATCTGTCGACAAGTTTGGCACTTACTCGGTAACAAACACCAGGACGGCGAATAGGATGCAGCTACCCAAGGTCCTCGACCTGAGCCAGTATCAACAAGATGATGGTCTTCCTCTCCGATACAACATTTCCAGCATCATTGGCCAGTCTGGCACTATCCAAACCGGCCATTTTGTAGCGACGGTCAAGGGACCGGGAGACAAGGTTACCATGGTTGATGACGATGTCACGGAAAAGTTTACCGAAGCGAGAATGTTGGCGACGCCTCAAGTCTTGAGTATGGGAAACCCAAAGGATGCTTATATTGTTACTTATCTGAGGGATGATGGCGAATTGACCAAAGAGCAAAAGGCGTTGAAGAAGTTGATGTGAGGCGGAAGTGAGGCGGGAAGGAGAAGTACTGTGGGTTCCGCTTCGATTCTACCAGAGCTAGGGCGGTATTCTTGTGTTTGTCTACTACTAGAGCTGGGCCGTTTTTTGTGTTCGTCTACTAGAGACGGCTTTTGTTCAATGTAATGTAGTAAATATTATTTCATTCCATGGATCCATCAGCTAAAGAGGGCTTTTGTTCAATGTAATTCAAAAAATACCATTTTCTTTCGTGGATCCATCTACTTGAAGGCTTATGCTCGTGAAGCAAACAGTTACACTTCGCATGTATTCTCCGCCGTATAGCCTAGACAAAAAACAGCTCATACTACTCCGTGTTCGTATCCACCGCCCCTCCCTTTTCCCAGTCCAATCACAATTTGAACCCCCCCTGCCGCACAACACAGCCAAAGCAGCCAACCCCCCGTATCCAAAATGTGTATATCGTCACATATTCCACAAACATCTTTATCCAAGACGTTGACAAGATGTGGCAGCCAACCCCCCGGCCAGAGGGGGCGTAGGCGTGGTTGCATCTCAGACAGACATGGTGGGCTGTAGTGCGGAGCTTCTGATTTTGGTAGATAAAGAGGATAGGTATGTCGGGAATTTGTGGCTCCAAGCTCTGCTTGCGTTGTGCCTGTAAGAAGGAATCGTCGTCGCGTAGCCTATCGCAGCTATACTTATCAGGTATAAGTAGCGAGTGTTTTCAAAGTATATTTGCTGTCACTGTTAGCAAAAATCCTGACTTGATAACTTGTTATTCAACCGAAAGAAGTATATAAGCGCTATAGCTGAGTCTATGCACCTTCTGATTACCTACGTATTAAGTTACGCACTCCGATTCGACGAAGAAGTATATAAGCGCTATAGCTAAGTCTAAGTACCTTCCGATTATATACGTATTAAGTTATGTACTCTAGTTCGCTGGTCTTACTGCCCTGCTCTTGTACACTAGAGTATAATATAGGATTGTTTCTAGTTGGCTACTACTGGGGGGGGGGGGGCTGAAATGTGTAGGTGGATGTAGGATTGTAAATTCAATGTAGGGGATTTCCATATCTTTGCGTTTCGCTCAATATGTCGAAGTACCTGAAAAAATATTCTGCCATTGTATGCCTGGCTACGGCCGTGATAATTTATGCACACCTACTGGTATCATGGTGGGTACCTAGTAAAACACCTAGTAAAACAAGAAATATTTGTTGATACACTGTCCAGTGCCACCTCTATAGTCCCTATGGTGAACACAATCCGCCTCTTCATCCCTACCCGACCCTCTCTTCACACCTTCAAACTCCCAACTGCAAAAACCACTCACTCAACGCATTGTCCTCATCTCCAAACCCCGTCTCTCCGTCCTCCAAAAACTCCTCATAGGATTCTCTCCCCCATCGCCTTAAATCAGGTACATTCTGTACTCTTGCCCCACTCGTCTCAGGTTCACGGATACACTCGTAACCTAGCACACCAATATCCCACAAGCCACCACAAGTCGCACAGCTCAGCGTCGTCGTGGCCGGCTCCACAGTGTTTGTAGCTGCACAGCGGAAGCAAGAGAAGCTACAACGCTCACATAGTACGATACCCTTGTCCTTAGTACCTGCATCATCCCCGGCCAACGGACGGGCAGGACGGCCGCAGGACGTGCACTTCGCCTTTCCAGGTACGAGGCATAGCTTGGAGACATCAGCTCTCCACTGCCGCCGTAACTCGTCAGGGATACGATCGACGCTCCTTCCTGAATCGCCGATTTCCTCGCTGGTAATCGTGGGCGGATTCTCTTTGCAAGCTGTGATGTCACATTGCGGTCCTGGTGTGACGATGAGACTTTGCTGGAATTCTAGGGCTTTGGCGCGAAGAAGGAGGGCGTCGGGGCTTTGGTCAAAGGGGCCAGCGTAGTTCGGTCCTTGGATAGCTTGTTTAATAGGTAGGCTGCCCATTGGCACGAGTCGTAGTTGGTTAGTTTTAAGCAAATAGTTGGCTTCTGTGATGCCAGAGTCTGGTGCTGGGCGCATATCTAGAGAAAAGCTGCGTATTTCGTCTTGCTCGTAGTCTTGGTAGGGCATGTATCGTAGCTTCTCTGCCTCTTTGAGTGAGGTATCGTCCCTACCTACCTCGAGCACATTGACAGAACCGTTGACTTCACCGATGAGCAGCTTGCTATAGTCTGCACTAAAGGCACCGGACATGATTCCAGAGTCGGTATCAACAAGGTCTTTGATAAACGTATTCTCTTCCGCACGTGTGACATCCCAGACCTTGACTACGCCATCCGAAGCACCAGAATATAGTCTTGTTGCATTTTCGCCCCAAGATAAGAAACGCACACCTGTGTCCGTGACCTCGTGCTTGACGCCTTCTTGCAGCGGCATCAGTGATTTTCCATGGGAAAGGATGCGTAGCGGGTCGTCGGGCCACCGGATATCCCAGATATATGCCCGACTATCCGTGCATCCAGCCGCAATGAGATGCTCATCATGAGGACACCACACAACATCGTTCATATCAAGTGCTTTGCATTCCAATTCTAGAGGACATGTGAATTTGTCGACTCCATTGATGTCATACAGGCGAATGAGAGAGCGTGTGCCTTTATTGACGCTGCCAACTGCCACACACCCTACAGCAAACAGCGGCATGTCAGTGCGATTCGGATTGAACTCAACGTCGAAAACGTTTTTGCTCGCACCGTGAATCTGGAGTGCTTTCTGAGTCTCAACGTCCCAAAGACAAAGGTCGCCTGTCATGTCAAAGACAGATTCCCTTGTGTTGGCTCCAAAGCCAGCAAGTAACAAATTGCCGTACTTTGGCTCAAACTGCAAAGCTGTGGGGAGAATCTTCAAATCTGTGCGTGAGACGGCCTTAGGGGAATGGAAACTCCATTTGTCGAAGCGCGACGGGTCCTCTTCGTCAATCCTAAGCAGCCTGATAGCTTTCTCGCTATGAGACCTTGCTGCAGTAGCTAAGACGCCTTCATGCGTACGATTGACTGATAGAATATCAATCTGATCTCGAACATTGAGTTTCGCACCCAAGATAGGCTGGACAGACTCAACATCAGTATGCCAGATACCGATATGGTTGTCATATCCGGCAGAGTACATGAACCGACCGGTAGTCGAAAAGGCCACCGAGCTGACTGTCGTGTATACCTTTGGATCTTGTGATGCGAACATGGCATGACTAGAGTTCGCACCGCTTTCTGTCTTTTCGCGCATTTTGTAGTGCTCAGCTAGTTCTTGTATCGTGCCATGTGTTACATCCCCAAACAAGAGATTGTTAGGTCGATTATACTGCATAGAGTCGGGATCATCCACGGCAACCGCGCCAGCAGCGAAGTGTTCTCCGTCTGGTGACCAGGCTAGGGTATGAATGTCGCTCGAAGCACCAGTCCAACACATTGCCGGCCCCATTGTGTCCATGAACTTGTTCTTAACTTGATATGTAAGGGGTTTCGACGCAGCTTTCCAGCCCCTCCTTGATTGGCATCCCATTTCACGTTGTCGTATGACAGAAATTGTAGATGGCTTTTTTGTTGAAGCCATGGAGATATCAGGGCGTGCAGGTGCGAGCCTTTTGACTTGGGGATTTTCCGCAATGGTGCCATTAATCGCGTCTTGAACAAACGCCTCAATACTGTATCTGTCCCGACAGGGTAGTTGTCGTCGGAGCTCGTTGACCAGTTGCAGAATCTTAGGCTCGTTTAAATCCCTGAGACTTTCCCTGAGCTGCCTTTTTAAGGTGCTGTGTCTCGATCTCGAAGATCTCTTCATAGATGCGACCACCTGCTCTACTGTCCTGAGCTCGGCTGGGCTGAAGTCAACATGTAAGACTTGACCATGCCAATCGCGACTGGATAACTGGTCCCAATCCACGCCAGATGGACACTGTATTGAAGAACGCTGCGACGCACTTAAATAGGGCACAATCTCAGCTGGTGTATCACATAATGCCTTTCTTCGCAGACTCAATCCTAGCTTTGCGTCTTCAACGTCGAAATCGACGTCCACTGGGACATTATCCACAGCGACAGCTTTACTAGGCAGAGATATGTCTTCTTCTTGAGGCGATTCAGATCGCGTAGGAGCATCATCGCTTGTATATATTTCTTGAACAGCCGCGTCAGGCATATCATCCAAAACGTCTGCGACGACACCTCGTTGCCTAGGCCACTCGTAGTTTACTCGCTGCGTACGACGTGTTCGCTCCCGCCGTGGGGCAGACTCTGTACCCGACGAGTAGTTATGTTCAGTCTGTTGGATAGGCGGCCGCCGGGATTGTGGGTTCTGTATAGTCTGTTCCCGTGCATTATACCTAGGTGTAGTAAAATGCGACGATGGTTTTGGTGCTTTTGAGGAAACGATAAATGGGTGCGGGTGCACATATTCCCAGCTGACGTTCGCTTCTGCAGCAAATTGAGGTGGTAAGATCAAAGTAGGTGGGTCTTGTGATCGGTCTCTTTTGTTCAGAACGGTCGAGTAGCGCGACTGGAGCGTGTGATACTGACGATATGGCATGTGCTTGTTGAATTCTGTTGTAATGTCTGACCATCTCAGTTGCTTGACTTCCTTTAGGAAGATCAGAAAGTGATCTTGGGCCGTGTTGAATGAATTAGTGACATTCTTACGCTTCGAAGAATGTCCTGTGGCTTCCATATCTGATCCTGAAGCGATGCGGGGAATTGCTTTCTTCTTGAGGTGAGCTGTTGCCGACACATGGTTTCCGAGATCAAGAGTCTGTGCCGGATGCTTCGATACCGGTCCATTCGGTGCGAAAGGTATAGTCGGAGACGTTCGACCGATGTGTAGCGTACGTGGACTCTTCGTGTCAACGTTTCCAAGGACAGGTGTCGGCCCCGCATTCGATTTTAGAGCTTGATTGATGTCTTGCGCAGAAGGAGCCCTGCTCTGAGCCCCAGCATTCCAGTGTGTATTGTCATTGGGTAGGAAGGCTCTACTCTGAGGTTTCGCGTCTACCTGCTGAGCTGATGGTCGACTTTGTGCTGGTACGTTTGGAGTACGTGGTGTTGACGAGACAAGGTCAATTTCCGTTCTCAACCTCTTTGGTGCCCTCTCAGCGTAGTTTACTCTCTCTGTCCCAATGTATACCGGTACGTGTCTCGGCATCTGCGAATGGTTGGTCGCACCATCGCGCCCAATGGAAGCCATGCCTGACGATCTGCTTAAGCCTATATGCGGTGTCGCAGGGTTTGTGTATGCGCCTGCTGGTCGCGTCGGAACAGGTTGAGGCGCATTTGGCAGGCGCGAACTTGTCAGCATTGGGACGTGTTGGGAGGCAGGAGGGCCCGTCGCCAAGGGCAGCGAGCCCAGTAGATGTTTATCGCTGTCGTCAGCATCGCTGTCGTCGTTTGTGAGGTCGATTACTGCATGTCGCCAGTCGCTGGACATGTTAGCCTGGTATACGGGTCCTGTAGAATTTGGAGAGATTGCAGCGTTATGACGTAGAGAATGTGAAGGTTGACTATAGGGCTGGTCACCAGTGAGTCACCAGAAACTCACCTCATTGCCATGGCCGGAAAGCACGTCCATGGGAGTGATGGTAAAGGTAAATGATTGTTGCCCGCGTTTGCGATGGAATCCGCGCGCACGCGACCGAGTGGCGCAGGCATTGTGGCGTAGAAACTGTGGCGTAAAGACAGGGATTGCAGCACGCACATACCAATGACGCTGAGCAGTTGTAACTTGTAAGGACAGAGCCTAAGAAAGGTTGACTATTGTAATAAGTGTCAATTTTGGCACGTGATGCATTGAAGGGGGAAGGAGCAATCCATGTCACAGTGGTGTAAATCTGGTTTGAGACTTGGTCAACATTCTAGTCAAATCCATACATTGAGAGACATTGTAAATATAGTAGCAGGATCATCGAGTAAACAAAAGGTGGGAACAGCTCATGTTCGTCAACAAAGTACCTCAAAAGACCTTGTCGTGTCCGCTATCCGGACTCTCCTTATCCGCATCTCCCTTGCCCTCAACATCCTGCCTGCTCTCTTGCACCGCCAACCCTGCCACAACACCCTCCTCACCGGGTTCCAGATCGGCCGGCACCGGCGGTCCTGAGAATTCCTTACGTCCCCTAATAAAGTACCACGCCACACTGATCGCCGCAAAGCCCGCAAATACCACACTGGCGTAGTTCATCGTAGCTGCCTGGACTGGCAAACTGACCGGCATACAGAACAGCAGCACAGCCAAGACGATCCAGGCAATCATAGCCACGTTGATAACGTATCCGAAGCGACCAAGGGAAAAAGTAGAGTGGCGGACTGCCTTGCGGCCGCGTAGCACGGATATCAGGATAGGCATGCCATACGAGGTGCTCAGGCAGATTGTAGCCACACCGGTGAAGGAGTTGAAAGCTGCCGAAGAGCCAAAGTAGATGAGTCCGAGGAGGCAGTCTACAAGCGTGGAGAGGACCAGTGCCATGAGGGGAATGTCGAAGCGCTTGTCTACCTTGGCCCAGAGACGCGAGCCAGGGATGGCACCGTCGCGGGCAAAGGCGTAGGTGCAGCGTGACGCAGCAGTCAAAGCACCAGTACCTGCAAAGAAGAGAATCCCAAGGACAAGAAAAAGAAGGCCGAAACCTCCGCCTGCGCTACCGGTAACCGTCTTGAAGAGAAGACCGATGGGCTGTCCGTTTGCCACGTCGAGAAGAAGTTGCACGTCGGGAAGGACGAAGAGGATGGGAATTAGGTAGATGACTCCAGTAACGCCAGCGGCAGCGACGGAGAGGAAGATGGCTTTGGGAACCTCACGAGACGGGTTGTCCACTTCCTCACACATGGCAGCAACCATACCGTAACCAGTCAACGTATACGCGGCTTGTAGAAGACCGACGAAGAAAGCCCAGCCAGCAGGCCTAAAAGATAAATGTCAGCACTACAACCTGCCTCAGCCAAGGACCACACGTACCATCCACTCTTACTCGCATCATAATGTGTAAAGACAAACTCGGCATCCCTCTTATTATCCGCCATGCTCAAAAGCACAACCATGATAATAATCACACTACTCCCCGTCCAATAAATACAAATCTTATTGATAAGATCGAGGTGTTTTGCGCCAAAGATATTGACCAGCATACACACCAACATGACGGCCCAGAACATGAGTACCGTCTGCCACTGGTTCGGCACAAAATCCTCGTCCCACAGCGTAATCGCACTGAGAATGAGCTGGCCGCCCGAGAAATTGATCGAGAGCGTCACAGTCCAGTTGCCCACGAGGGTTAGCCACCCGGTTACCCACGACGCTATCGGCGCCCACTCGCGCGTAGCCAGCATCGCAGACCAGTAGTAGACGCCTCCCGCGGTAGGATAAACAGCGCATATCTCTGCCAGAGACGCAGCGATGCAGAGCGAGATGAGCGAGACGAGAATCCAGCCCCACAGAATTGTCACGGATTGACCGTCCGTAAGGGTAATGTACATTGTCGTTGATAAACCGAATGGAACCGCCATGATGGCAAAGGACATGCCCAAGACCGAGAGCATGCTGAGATTGCGAGGGAGTTCAGACTGGTACCCCATCTTCGCGAGGGCGGCATTCGCGGCGCCATCATTGTTGTGCATCGATGTACTTCCTGCTCTTGCTGCGCTCCCGGCGAGGGACGCACTTCTCCTCGCCATAGTTGTTGTGTTAACTCGGTTGTCGAACGCGGATTCTGTCAACAAAAGGTCGTCTTGCCGTGACGCGCACACGGTGACGTTTTTGAAAAAAAGCAAGAAAAGATGCGCAGCAAAACGATTATAGATAGATAGTTCGTTGATCGAACTGCAGCAGCAGCCGTTGCGATGGGGGACCAGATAGTAGGAAGATACCCAGGATAAGGAAATACGAAATAACGTCGCGTATTTGCAATGAGTTGCTTCTCCCCGTCTATCTACCGATAGCTACCGGTACCGGTAGTTCCCCGCTCGCTCTCGCCGGATGCTTGCCAAAAAGGCGCCAGAGGCGCGACGAGCAATGGTTAATGTCGCCGAAAGTCAGCCCGACCCACAATCGGACATCCAGAATCTGGATCCCTTCTCAACGGTCAAACAGGCGATGCACACACGCCTTCGTTCCCGTGTGTGCAATGGCTAGGAGTATGACTGCTTATCGTTCGGAGCTGCACCACGAACGCAAGCGCAACCAAGCTTCCAGCGCTTCCTTCATCAGCCGCATGTGGAGCCTGGAGCATACCTAGCGACTAAGCAATTGCGATAAGGCCCTCGGGGCACCTGCGGGTCCCATCTGCAAAACGTAAAGATTGGCGTGTAATAATCAATTAACAAACAGTAACCTAAGCAATCAGATAATGGCTGTTGATGGCTGAGCGTTGACCACCTCCCAGCCTCCAGCCCCGAAGCCATGTGGCATGTGGCATGTCACTGCGGAGCCGGAGTCTCCTGTGCGCGCATGCGTCATTTCCCCTTTTGGCACTCTTTTCCCAGCCCCAAATGACCGGGTTTGTGGGGTAGGGGTCGGGTCACTGCGGTCGACACCTGAATGGGGCAACGTCGTATCTTTTCCTTGCTGATGCTACCCCGTAACGCCCTCTACTTCAGGGGGGCAAAGTTGTCATGATATCTCTCTCGCAAGAGATATATATAATTGCCTAATAAAAAAATAAAAATAATAGATAGGTGAAAGTAAATGGAGTGTTGTTGTACAAATCCATCCAAGTGGGAATATGCTAA
Source organism: Pyrenophora seminiperda CCB06 (assembly GCA_000465215.2). Lineage (NCBI taxonomy): Eukaryota > Fungi > Ascomycota > Dothideomycetes > Pleosporales > Pleosporaceae > Pyrenophora > Pyrenophora seminiperda. The sequence goes on from KE747810.1 coordinate 519,080, forward strand.
GCAAAGCAACTAGCCTTGCCCTGCACTCTAATGCAGGAACCCAAGACGTGCGTTGTACGTAGCCGTGCGGCCGCATGCATCATTCGTTTTCCATACTTCCGTTGGAGAAAAAGCGTACTGTACGTCATCCGTTCTATACGAGCAGACAAAACCCTTCCAATCATACACAACTCATAAACCTCCCATGAACATGCCAACCCTTCATTCATCCTGAATCGCAAAAACCCTCTATCCCTCCTTCTTTAGCACATCAACATACCGCCCTCCCTTCTTCTTCTTCGCACCCGGCCCCTTCCTCGCTTGCGGCGCACCCAGCAAATCATCAATACTACTAGCATTGCTCATACCAGTACCTGGGCGAGACGGCGGACCAGATGCGGCACTAAAGCTAGGGCGCGCCAGGGCAGGTGGCCTGGGTCCCGCAGCAGCCAAGCCCTCTTCATCCGACTCTGGAATACCCGGTGTAGACGCCCGGGACCCAGCCACATTCAGAGGGGGCGGCAGTGACGAAGCGCGTGGGTTGGAAGTGAGCGGACGCAAGGTACCTGCCCCAGGAGGTCCCATGCCAGAGACACTGCGAGCAGCGCCGCCAGGAGGACCAGCCCGTGGGGGTGGGGGTGTAGCAGCGGGCTTACCCGTGTCTGTAGCACCACCCTTCTTATTGATCCATTTCTTGAGGTCCGGATCGTAGTAAAAACTGTTTTCTTCTCCCAGCTTGGCTTTGATGGGCCCGGGACCCGCGTTGGGGTCCTTCTTAAACCAACCGGAGAGCCAGCCGCCCTTCTTTGCGGCGGCTGCTTCCTTGTCGCGTTGGGCATCTGCTTCAGCAGCTTTACGGAAGGCTTCGTCAGCTTTCCGATCTGCTTCAGACTTGGAGCTACTGCTACCTCCACTGATCTTTAGGGCCGAGGCGCGAGCGGCTAGGTCATCATCGTCGTCATCCATGAAGGACTTCTTCTTTTTTGGTTGCTCCTCTTCCTTGTCATCTTCGTCGGGTACGTAAGGCTGGTATTCGGGAGCACCAAATGTGCTGGACGATGGTCCGTACCTATCATAAGTCGGCTCATTTGATGCGGGCTCCGCTGGCTCCGCTGGCTCTCCATAATTCGCCTGAGATTGGTGGCCACCAAATGCGGGTGCTAATGGCGAGTGTCCAATAGGAGGAGTGGTCATATAAGGGCTACCGTAGGATGGCTGAGTAGGCATGTGCTCTGAACGGAGCGGTGAGTAGGATTGCGCCTTGACTAGCGTGCGAGCACCCCCTGGGCTCAGTTGTGCCTCTCTCGGACTATATGCGCCTGAGTTTGGAGTCGTTTGCATGTAGTTGTCTGAGACTGCTCGCATGCCGACATTGTCGTTCGACTCCATCGATGGTCGACCTTGAGATTCGTAACGGGACCGTTGCTGCTCCGAAGATGACCTCGGTGCATATGTGTTCGATGGCGCATACCTTGAATTGCTAGGGGCAGCTGGCTGCGTAGATACACCATAGCCTGACATCGCACCATAAAGATCCGTGTTTGACTGTGAATGGGTGAGGGCCGGGCTGTCGCCAGCAATCTTAGCAAAGGGTCCCGCCTCGGTCCCGCCTGACGTGTTTCCAGTGGCGCTGTCGTCTTCTCCTGCAATGAAGCTGTTGAACTTGGAAAGAAGGGAGCTTCCGACCTTGTCCATGCTTGGTTTGGAGATCCACGATGACGAGCCGTCTTTGGGAGAATGTGATAATCGCTTGCTCAAGTCATCTAGACTAGCAATAAAGGCCGCATTGTAGTAAGGGGAGATAGTTGTGGTTGCCTTTATAGCTGCCGCGATAGCATCACAGTATGCCTGTGCATCGGTCCTGTGCCCGTTCTCTGCCAGCTGGTATGCGTGCGCAAGCTTGTAATTTTGCAGATGAGGGATCATGTAGGAGCCGGTCGGCGATGATAAAGAAAGCGCAAATTCATACACCTCTGTCAGCAGTATTGGCTCCAGTTCGATGCCCATTTCCAGAGGGTTCATGCGATGATCAGCGCCGAGAAGGACAAGGTCAGCTACTGGATCGTCGACTCCGCCAACTCTGACGACAGTGCGGGCAAAGATGAAACAAACGTGAGCAGCTTCGATACGACCGTATTGACCTAAAAGCTTTCCGAGAGACAGCAGTGCAGAAGCGTCACCCTCACTTCGGTTGTTCAGAATCAAAGCAACAGTCTCACGCCACTTGTCTAAACCCTGGAGTGCGTTCTGGGGTGCTCCAGCGCCATCAGCACTCACCATCTGGAAGCCAGCACGAGCCGACGCGGGCACAAGCTCATCGATGCAGTCCTCATGGTTGCCAGCAAAGACCTCGTACAAGACAGCCAAGGACTGGTTACTGCGTCCAACCTTCTTGACTTCCTTGCGAACAAACTCTTGGACGACCTGTTTCCATATGTCCTTGCTAAGAGTCGAGGATAGCAACATGGCATGACCCCATAATCGATGGTCAACAGCGTGCCACACGGCTTTTTCGCGATCACCCTTAATGAGCATGCTTTGTAGATCTTCGACCACGCGCGGATCAGAAGGTTCTGCTTGGCCATTCAGAGTGTTGGTTCTCGAGCGCCCGACGATGTCTGCTGCAGTCGAGAACGAACCGTCCGCAGGTTCGTCGACTACGGGTGAGAGTAACTTCTTGACAGCAACCTCCGCAGGTGGACCTTCTAACTTGCCATCATTGTCAATCAGTATCTGCATGAGCTTCCATAAGAGAGTTCTATCCTCGAGGCGCTTGAGTTCATCTTCGCTCATAGAATGTTCAAGCCCTGGCGCCTTGGACTGGTTGTCTAGTGCCTCAATCTTGCGGCCTAACCACGCAGAAATTTCCTTCTTCTTGCTCTTGGCTTTGAGCGGACCAGGGAACTTGGCAACATCTTCTGATAGAGGGAGGACCTCTTTGATACTCTGAATGTTGATCTCGCCGGGGCTGCTCTTCATCATTGGCGCTGAGCCGCCACCACCATATCGAGGAATTTGCTTGGGAAAGCTCGTCACGACATTACCACCTAGACCCCAGGTGAATACCGGGTGCCCTTTCCATCTTTCCAGCGGATCAGTGGCACGTTCGTCTTCGGGGAGGATAAAGTCGTAAGTAACGGATACCTGGCGGCGCTGAGGAATGACGTTGGCTATGCTGGATGGGGCAGGCGATGTGCTATAGCCCATCACAGCTGGCATCATACCATATCCGGCATGCTCTGAGGTACTTAAACTACGCGCGGGTTGCTTCATAGTAGATGTTGGAGACTGGGACTGAGAGCGCTGAGGAACCGCTGGTTGCACTGGCTGATACCTTGGTGTGTAGGCGTCTCTCTTTCGTGGTGAGCTGACCAAAGATGAAGCTGCACTTTGTGGAGGAGGAGGGGTTTCTGATCTTCCTGAAGTCGGCGGTCGTGAGCTTGAGACTGGTTCTTGTCCTTGCTCCTCAATCTCACTGACCTCTCCCAGTGGACTCCTGGCTGGCGGCCGAGATATGCCATCAGCAGATTGAGAAATATGGTGGTTCGGTGCGTGCTGGGCGTTTACTTCAGTCGCCTGGCCATGTTGTTGGGGCACGCTATGAAACGCTAGTGGACTTGAAGTTCTGGGTGCAAAGGGCTGCGAAGTAGTCCGCGTCAAGTTGTTATGTGGTTCAGATGAGTATCGAGCATGCGGTTGTCCTGGTTGTGGCGGTGCAGGCGAATACCTCGCATTTGCTGCAGGAGCACTCGGCGCACTTGGGGGTGCTGGAGAGTATCGCGCGTTAGCAGCTGGCCCTGATGGAGGAGGAGCAGGCGAATATCTGCTTGTAGGAGGTGCCGGTGCAGGTTGAGGTACAGGGAGACTGTTTGTTCGTGTAGGTACGGATGGTTGTGTAGGAAACATGGGTAATTGCTCAGGTTGCCTGAAGGGGGGAGGTGTTGCAACATTACCCGCGTCAGGAAGAATCTCATTCCTCAAAGATGACCAAGAAGCTGTGCGCTCTTTCAGTGGCATTTGAGTAGGAGGCATATGTGTAGGGGGCATTTGAGTAGGGGGCATATGGGTAGGGGGCATCTGAGGTGGTGGCTGATGGGATAGAGGCTGGACAGGCTGAACGGGCACGTTCGGTTGTGGAGTGTAGCGCCCTGCAGGCCGTGGCTTAGTCGTCACAGGCAACTCAGCGAAAAAGTCGCTTGAGGGCGACTTTGATGTCGATGCGGGCTTTGGTGGCGCCGTTGAAGGCATGCCGGTCATCTGTGGTTGCATAGATTGACCTGAAGACGGGGGAGACAGGCTGGACACCGACATGCTTGACGAGAAAGGAGGACGTGGGGGTCCAGTGTTCGAATTCACACTGCTGGTACGCGGAGGTGGAGGAGTGGGTTGTATATTTGAGACTGTCGTTCGAGGTGCCGGTCGTTTGCGGGTAGTGATAATATCTTCTGGTAGGTCGTAGGGTGAAGCGTAGCCTCCTTTGGACTTGTCGACGAAACTTTGGGCAGAGTTTGCCATTGGAGGTCGGGGTTGCTGCTGTTGATACACGACATTTTTGGCCGAAACCATTGTACGCTAGAGCAGCCGGAGGCGTCTGCTGCGCTGGAGAAGCGTACGGGTTTGCAGCAGGAGCTGGTGCTGGTGCTGCAGCTTGCGGCGCATATCTCGATGAAGCCCCTGTAGGAGCTGGCTGTACTGGCTGTTCAGCTGGCAGAGAAGGCTCATCGTCGAGAAACCCTTCGTCATCGCTCAATTCGAAGGCCGGCGCCTCCTCCTTGTCAGGCAAAAAGTCATCGTCTAGATCTAGGTCCAAGTCCCATTCACTCTTCTCAGTAGCCTTTGTTTCAGCTTCCACTACATGCGCGCCTGGAGTTTGATCTGTAAGCTGTGCAGGCTCAATCTGCTGATTAGCGCTCGCGATCACACCGAAGAAATCGTCCTGCTCTTGTGTATTGCCCCAGTCGATATCGACTCCTGTGTTTCCGCCTACTGTGGTATTTCCAATGGCTTCATCTCCCACTGTCGTTCCCACAGCCTCTGCCAGAGGTGTCTCTAAAGGTGTTTCTTGTGCCCCCGCACCGAGGTCGAATGCATCGTCACCAGAAGCACCCCACTCATCCGCTTCAGTGTCTGCTACAAGGGGCACCTTTACACTTTCCGTCATGGCATCCTCCAGAGCAGTACTTTCCCCCTGGTGTTCGTAATTCTCCTCTGGATGTTCCTCATGCACTATCGCCTCTTCCTCTGAACTTTCTTCTTCGCTCTCCTCCTCGTCTTCTTCGTCTTCTGCTTCTTCTTCGTCTTCGTCTTCCTCACCCTCGTCGCTTGATTCAGGCTTCACAGGTACCGGTGCCGGTGCTGGTGCCTGTGTCGGTTCCGGTGCAGCTTCCGCTTCCGCTTCCATAATGTCAAGCGCCTCTATTGCGCTTACCAGATCCTCCTTCTTCACAACTTCTGCTTCACCCTCCTGGGGCAGTTGTACCATGTGCGGTACTTGTGGGGTATCATCATGCACTAAAGTCTGATCGGACGGTATATGGTCGTCGCGTGTCGGCTGGCTTGCAGCAGCAGGCGCTGGCGTGGGTGGCGCGACTACTGCAGGTTTTGACAATGCCTCATCCTCGTCGCCGTCCTCGTCCGCGTCATCATCCTCATCCTCATCCTCGTCATCGTCCTCTTCTTCCTCTTCGCTCTCCTCCTCCTCCTCCTCTGACGATGGATGAGCCTCGGGCTTCGTCTGAGGTTTCTCGATGACGGGCGGACTGCTGACCGGTGGGCTGCTGACTTCCTTCTCGTTGCGCAACGCGGGGTTCCATGAGGCGGTCGTAGGTGTGGAGGGGCCGCCACCGTAAGCGTAGGAGAAGTTGGGGCCGTCTTCGTCCATTATGTGATTATGGGTAATTTAAAGTGTATCTACAAGTACTACAGGGTCGATCAGTAGTGAAATTGAAGCTTGGTGTGCCAAATTGAAGTTCCAAAAGTGAAGCCTCGGCGATATATCCCGGCTCCGCCATGTGAACCACGGTTCGCGCGTGGTGGGACCAGAGATTACGGCACGGAAGAAGGTTGGAGAGGGGCAGGCTACAACATGAGAGAGGGCAGGCTACAACATGAGAGAGGGCAGGAAAGAAGAAAGTGGCGGAGAGAAGTTGCGACCAGGCCGAGGCATGAACGAGGCAAGCAGCCCTCATCCCATCCCTTTCCGGCGTCAATGGTCGGCGGATACGTACGTACCTCTATTGAAGCCTGTGCGGATGTGCTATGTGAGTTGTACAGTGGCAGTGGCGCAATGCCCGACAAGCGAGGCAAAGGGGATCAAAAATCAGCGGCGATGCCCGGCCGCATGGTGTGCAGGTCAGTCTGGGTGAGATGTGAGATGTGATATGCAATCTGGACAGATGTTCCTGGTCTTTGGGCACGTATTGAAACAGCCCGCCGCTGCAACCCTGTCCTTACGCCACGACGCATGCGCCTGCGCCACACGACCTCGACCGTGACGCGCGACTTCAGACTAGACCTGAGCCTCAAGGAAACTTGGTGCCCATTATTCACAGAACCACATAGCACTAGTCGAACCTCTTCCCCCGCCAATACAGGGGTACCAAACACCTATTGCCGCTACCCAAACGTTCTCTTTTCCACTCGAAACCAAACACCTGTCCGCCTAGACTGCGCATCAAGTCGCCCGAAACGCCGCGGACCCCCGAAGACAGCCTTTGTAGCCAAAACCACACGCATACCCGTCGCACATGAGGCCTACATAGACGAAGCCACTTCCTCAACCTCCGCGCTATCGCCGCTCGCCCATGAGCCATGGCTGCTCCTCACAACTACCACCAACCGAATGCGCCGGACGACGACTCGGACCTGGAACTTGACCTTGAAGAGCTGGACCCTCTGACCTCTCGTTCCCAGTCGACCGCCACGCCGCCACAGGGCCAGTCGAAAGAGCAGCGTCGGCCATATCATGAGTTGGGCGCAAGGATACCGCTGCGGAACCTGCGAGTAGGCAGGCTACGGGCAAGTAAGAGGAAGGAAGCACCCGAGGAGGATGACTTGGCAGGCCTCCTGGACGATGACGAAGGAACCAAGCGAGACTCTGCGGGCAGCTACGGCCAGTCTGGAGACGACGATGCCCCTCTACTCCAACCCACCGTCCGGAGAAAACGTCAACCACCACCCAGCACACTTCAACGCCTAGGATCCAACATACGCCTTCCAAGCTTCCTCTCGCGCCAGACCAAGGCAGCCATACAATTGGGCGACGACCATGGAGAGGAGGATGCAGAAGAGGAGCACGACCCGACTACACAGCGCACCATCGCCGTCGGCCAGCCCCAAGCCTCCAAATTCCCCGCCAATGCCGTTTCCAACGCAAAGTACACGCCCTGGAGTTTCCTCCCCCGCACCCTCTACAACGAATTCTCATACTTCATCAACATGTATTTTCTACTTATATCTTTCTCGCAAACCATACCTGTGCTTCGAATCGGCTTCCTCTCGGCTTACATTGCACCACTGTCCTTTGTCCTAACCATCACTCTAACAAAGGAGGCTCTTGACGATATCTCGCGACGGCGGAGGGATGCAGAGGCCAATTCGGAAGGCTATACTGTACTGAAGTTTGAGGAGAATAGCGCTGGAAACGGCGTTGCGCCAGGCAGGAACTCGCAGAAAAAGAAGCGTCTAAGGAAACAGAGAAAACAGGAGAACCGCGTGGCAGACATAGGAGACGAGGAGCAGCAGCTTTCAGGCAAAGGACTCGCAACCTGCACCTATTGGGAAACCGTCAAATCTTCTAGAAACCTTAAAGTCGGCGATGTCGTAAAGCTTAGCAAGGATCAAAGAGTGCCTGCTGACATGGTTCTGCTCAAAAGCTACTCCGCCGATAGTTCCGCACTGGAATCAGATAAGCATATCACACAAGACGCTGCACCCTCGCTCATCGATAATGCCGAATCTGGAGATACGGCCAAAGTTGACAGTACAGCAGCAGCAGCGGGATCCTCTGGCGAAGCCTTTATTCGTACTGATCAGCTAGACGGTGAAACCGACTGGAAGCTGCGTTTGACCTCGCCACTCACGCAAAACCTGGACGTCGGAGAATACACACGGCTTCGAGTCGTTGCTGGGAAGCCGGACAAGAAGGTTAATGAATTTTACGGCACTCTTGAACTTCCACCCAAAAGCGCCCGGCACTATGACCTTCCAGAAAACGAAGCAGCATCGCCACCTGCACCGGTACTGTCCGCATCGCTTGGCATTGATAATACCATCTGGGCAAACACAGTTGTGGCCTCCAGTGGCAGCCTTCTTGCTGTCGTTGTATATACTGGTCCACAAACACGTCAAGCCCTTTCTACCTCCCCTTCCCGATCAAAGATTGGCTTATTGGAGCTAGAAATTAACGCTTTGACCAAGTGGTTGTGTATATTTACCGTCTCTCTTGCTTTTATCCTGGTAGCACTTGCTGGGTTCAGAGAAATCGAAGGCCGTCCATGGTGGGCTTCCATGCTCCGCTTCATCATTCTCTTCTCTACAATTGTTCCTGTTGGCCTGCGTGTCAATCTCGATCTTGGCAAATCCGTGTATGCATGGTTTATTCATCACGATGAGTCTATCAAAGGAACGATTGTCCGCACCAGTACCATTCCTGAAGATCTGGGCCGAATTGAGTACCTGTTGAGTGACAAGACGGGTACTCTGACGCAAAACGGTATGTGCTTCTCACGTCTTCACTAGGCTTAGCTAATGTTATACAGAAATGGTCATGAAGAAGATCCACGTCGGCACTGTTTCTTACGCAAACGAGGCCATGGACGAAGTATCGGCCTATGTTCGGCAGTGCTTCACGCCTCTCGCTGGAGAAGCGCCCTCTCTTGTGACTCCATCCTCTGCCCATACCGCGGCCATTACTTCGGCCACGCGTACAAGGAGAGAAATTGGCTCTCGAGTCCGCGATGTAGTGCTAGCCCTGGCACTCTGCCATAACGTAACACCGACCACTGAGGAAGAAAACGGCGAAACAGTCACCACCTACCAAGCTTCGTCACCAGATGAGATTGCTATCGTGCGGTGGACGGAAGCTGTCGGTCTAAAACTCCTAACCCGCGACCGCGAATCGATGACCCTCCTTTCATGCGACAGCGGCAATACAGTGGTCAAAGTGCGTATTCTGAACGTCTTTCCGTTTACCTCTGAAGGTAAACGTATGGGCATCGTTGTCAAGTTTTACCATGGCACACCTTCGTCATCCGCGGAGGATGATGGCGAGATTTGGTTCTACCAGAAAGGTGCCGATACAGTCATGACATCCATAGTCGCTGCCAACGACTGGCTAGATGAGGAAACCGCAAATATGGCCCGAGAAGGGCTGCGCACTCTCGTAGTCGGTCGTAAGAAGCTTTCAGCTCAAATTTACCAAGACTTTTGCACCAAGCACGCACAAGCATCACTCGCGCTCAGCAACCGCGACGCCGTCGTCGCCAACGTTGTCAAAGAATATCTCGAGCACGATCTGGAGCTTTTAGGCGTTACCGGTGTGGAAGACAAGCTCCAGAAAGACGTCAAGCCATCGCTCGAACTCCTGCGCAACGCCGGTATCAAAATTTGGATGTTGACTGGCGACAAAGTAGAAACAGCACGCTGTGTAGCCATCTCCTCTAAACTTGTTGCCCGCGGCCAATACGTTCACACTATCGCCAAGCTAAAACGAAAAGACCTCGCCTCCTCATCCCTCGACTTCCTCCGTGGAAAACTAGACGCCTGCCTTCTCATCGATGGCGAATCCCTCGCGCTCTTCCTGCAGCATTTCCGCCAAGAATTCATTTCGGTCGCCGTCCAACTCCCCACCGTCGTCGCTTGCCGGTGTTCGCCCACGCAAAAAGCCGACGTCGCCCTCTTGATCCGCGAGTTCACAAAGAAACGCGTCTGCTGCATTGGTGACGGTGGCAACGACGTATCCATGATCCAAGCCGCGGATGTGGGCGTCGGTATCGTCGGAAAAGAGGGCCGCCAGGCCTCGCTCGCCGCCGACTTTTCCATCGACCAATTTTGCTACCTCGTCAAACTGCTCGTCTGGCACGGCCGCAACTCCTACAAGCGATCAGCCAAACTTTCCCAATTCGTCATCCACCGCGGTCTCATCTTTTCCATATGCCAAACCGTCTTCTCCATCGCAAGTTCCTTTGAACCCAGCGCCCTCTATAGAGACTGGCTACTTGTTGGTTACAGCACCATATACACGATGATGCCCGTCTTCTCGCTCGTCCTCGACACAGATGTAGACGAGAGTGTAGCAAACCTCTACCCAGAACTCTACGCCGAACTCAAAACGGGCAAGTCTCTGTCCTACAAATCCTTCTTCATCTGGGTCGCCGTTTCAATCTACCAGGGTTCAATCATCCAAGGTCTATCTCAGATTCTCGTCGGCGTAGGTATCGCGCATCCCGCTACAGAACCCCAGGATCCCGTATTTTTGAAAATGGTGGCAGTGAGTTTCTCGGTGCTGGTACTGAATGAGCTGGTAATGGTGGCTATGGAGGTTACAACCTGGCATTGGCTAATGATTACTGTTATTGCCGCTACTAGCGTTATTTACAGTGGGAGCGTGCCATTCCTAGGGGATTACTTCGATTTGAATTATATGACAAAAGTAGCATTTTGGTGGAAGTTTGCGGGTATTGCGGCGGTTAGTTTGGTCCCGCCATATGTGGTCAAGTTGCTTCGGAGAACGATAAGGCCGCCGAGTTATCGGAAGGTGCAGGGTGTCTAGTTCAAGAAGAAAGAGAATTGGAAGATGTGGTGTAGGGGGGTTGTGTACTTTTTTCTGTCACTGTTGCTTTAGCGGGTTCGTTCTAATGGGATTAAGAGTGGGAATGGAGTATCTATTCTTATCGTTCACCTTACAAATGGCAGCTGCTTGTGTCAATAAACTAAATTCATGTATCTGGATGATCAATAACCGGAACAATAGCATACGTTTACTCAGAAGCAGAGAAGCAGCACACTGAAATTGGAAATGGATTGATAGTTTATACACGTAATCAGACATCATACTCATACCCATACTCATCAACGACCACCTTTTTTCGTACCCGCATAGGCGTTGGCTTTACAACCCCAACCTTTGCCGACCAAGTTTCCGAAGATGCCGAACCAATTGAATAAAGCTTATCGCTAAGTATCTCATCCTTGCTCTCCTGGATCCTGTCCGCCAGCATATTTCTCAAAACAATAGCATACCTGGCCATCGCAAACAAAACAACCACACCACCCGCATACCCTACAACGTGAAGGATGATTGAAGTTTTCCCATGTGCTGGGTTCAGCCATTCATAGACATAAAATCCCTGCGAGAACCGAGTAAGGTACGCGAGTCCAAGGTACATTGACAGAATAACAAGACCGATGGAAAGGTGGTTCCACGGCAGGGGCTCGGTAGCCGAAAGGATAATTTCCGTAGCAGCGAAGACGCTGTTGAGGCCATGGACGGAGAACATGTGCCACTGTTCAAAGCGGCCAACCGGCCATCCAGAACTCATCGTACCCCAGAAGACAATGGTGACCAGAAAAGGAAACGACGTCATTGTGCTGTAGTAGATGCTGTGCAGTAACTGCAATGCCTTGGGCCAGTTGTATAGCCAAGTCCTCTTCCGGAAGGCATACATGAAAGTATGTATGCTCGATATCATGAAGTAGAATCCTAGCGACCAGAAGGTGAGGTATGTGAAGAAGCTGAATGATTGTCCGATTGCCGCGTTGGCATAGGGCACAGTGTACGAGTCGATGTTTACATCCTTGAGTCTAAAGTAGGCCGTTTCGAGCGCCATCCACGTGTACGATGTGACGATGGTTGTGAAGCAGTATATGCTTAGCAGGGCGCGGATGCAAGCAAGCACGACGGGCGATACAAAGTGCGAGCGGACGAAGGAGTAGGACGGGTCGAATCCACCATTCGGTATTCCCCACGCGTTGTACGAGAACACCTTCATGTTGTTGGAGGAGTTGAGTTTAACGATAAAGACAGCAATTGGGAGGAGGAACTGCAATCAACGTAGGTTGTGCATGCGGATTGCTTCGACGTTTGTAAAAGAAGGGAAAAGTCGAATTCCTGAGCAATCTAACCAGGGAAAGAAAGGGCACCAGCAGCCTAATATACAGATCTACAGTCCATTGGTTGATAGCAAAACGGGTTGTGTCTGTTGTTACAGTGAAAGGCCCGTACTTGTTTTGAGCGAAAGATTCAGGCGCCTTTCTAATGTTCAACATAATTACTCACAAGCTTTTCACAGGGGTCCTGTCTCAAATTCCCACCTAAGGGAAAAAAATCCCAGAAATCTCAACGTTGATCTGCAATCACTGAGTCAACGGCGTTGGCCACACTCGCCCTAGGTATAGCCGTCACAGCAATGTTGCTGCGAGGAGGAAGCACTGTGGCGATCCTCCACACATACCACACCCACGTTGCCGCGTGCACCCTGGAAAATCGTTGGTTTCGGCACATGGTCTGGCCTTAGCGTCCGCAAGGAAAAGCATATTTTGACCCAATTACTTACTCGCGGCGGTCTCGAAATTGTTTATTTTGAGAGCTCTGGCAGCAGGTGCTGGTGCGGGTTAGCGTCGGTTGGAGAATACGGTAGCGCGGGTGTGCTACGGTAGTCGAAGTCACAATGCGGACTAGATCTGCAGTTCACGGAGCGCGATTCATTCGTATGCTTTTTAACGACACATGGTGAAAACGCCTCCTGCATCCGCAATGAGGCGTTTTGAAAACGGATAGTGGCGACGAGCGTGGGTTTTGTGTGAAGGATCGACGGCGTTTGGGACCATCGCAATTGACGTCGGCTAGGTAGGGGACGATCATGTGCCGGTTCCTCCTCGAGGACCCTTGATTTCCCCATGCTACTTCCAGAACGCGACAAGTGCATGAAGTATATATCCAGTCCGGTACTCTGTCGGACCCAAAAGAGTTATATAGTCAAGGCACATTTTCCGCTCGTCGTTTCCCCAGAAATGCTTTCAAAACGCAAAAACACGGTCCTTTCATGTTCATGCGCAGACTCAACAAATGTATTACCTAGTCGGGTTTGGGTCAAAAAGCATTCATTGAGCCATGTTTTCCAGAACATATCAGATTCCTTCCTACGCGAAACTACGTACAGTCATGTATCCGTGTACCTGGGATAGCTGGGAGGTTCCTGCCTGTCTGGAGATGTCAAGCAGATGGCAGCCACTACAGGCTTCTGGGTAAACGGAGACATTACAAGTATCATGTAAACCGACTCCTCCAAAAGAAAGAAAAAGTGCTAGTAGCATGTTTCCTTTTGTGGTTGCAACTAGAAACGCTTCTGCGAAACACTGCAGCCTGAAACCATGGGTAAACAGAAGCTTCCCGAGGAACAGAAAAACCTCAGATGAACGTTGACATGCGAAGTAGAAAGACGACATGTAGGATTGTGTTGTATAGAGTGAGTACATGCCCTGCGGCCGATGTGCTTACATGCTGTAGATGCCCTCACTTTCCATCATGCCAAAATCTCCTTGGCGGATTGTCTAAAAGCAATATTCAATTTCTTAGTGGAGGATATGCTCACACTGCTACCGGGCGGCTTACCATCTCTAGTTAGAGGCTGTTGGTGATGCTACTCTAGTGTTTGCCAGGCCTTGGATATATAACTATCGTCCTTCGCGCTTCTCTCTACTTTTGTCTTTCGACCTGCAAAATCCTGGTACGGCGATGTAAAAAACTCCCAGTTTCTCAAAATGAAGAGTGCCCAGATGGATACAGTGACCATGTTTCTGTAATATTCGGCGAAAATTACATGATGTTGCTGTGCCTAAACTCTCTGCCTTCATATCAAAGAGATATATTTATGAGGTCATGGAAAGATAGAATCATTATGTTTGTGGTGCCGCCATTGATTCATGTTAAGTTGTGATGCATTGTTTACGGTCGCGAAGAGCTGATGGAATCACAACACGTGGCTACACATGTGTTTAACTACACACATCATGCCTCGCATGCCTGATGTTCTAAACCCCGTCATTGAATGAGTAGTCTTTGTCCCAACGCTTTGAAAGTTAGTTGCATGTATCCAGTGACTCAACTTACTTACTGTATCCCAGGGTTTGCTTCCATCGACAAACCTCAAATCAGTTCCTACACGAATTACATTGTTTGGGTCAAAATTCACAGTCGATGCATGAATCTACATATCATCAGCACGATTTGATCCTGTATGACTGACGGAGTGAACTTACCGCATACGGGTTATGCAGCACTACGTCGCCCGCCTCGTACTTGGTGACTAGCCATCGTCGATCGAATGTATCGGAATATTCTCTCGGACCGTCAGCGAGTAGCCCGGTTGAAAGCATGTTCTGGTTGAAGGCGTTTCTTGTCTCTTCCTCGCTCAACCCGCTTTCTGCCGCTTTCCGGTTGAAGTCTGCTTCGACTTGACGTCCCAGTGTGTGACCTGGAAGTGTTATAAAACTGATAGCAGTTTGCTTTTTGAAGTGAGATGCTCACCATTCTCTAGGTAAATCAGACCTCCTCCGGTCAAACCGATGTCGCCCATAGGCACCCAGGCAGTAACACTAGTTGGCTCACCATGTCGGAGAAATATCTGATCATAATGCACCCCGATAGCCTTGTTTCCTGGTGTGTTGTTACGGAGTAGGCTTCTTCGAACACCAAGAGTGCTATCGCCCCATCCTGTCATACGCGCAATAAAGTCTTTCAGCGCTGGATGTTTGCAGAAAGTCTCCTTGTACCAGTCCGCGTAGTGCGCTTCGAGCGCGAGTCCCACAAATTTCTCAGCAGTGGCTTCCCCAGGTTTCCCATTTCCAGGCGATGCACCTGAACCGATTCCGGGAAAATCCTCTGCATTCTTATCATTATCAAAAATGCCTTCTACTGGCTGTGTGCCCGGTTTTAAGACTCCACTTGGTGCAAGCATCTTGAAGTACTCTTCCCGAGCCGCCAAAACGTCTGACCTAGGCAGCAACCCCTTCAGGAAGACATATCCATCTTCTTGGTACCGACGACGTAGCTCTTCCATGGGCAAGTTAGCGGGCGACTCTCGCAACTGCCCAACTTGACTTGCTCGAAGCAGGCCATCGTTAACGTAGAGCCTCTCTCCTTGAAAGCTCGGCACGTCTTCTGGTGAAAGTGCATGAGGCATGATTAGCGAGGTCGTAAGAATTAGTCAAAAGAACACTTCATGTAGTACAATGTAGTAAGAACAAACAGGTCAGCAGCGAAAGTTTCGGGAACGGGAAAACTTGCCACATTCGGTATTGCGGGGTAACACCAAGTTGGGAATGCCGGCAGTGTGTCCTACCGTACCTAATGCTTACAAGGGTAGGTACGAAGCAGCTCCTTTTCAGTGAGTCCCCATATGCTGCGTCAACTCGTTTACAGGTAAACCATAACAAATTACCAGTTCCGCAACTTTAGTCAATATGCCAAGAGAGAAACAAATCTGTATCTATTTGTGATTTAGTTACACAAATTCTCAAGTTCAGTGATGACATCTGGATGTTGCCGCACAGACCATAGAGAACCCCCCTAAAAAAGGTCCTTTTCCGGATTTAATGATCCGCTCCATCTCATCGGCGATTGTTCCTCATCTCGGAGCCTGTCGTGCAATATTGTCACGCGTGTCCGACATCCGTAAATCAGTCCGCCTACCGTCCCAACGATCCCGCTATCACATATCCACATCGAGCACCGATGCCATGGTACGAAGATTTACATTACACTTGTATAGCGTGAACGAATCTTGACCGTTCTAGCAATCGATGCCGCACGCGTCATTATCGGTGTAAGTTACCACACTATATAACTGGCGAGCTCGTGTACTAACTGCCTCACGATAGGTGATGGCAAGCAGCCTATATGTGGGAGATGCGAAACTTCAAAGAAAGAATGTATATATGAGAACGGTAGACGCTTTCGGCGTTCATCCATATCAGAGTCATTCAGCGACACTCAACCTTGGGTTTCGTTTCCTCCTCGCAGTAAGTTGTCATATCAATCCTTATTACAAAACCTACTGACATCACCCGGAAGTTCAATTCCTAGACGAATCAAGTGAGATTCGCTCTCAATACACCGACGATGGATCTTCTCCACACAACGATTTCTCTGTGAACAATCTTTCTCCTCGTGGGACGCCTAGGAGCGGTCATAGTGACAACATAACGCCTGCAACGCCTAAATCAGGTGTATTTATCCCAACGGAGGGACTTACGGTTCTATCGTTACTAAATTCAGACTCTCCTATCCAAGAGCGGCCAAAAGCTCAATTCCTACCACTTGACCAAGCGAGTCCTTCCACATATCAGCCTCATGACGTAGGAGCTAGTACATTTGTTTATCAGCAACCTCCTGGTGAGCCGGTGTTATGGCCTTTAGAGCACGAGCAAGAAGCTACGCTATTACAGCACTACATTGAGAACGTTGCGTTATTCGTAAGTAGATTGATCTAAGGAAATGCAGATCCCTGACCACCGCTAGTTTGATATGGTCGATATCCAGGACCACTTTGGAGTACATATCGTTCAGATGGCCAAGAAGAACAGTACTCTAATGTACGTAGGATGGGTATTTGGTGGCTTCTTAGCGTCACACTAACCATGAATACTGTAGGAACGCGATTCTTGCTTTATCAGCACGTCAGCTCAGTCGAACTACTGACTTCGATCCTTATATTGCAGATGCATATTACCAAAGGTGTTTTGATACCTTGATTCCTGCATTGAACGATAATGTCACCATCAAAGAAGAACCACTACTTGCAGCGACAATTATACTACGACTCTTGGAGGAGATGAACATCTCAGTCATTGGATCTGATCCCCAAGGCCATCTGTTCGGTACCCAAGCGATCATCCGCGCTGCTGAACAATCTTATGCCGCCACATCAGGGCCGGACTGGCGACAGGCCATCTACTGGGCTGCCTTCCGCCAAGAACTTTGGATCTCACTGATGACACAAAGGCCGTTTAAACTACATATATTCCCCGCCGACCGCTCCCTCGAGCCAGCTACCGATTCCACATGGGCCACAAGAACGATTGCCCACCTAGGTGACGTGAGCAACTTTGTTTTTGGAGAAGGTAGAAATTCTATTGCTCGTTACAATCAACTGATGGATGAAAACAAATCATGGACCCACTGCAGGCCTGATAGCTTTGATCCATTCTACTTCCGCCATGACCGAGATGGGAGTGGAAGAAACTTTCCGGACATCCGTTTCCATCAAAAGACCCATGTCATGGGCATGCAATACAACCTGTTAGCTCACACTCTGTTGATCGTCCATGATCCCACAATACCGCAGCTTGGACCTGCACATAGGGCTTCACGCGCTGTGGTGGACAAGACAGTGCAAGACAATGTGCGTACCCTCTGTGGTGTGGCTCAGTCTAATTACAAGATATTTCCTTGCAAATTCGTTGCATGTTTTGCGATTGCTCTAGGTAAGTTTGACCTTTGCTATACATGAACCTCTTTTGATATTCTCTCTAACGACTACAGTCGGCGACCGATTCACTATGCGAGAAGACCAAGAACGCCTCCGCGATTTGTGGTACGCATGCGAGCGAGCCCATGGATTTCCTCCGACTTCAACCATTGCTCAACTTGAAGAGTCGTGGGGCTGGCACAACAACTGAATTATGCAAGAATTATGACATTTTGGGTATCTATTATGAATTCGATATGGGATTCGGCCATGAAAACATCGTCTAAACCTGAACAATCAAACCCCAATTAATCCCATCCGTGTATATATCGACAAAAAAGTTCGCTCAAAAGAAGTCAGCTCGGCCACACAGCTACGGATCCCCCATGTCGGCCAGATAGCAGATCTAAAAATCCTCCAAAACATCTTCACAGTCCGCCTGCGCCGCCATCTGGCTCAAAATCTCCTTCATCTCCTCCCACCGCTTCGCAGCCTCCCGCCTGCCCGTATGCGTCTTCATCAACCCTGGTAACGGGCTGAAACGCGCTTCGGCAATCTCAATCACTCTGCGGACTGTACCCGTACCGCGCGCCACATTTGCGCCTGAGTACACTGAGCATCGAGCCAAGCCCAAAGCACCCATCGAATCTAGACGATCGGCATCCTGTACAATCTGAAGGGCGGGGTATGCAGCGCATTGCTCTGCGATCAAAGAAGGGTTCTGTATCTCCCGGGAGAAGGATATGAGAGAGGCGATGTGTGCAGCCGGACCCCAGATTAAGGGAGGGCACTCTGGGGCGCACTTCTTAATAAACACCGCGATGTTATCTCGCTGGCGATCTCGCTTCTCTTCATCCGTTCCAGCTGCCTCTACATTGGCGGAGAGGTACTTCTCATCTCCAACGTCGTGCACCATGGCGGCAACAAATATAACGAAAGGGTCGACGTTAGAGAACTCGTCCCGGTGTTTTTCCGCCATCCAGAGTCGATGTGCAATCATGACTACACGCTGGATGTGTTCGTAGTCATGGCTTGCGTCATATACTGGGCTGTTCATGAGCTCTCGAACAGCCATGTTGATCTTGGCAAACCATGTTCTATCCTTATCGGAGACCTTCTTTCCATCCATAAGCCTATCGATGGAGAGCAGACGAGTATCCCGCTTGTTCAGCTTCTCATAGTCGATAGTGCTGGGGGAAGGCGGTGTTGAGGTTGAAGCCACAGCCTTGGGTGTCGTCTTGTTATCAATTGCGTTGGGGTGCATGTTCCGAGATTTACCCAAGCTGAACATGCGTCGATGGAAGGCCCTGGCGACTTTACCAACACGGCTGTGCTTAGTGGATTGTTGTTTAGCCATGTCGGTTGAGTTTGAGGTCGAGGTAATAGTTGGAGTGGGTAGTCGAAGAAGTGAGATATACAAGTTTGATCTTCGAGTGCATCGAACTCTTGGTTGAGTTGAATGCAATTGTTGTTATGTGGGAAAGAAAGGCTACAGTTCGAACGGCAATATATACTAGGAAGGCTGTGTGGTAGGTGCGCTATGCGATTGATCGCAGCCTAATGTCCTTTCACTCTTCCACTAGAGTTGCGACTGTGCCGCACGCTACTGTCGCGTAATTTGCGCGCCCAACGCTGGTATGGTAAATAAACACTACCTCTTCCAATAATCAGCCTTCTCATGAAGTTCTGAGTGTAGTTGCCGATAGTAGGACTTTAAACCCGGTGACGTAGCTCTATCGCGACATTGTTGTTGTTGTTGTTTTCGATCTCCATGGTCTTGGTACTGGCTTTCTCTATGCCAACAACCATAAGCTTAATCTGACTTGGAAGAACTTACTTGGCCATTTCCAATGAACGCATCGCTTCGCTGACTTCATTTCGTAACCCATCTGAAATTTTGATGAAACGAGTGCTTGAAGTGCACTGTGGTGGTCTGCGTACCGAAAACGCATTCCATGACGCTGCGCATCTAGTGCATAGATACGGTAAGAACTACCGGTAAATCGTCTGTCAGGCTGACTATAGGAGGTTCCTCATAAAAAAATTGTATAGCGATCTTAAGGTTGTGATGAGTGCCGGACTGTATTATTGTTTAGGGAAAAGTGATATATCCATCTTCTAGTCGATATGTCGCATCGCCTCCGATAGAAGTTCGACTGGCTTTTAAACGGTGCATCCACAAATAGTTGCATCGACAAAGTGGTATGCCAATAAAGAGTTGCATTAACAAAGGGTTACATCAACAAATAGTTGCATTGACAATGGCCAGCTCGGAAACCATAACCACCTGTTTGACATATGTATGCATAATGAGAAGTTTACCTTGAATCTGACTCCTGCTATTGAGCCTAGGTGAACGGCTCAGATGTGTGAGTGTACTTTGTGTGTTGTGCCCACTTCTGCTCGCTTGATATGCCAGACACCGACAAGAAGATAGGAGCTATCGAGGAAGGCGTCGCTGAGTTGCCGAGGTTTCCATGAACCATAACAAACCAGCGAACGTCCTTTCACATATCAGCAATAATATCCCTGTCCTGGTCCTTCTTAGATATCTTTGCGATACTCCATATTGATATGAAGATGTCGTCGTGTTGAAAGGTCCAAAACGATAAGTTGTGATTGGATGGCCAACCCCCCGGTCTAGTTACCCCGCAGTCTATTGTAGGATGGCTTATGTAAGCAAATGCCCGTTAATTACCCCGTACTTTTCTGTGATTGGGCTGTGCAAACAATCTCTTGTGTGACCACTGAACATGAGCCGCCTCTGTCCTGACATCTGCACCAATGCAAATCAATCCATCTCCATCATCTCTCACGTTGCATATCGTTTTCGAATCGCCTTAGATCTAAACTGCAGGTATTTCCAGACCATCGGCTCTACGCCAAGGCCGAGTAAGGTAAGCAACCATCTGGGCATACTGTCATTGCCGTAAGCGACTCAGCCGTGAAAAACGCGTCACCTCGTGCATTCACGGAAAGTACACCGCCAGTCGGCATTGGCATACCACGACAAAAGCCTTGGGCACCTGTCTGGCGATCTTCTGAACACGACCAAGATCGTGACATTTTGTTGACATGATTGGAACAACAAATGCGGAGAGACAAACAGGGGTATCCACGAGCGTATGGCTGCAGCTATCGTGGTATACCTAGAAAGAGCGCAGTATGGACTGCTGTATGACGCACATCAAAATAAGTTATCGTCGCTGGACAGCGTTGTGCTTGTGACACGCGTCATTCGGCGGTTCAAAGTCAACAACACGCCCATGAAACGTCCGCCTGCGCATGCGACCAGCCAGTGATACATCCTATAACGGAGATGTTGGGCATAAGAGGAGTTTCTGTGATGTATCGTGTTCGCGAAAGTCATCTGTTTGATAAGGCCTGCCGGTGTTGAGCTTAACGAGAGGCATGATGCGTACGTCATGAACCAACCAAACAAGGCCTCAACTTGTATGAATGGTGCCAGCAAACAGACCTCATTCTGGGACATCTTCTCATAGTTTGAAAATTTGGATAGTCGCGCCGAAGATGTCATGAGAATCGGGATCTTGCGCTCCTGGGGTCTCTTCTTTGTTCATGGGCAACTCTCACAACGGCGACAACAACAACTTACCAGGATTTTTCCATGAAACCTGTGCAATCACATTGCTGGTAAGTGCAGTCATCTTGAACAAGCCCTTGCCTCTGTTGAAACGAGTTGAGGTCAAGAAAACCCAATGAGCGCATGCCACCCCCAATAATATCCTAGCCTGGAATATCAAGATTTGCCACAACACCAAAAACCAGCGGATACCAGTGCTCACGGTATCTATCATCGCAGGTTTCACCTTTCAGCAAAGCGACCTCGTATTACGCAAAGCGCCACACTCAAGTCCGCCACGCGTCCCAGCAAGGATCTTAGCGGGCACAACACAAGAGTCTCACAGCCCGGCCAAGACTACTACCACCACTGCGCCTATTTGAGCCTGAACTAAGCCCCTGCAAAGCCGCCGAAACCCAAAGATCTTCGCTCGATCTGCGTTTAGACTACACTAGAAACAATGCCAGAACTACAAGAGTACATGCGTGGCCGCCAAGGCCCAGGAAGGAAGACTCCATGGCTGTGGTGGTGAGCTTTTCTTGGCTACCACGATTGCGACGCAACGGTCGTGGCTGACGTCTCTTATGACCATGATCAAAAGCAAGGCAGAAACACAGTTCTCCAAGGGTACATATATATACGTCGACCTGCAGGAAGCCAGTCAAACATAAACTCCACATTGTCATCACTTCATTCGCTATCCTCCACACTACCCAAGCCTGTCTCAGTCGCTTTCCTAGCAGATATATTTCCCCCGCCCCGTCAACATGATTCTCACCCGCATCATCTCTCTCGTCCTTCGCACCGCACAATGGGTCTTCGCCGTCATCGTCCTGGGCCTCACGGCCTACTTCATCCACCAAAACCAGGACGAGAAAGGTCCCCGGCGGTGGCGCTGGGACGACATGGACGAGCCCATGGGCCGTCTCATCTTCGCAATCGTGTGGTCCGGTTTATCCATCATCTTTGCCATCGTGTGGTCCATCCCCACCACCACTAGCATCACTGGCTTCGTTTCCGACCTTGGTATGTACAGTAGACGTCTATCTTCCTCTTCTCTCTCCACTGTCTGTTATCAGGTTGGACTAACTTATACGGGGATAGTCTTCACTGGTGGCTGGGCTGCTGTGTTTGGTCTTCTTGTCATGTACTACAACGATACCGCGTGTGGCGATGAGTGGAACTGGGGTCGCATTTCTTTCAGCCGCGACGACACGTGCGGCCAGTGGCAGGCTGCTCAGGCTTTTTCTTTCTTGTCCATGGTGGTGTGGCTGGCTACTGCTGTGCTAGGCGCTTTCACGACGATGCGCTTGAGACGCCGTGCTAGAACAGCTGCTGTGTAAGTTGTTAGACTAGCCCCCGCCGGTGCGTTGAAACGCCAGTGTGCTGACATTGTTGTAGCAAGAACACTAATGTCTAAACGATGAATGAGCACGAACGGATAATGCCGATTAGAAGGGTGTTTTTTGTTTTGTCAGAACGGCTCATGTGCTTAGCGGACGGGTAGACGGGACGCGTCATGACTGGCATCTTTTTGGATCGCATGCTTGGACATGGTTGACGAAGCTACTCATGGTTGGGGAACGAAGGGAACGCAATGATTATATATTGCAAGCGGGGCGTTTATTACGATTAGAAATGGATTCAGTATAATGATGTCTTTCCATGATTTTACTGCATGCATATACACGACTCACATATATGTATATAATATGCCCAACCCACCCCCAAACGCCACGCCAAATGCAATGCAAACGGCATATCAATAACCTACATGCCGTAGCCCCACCCAGCTCTTGTCCTATATATAACCAGTTCCCCCTCATCCCACCCAACCCATCTTCACCCTACCCCAACCACACCCACCAAAACAGCAAAATAACCGCCGCAAAAAACCCCACCCAAACCTTCCACCCCACCCCCGTCTTCTTCGCCATAACCAACATACGATTCATAGTGCCCCGAATCTTATGTCTCGAATTCTCAAACTGATCATTCATCTTCTCGGCCAGAGTCGTCGAAGTGCGGATTTCGTCGCCGATGAGATGCGTCAACTATAAACGTCCTTTGATTAGCCCATCCATACAAAGCCGCACACTCAAAACAAGAGATGGAAGAGAGAGAGGGAAAGAAAAACATACATCCTTCAACATCCTCACCTTCCCCGTCAGCACACCAACATGCTCATCATTCTGACTCTCCAACTCATCCAGCACAGCCGCACTATACTGGCCTCTTGAATTAGGCGTCGCAGACCGAAAACTATCGTCTAATCCGCCCCGGTCATCATAACTCCTTCTTCTGTCAAAATCACCACCGCCATTACCACCACCTACGCCGTACCCGCTCCCGCTACTGCCCCCCGGGTATAAACTGCCGGCCGCCCCCGAGCCTGACCCGGAGTACGCAGGCGAACTGGGCGCCGTGTAGCCGTAGGAGTTGTAAGGGCTTGAGCTTGAGCCTGCGGCGCCGGGGCGGGGTTTATTTTTTGTTTTTGAGGGAGAGGCGCTGCGGTTGTAGGAACTGAAGAGGTCGGAGCGGTCGTCGGGGCGGGAGAAGCGGTTGGACATTTTGGGTGAGTGGGTGTGTGTGGGTTGGGCGAACGGGGATGGATGGACGTTGGCCGTTGGCTTTGGGCTCGATGATGCGGGTGGAGCGCGCGCGCGTTTCGTATTCGTATCCGTAGTGTTGTAATATTGCGCGCCTTGTTGAGTTTTCTGTCTCTGGTCTTTTCTCGGTACCGTAGTTCCTGGCTCGCGAGGTGTGAGAAGAGTGGGCGCGTCCTGTGCGTCTCTTTCTCTCTTTCTCGCTCTCTCTCGGTGGCTCCTTTTCCCTTTTTTCTTTCCTTTTTCTCTCTTTCACTACAGGTTAATTCCTGACTTATTCTATCGTGGTACTCTCTCGTCGCACCACAATCCAATAAAAGCGTAAAGTAGCGACGAAAATAAAAAAGGGTAAAGAAGGGAAATGTTGTCGCGAAACCCGAGGGCTTAGCACCGGCTTTGAAGCACACTAACGCCGGTCGGGACTCAATATGGACAATGAACCATGCATGGAACAAGGATAGAAAGAGATTCAATAGCCAAGAGGAAAATTATTTTCTAGTGGCAAGAAGGGAAAAGTAACCCGCTGTTATATTTCTTTCAAAAATTATCTGCAAGTCTGGCGTGCATGGCACTTCATAGTCAAGATAACACGTATGTGGAGTTCCATTGAGGCCAACTATCACTTTGGGTCGTCACGCAGAACCTCGGTTCAAGGCAACCATTTTAATACGTCACAAAGACAAAGAGCGATATACATGGATTTTTTTTCCTTCAGCAAGTCCGCAATACTGGCCGGCTGCTTTCTCATAATATACGGTGTCCTGCCAGAATTTGACCCACTCCCGCCCTATGCATCTGTACAAGTACAAGAAACCCATGTAACACATATACGTATTTTCCTCCAAGCATAGACTTCGTTTTTCACTTGCTTCCGAACATGGTGGCCGAACCAAGAGACGCAAGAATTTCTGCTTGTCGGTAGTAATATAGGCGTGACTCGTAGCATCCATTGAACCATATCTTCCTACCCCATTACCTCAACGCCCTTGGAAATACAAGGGCCTTTAGTTCTTGAGGCCAATCTTGTTGAGCAGGCTGCCCGTCCTTCCCGCAATCATGGCCTTGTCGTCAAAGATCTTAAGCAGGCTCTTCCACACTTGACCAGGTTCTTGGCTGGCGTCAATAGGCTTCCAGATACCCGTCTTCTGGTAGTATGCGACAACGGGCGCGGTCTGGGCGTGGTAGGTCGAGAGACGTTTCTTGAGAGTCTCGGCATTGTCGTCGGAGCGCTGAATGAGCGGCTCGCCCGTTACGTCGTCAGTCATGGCGGTCTTGGGCGGGTTGAAGACCTTGTGGTACGAGCGGCCGGATGCGGGGTGAACGAGGCGGCCGGTAATACGCGAGACGAGGAGGCCATCGTCAATCTGGAGTTCGACAGCGTGTTGGAGAGGCTTCTTAGTTGCTGCAAGCATGCCGTCGAGCTTCTCTGCCTGGGTTACGGTTCGTGGGAAGCCGTCAAGGATGAAGCTGTACAGTCTGTCTTAACACGCGCTGCAAGGAGACGAGGAAAATAAACATACCCCTTGGCGCACTCCTGGTTGTTCTCAAGCTCGGTCTTGATCATGTTGACCATAATCTCGTCGCTAACCAGACCACCCGCATCCATAATTTTCTTTGCTTCCCGGCCCAGCGGTGTCTTCGCAGCAACTTGCGCGCGTAGCATGTCTCCAGTGGCCTGTCCCTAGTCAGCATCCTAGCCCCACAGCCATGACAGCACAGCCCTTGCTTGGGTGAAAATCAGGTACATACAAGATGGCAGGCGCAGAATTTCTCCTTGATTCGCGGTGCTTGTGTGCCCTTGCCTGTTCCCGCTCGTTAGCATAAATCCACCTTGCCGCCCGCTCCAGCGCAATCACTCACCAGCACCCGGAGGACCCATCAGGATCATTCGCACGCTCTCAGTCGACCCCGCACCCCCGCCATGGCCCGACAGCCTGTTCTCCAGCTCGGCAATGCGCTGCTCGAGGCGGTTGACGGTGCTCTTGAGGTCATCGACGACCGTATCTGTTATGGGAGCCATTGCGCCGCTGTGTGAAGAAAATTGCGAGGGTGGGTGTGAAGGGATACGCGATAAATATGATGCGCTCGCCGCTGGGGATATGGGGATGGGACACTAGAAGTCAGGCAATGGCAATGGGAAGCCGCGATTATGGGTGGTGGAGCTCCAGGAACCTCGTTGCTCGGTTGTTGGCAGGCCCGAGCTTGCTTGGAAAGTACTCCCTTCCGCCCGATCCTCGGTGCGCTGCCGTTTGCTTAACCTTGGCCCGCGCATCATGTCACATGCAAACGTTACTGCACCTAACAGCTAACATGCTTGTTTGTTATTAACAGGCCGTTGTCATGTCCATGTCATGTATGCAAACGACATAACAACATTACATTCACACAGTACTAATATTACAGTGCTAGTCGCCTCATCCTCCGTTGGCAGCAAACATGCGGGGTCACAAAGGTCCTTGCACCGCACTACCACCGGCATAGTATCCGAGCGGCATCGCGGGTAAGCTGATGAAACTATAATCGCTGGCATTGGAATACCACGCATATTGTGAGTGGCGAGCTGTCAGGTAGCACTGATATCGACAGTGTCCAAGTATACGTCCCCTACCACTAGTACTCCTTACCCAGCACCTTCTTCAAACCCTTCATCTCTACCTCATACCTTTCCACCTTCGCCTGGCTAGTCATCAATTTGGTCAGCAGGTAATTGACCCTCCCCGCCGTCTGCGCAGGCTGATTCCTCAACTTGCTCAGTAGCAACAGCTCAGTCTCGCACTTGTCGATTGTTGCATTCTCAATCTTCGTCAGGTGCGTGAAAATGGCCAAATCCAAACGGCTCTTTAGTACTTTGTCTTCCGTCAAACGCTTGAACGCGGGATAGTAGACGGGCTTGCCGGGTTTGATCACCGACGGCCTGCCGTTTGCGCCAGCAACGATGGAGATGAGTTCAGCCTGTTCGAGCGCGCGGAGAACAGACTCACCGCCCGTCTTGAGGATATCGTCAATGAGCACTTCGTTGTAACGCAGTGATTCCTTTTGAGCCAGCTCTTTGATCAGGAACCAGGCTTGTTCTGCGTTCCAGCTTCGGTGGCCGCTCTCGTCTTCAGCACCGAATATGTACATTTTGAGAATTTCAGATGCTGACTGGTCGATGATTTCGTGCACCGCCTTGGTAGGAGTCTCGCCGCTCTTAATGCGACGGGACAGGAACTCAAGATCAGTGAGTCGGCCACCTAGAAGGTCGATACACGTGTCCAGCTCGCCGAGATCGGTGCGGTGTTTAGAGGGAACTTCTTTAGGCGAGCCGTCCTTTGGTGCTGGATCATCTTCAACGTCTGCATCCAAGGTCGTTATGACATAGCGTTTAGCCACTTCAGGGCTGCAATCTGATAACGATATTTGCCGGAACATGCGATCGGGCATTGCTTTGGACAGGGACTTGTTAAATGCAACGTCATTGGTTAGGAAGATGACATGGGCGACATTAGTAGTCGTAAGGCGCGCGGCCCATTCGGCAAGCTTGTCATAGACAATGCCACCCTCCTGGCTCTTATGCAGAAAATTGTCAATGACGACGATCGGCCTTCGCTCTGGATGAGCCTCAAGCCATTCGTCATCGCCTAGATGTGCGTCTTTGTCGTGCTTGTGTCGAGTGTCCAGAGCGATTTGCCTCAGAGCCAGAGTTGTAGTGTTCCAGATCTTGCTGAGTTGGGAATCCAGCGTCTCCGAAAAGCCAGTCTTTACCCCTGTAGCACCTTGCGCTGCCATATCGATCATACCACTGATGCTGTTCATCCAGCTGAAGACCGGACGGTATCCTACAGACAGTGCTGCTGCATTGATTGTTGCGCTCTCGCCTCGGGCTTCCTGAATGGGCTTGCAGTCGATAACAAGCTTCACTTTCTTATCCTGTAGTGCTTGGTCGACGACTAATTCGCGCTTGCCGGAGCCACGAGGACCCTGAACAATAATGAATGTTTCGGCAGTCTCCATGAGCCAGGTCTGAATCTGTTCGATGCTCTCTTTCCGATCATCCCAAATATAGTCCATGCCGTCACTGTCGTTGTGCTTGCGACCGACACTCATAATATCGGTAGCATAGCCCTTAATCCATTGATACCACTTGTTGTCTTCGATATGAAAGTTGCGAGTAATGTGAGCCTTGACGAAGAACTGCCGAATGCTGAGCCGGTGTTAGCCAAACTGTATCACTGTTGCTCAAGCAGGGTAAATAACTGACGGGTCGAACACGATGGCCACCGTGCCAGCGATGAGCGCAGCCACAATGGGGATGACAATACGTGGGTGATTCAAGATCCAATCCCTGATATATCGAGGCTTGATCTTCTGCTCGTACTTGAGTCTCAAGATGGTTCCCTTTGCGCCACCACCTTCAGCTTCAGACACTAGATACCCGTGCATGCAATTCCGGGCCATGATGGCCTTTCCGATGCTAGTGTAGTCCAGATATGCAAACTTTGGGAGAACCTTAGAGTCCGGAGGCTGCATCACAATATCTCCTAGCTTACCATACGGTCGGAAAAACTGAAAGAGTTCTTCTTGACTCAGCTCCACGGCTTCAGAGGCAGGTGCACCCGGTTCACCCGAGACGAATTCGACGCGCAGACGTGAAGCAGGTAGACGCATCAAATCTTCCACCCACGGCCGTCCTCTAACGACTTTCGCGCGCATCCTCTTCCAGGGGCTCCACCATGGCTTCACGGGCTCTTCCCTGAGAAATGCTTGCAAAGTCTTTTCAATTTCTGAAGTCGGTGCACTCCCATCGTGGGTAAACTTGACAAATGCACCTCCTTCTCTCATACGCGGAAGGATCTCTGTGGCTGTAATGGGCAAATTTCGTTTCGCACTCGCTCGCTCAATAACAGTTTTTGGATCTGTTCCAGACAAACTAGGACTGACGAGCCGATCGACAAATGCCGGCATCGGGAGTCCTAGGACCTTACGTATCTGAATGGGGAAGACATTGTTGAAGAAGAGGATACCCTCGTTGGGGCCTGCACTGATATGACCGGTCTTATCCTCGCCGGCTTGTAGTCCAGTGACATATCGCCTTGGGATAGTCCATGGTCCTCTAGAACCTATGTTAGATGGTCTGCATGATGTTAGTACCTTGATGATGATCACCAGCCGGGGGGATTGAGCCTGCAAACCTACCTTGTCAGCGTCAGCCCATGCACAGGACGTCGAGCAGCATGATGCCAACCCGCTCGCGGTAACATGACTACGTTTTCTTATCACCGGTGCATCTCGGGGGTGCTACCGCAAGTAATCAATCGCTCGAGCGAAGGGCGGGCATCGAACCTACCCACCTAAGCGAATCAAAGACGGAGGCGTATGACGTCATCAGCTCATTTCTTGGCTTTGTGCATTTGCACGGATCTATCACGTGGAACCTAATGAGCCTAGGCATATACATCACTTCCTTTTCAGCTTAAGACTTGGGGAACGGCTAGATCCCACTAATTAATAGGCCATGTACATCATAACAAATCCCAGCCGAGGTTGTTTGTAAGGTGTATGAAAGTTGGATACAATCAAGATATCAGATTTTTTGACTGACAAATATATTGGCATATATATACAAATTGTGTGAGGAATAATACAAGAAAGAAAAAACATTGTACACTGCATGTGCCGCCCAGATGACTCCGCATACTGAAATGGTATCGTGCAGGTAAACGAGGGGAAATGCATTGAAACAAATCGCAAAACGCCAAAATCGCATGATATCCGAAACCACATCTTTCTTCATGACCTTGTTGTTCCTTTCCTCCTGGAATATTTTATCTGTTCATTATACCCATACATGGTTTATGCCGCGACAGTAACCAACTGCTCCTTGAGATCGTGACTGGCGTTGATCATAGCCTCGTAAGGTGGGCGCCTGACGATACCACCAGTGACGGGAAGCGAAGTTCCGTAACCAGTGAGGAAAGAATCAACATCTCGGGCGCATTGGCGACCTTCATTGATACCCCATACAATTAGCGACTGACCGCGGCGGCAGTCACCAGCAGCGAAAACACCAGCAAGGTTGGTGTTGTAGTGACCTGGGGGAGTCTTGATGTTCTTGCGACCGTCAAGCTCGATGACATCGCTCATGACACGCTGCTCAGGGCCCAAGAAACCCATAGATAGCAGAACGAGGTCAGCAGGGAAGAACTGCTCACTACCCTCAACGTGCTTCATGTCCCAGCCACCAGATGCAGACTTGGTCCACTCAACTCGGACAGTGTTGATACCCTTGACCTTGCCGCTACCGTCGTCGACGAAGTCCTTGGACATGACGCAGTACTCGCGCGGGTCCTTGCCCATGTGAGTCTTGACTTCGTTGTGACCGTAGTCCGTACGGAAGATACGAGGCCACTGTGGCCATGGGTTGTCACGGGCGCGCTCTGGTGGAGGCTGGGGAAGAAGCTCAAAGTTGACGACTGACTTGGCTCCGTGGCGGACGGAGGTGCCGATGCAGTCGTTACCAGTGTCACCACCTCCAATGACAATGACATTTTTGTCTTTGGCTGAGATGTAGGCATCATCAGCCAAGTCGGAATCGAGGAGCGACTTTGTGTTCTTGTGCAAAAACTGCATGGCGTAGTGGATACCCTCCAAGTTGCGGTTGGGGATGGGAAGATCACGGGCAACAGTAGCACCCGTAGCGAAGACAACCGCATCATATTCGCCGCGCAGCTTCTCGAGATTCGTCTGTCCTTCTTCACCGACAGTGACGCCAGTCTTGAACACAACACCTTCGGCAGCCATAAAGTCGACACGACGCTGTACAACCTTCTTGTCGAGCTTCATGTTAGGAATACCATACATGAGAAGACCACCGACACGGTCAGCCCGCTCGAATACGGTGACAGAGTGGCCAGCCTTGTTGAGCTGATCAGCACAAGCCAGACCAGCAGGACCGGAACCGATTATGGCAACAGTCTTGCCGGATCGAACCTTGGGCGGTGTAGGGACCATCCAGCCCTTCTCGAACCCACGGTCGATGATGGCACATTCAATGGACTTGATACCGACAGGATCTTCGTTGATGCCAAGAACGCAGGCACCCTCGCAAGGAGCGGGGCAGACACGACCAGTAAATTCGGGAAAGTTATTGGTGGCAAGTAGCTTGTTAAGCGCATTGCGCCATTGACCCTGGAACACCAACTCATTCCATTTAGGGATGATGTTGGAAATCGGGCAACCAGTGTCGGACTGACAGAAGGGTACACCACAGTCCATGCAGCGAGCAGTTTGATACTTGAGCTCGTCCTCGTTGAGGCGCTGAGACAGCTCGGCCCAGTCACGTGTCCTGGTCTTGGGGTTGCGGTATTTCTCGGAGCGGCGCTGGTACTTCATAAAGCCGCGGGTCTTATCAAGCACAAGGGCCTTCTTCTTCTCAGCCTTGGCGTCAGTGACACTCTCCTCAATATCAAGGAGGTCGCTCTTCTTCTTTTCCTTGGCTTCAGCCTCGGCCTCCTTGTTGCGGGACTCCTCGTGAACGTTGCGGACAGCATTACCGGGGAGGAGAGGCAGAGGGTACTCTGACTTTTTCTTCTCGGCGGCCTTGGCTTTCTCCTCAAGGAGGACACGCTTGTAGTCGACAGGCATAACCTTAACAAAGCGTGACAGAGCACGAGTAAAGTCGAGCAGGATACGAGCGGCAAGCTCAGAGCCAGTGTAGTGGTGGTGATCCTCAATGAGGCCGCGTACAAATGCGATTTCCTCTGGCTCTTCGATTCCAGATAGCTCAACCATCTCCTGGTTGACCTTCTGCTCGAAGTCCTTGTGGATGTCCAGAACATAGGCGATACCGCCAGACATGCCGGCAGCGAAATTACGTCCAGTAGATCCAAGTACAAGGACTCGACCACCAGTCATGTACTCACAGCCATGATCGCCAACACCCTCAACAACTGCTGTAGCACCCGAGTTGCGGACACAGAAGCGCTCAGCAGCGATACCACGGAAGAAACAAGTTCCGCGAGTGGCACCGTACAAACAGACGTTGCCGATGAGAACATTCTCCTCTGCGCGGTAAACTGCGTTTCGGGGAGGGTAAATGATCAAGCGACCACCAGATAGACCCTTACCAACGTAGTCGTTAGAATCGCCCTCAAGTTCAAGGGTGACACCTGGTGCCAGATAAGCACCGAAAGACTGGCCAGCAGATCCACGGATATTAACGTGAATGGTATCCTGGGGTAGACCAGCCTCACCGTAGCGCTTGCTAATGTGGTAAGAGAGCGTTGCACCAAGAGCACGATCGGTGTTGACTACATCGCATTCTATGCGTGCAGGTAAACCCTTCTCTAAAGCGAGCTCGGACTCGGCAATGAGCTTGTTGTCGAGGCGGACATGGAGGCGGTGATCCTGCTTGCGGACATTGAAGGTAGCAACACCAGGGCGGAGAGTGTGTGCTGGTGTTAGGATGAGTGAGAGGTCAATGTTCTCAGTCTTGGCGGTGCGGAGATCATCGCGGATGCGAAGAACCTCGCAGTGACCAACCATGTCGTTAATGGTACGGAAACCAAGCTTAGCCATGATTGCGCGAAGCTCGTTGGCGACATAGTAAAAGAAGTTGATCACGTGCTCGGGTGTACCGGCAAACTTCTTCCGGAGCTCAGGATCCTGAGTGGCAATACCGACAGGGCAGGTATTCAAGTGGCACTTGCGCATGAAGATACATCCCATGGCAATCAAGGGAGTAGTAGCAAACCCCCATTCCTCAGCTCCAAGTAGACAGGCGATTGCTACATCACGTCCAGTCTTGAGTTGACCATCAGTCTGGACAATGACACGACCACGCAGGTCGTTCAGAACAAGCGTCTGATGTGTCTCAGCGAGACCCAACTCCCAAGGAAGACCGGCATACTTGATACCAGTCCATCGGGAGGCGCCGGTACCACCATCGTGGCCGGAAATGAGAATGTGGTCAGCCTTGGCCTTGGCGACACCTGAAGCAACGATACCAACACCAGTTTCGGAGACAAGCTTGACGGAGACACGAGCACGAGGGTTAGAGCACTTCAGATCGTAGATCAGCTGCTTAAGATCTTCGATGGAGTAAATGTCGTGATGGGGTGGAGGACTGATGAGACCAACACCAGGAGTAGA
The DNA here is from genome assembly GCA_000465215.2 of Pyrenophora seminiperda CCB06. Taxonomy (NCBI): domain Eukaryota; kingdom Fungi; phylum Ascomycota; class Dothideomycetes; order Pleosporales; family Pleosporaceae; genus Pyrenophora; species Pyrenophora seminiperda. The sequence goes on from KE747810.1 coordinate 551,845, forward strand.
GTGACGAGTCTTAGCGATGGAACCAGAGACCTTGTGGCCAGGAAGCTCACCACCCTCACCAGGCTTAGCACCTTGGGCCATCTTAATTTGAAGCTCATCGGCGTCGGCCAGGTAGTTTGAGGTAACACCAAAACGGCCAGAAGCAATCTGCTTAATGGCAGAGCGCATGGTATCTCCATTTTCCATTCGCAAGCTTCGCTCAGGGTCTTCACCGCCCTCTCCGGTGTTGGACTTTCCACCGAGACGGTTCATAGCGACGGCAAGAGTAGAGTGAGACTCCATGGAGATGGAACCGTAGGACATGGCACCAGTAACGAAGCGGCGTACAATGTCGGTCCATGGCTCGACTTGGTCAATTGGGACAGGCGCGCGGTCGTCGAAGCTAAAGTCTAGGAGACCACGGAGAGTGCAGTCTTTGATGCGCTCATACTCGGCTAATGAGTATGCCTCATACGACTTGTCATTCTTAGTGCGAACGGCATCTTGGAGGTTGGCCATAGCAGTCGGGTCATTGACGTGAGGCTCACCTCCGTCCCGCCAGTGGTACTCACCAGTCTCAGAAAGACCGGGAACTTCCACAATGGGTCGCGATGGATAACCTTGTTCGTGGAGAGCAAAAGCGTCGGAAGCTATTAGTTCAAAAGTCATACCCTTGATACGTGATGCTGTTCCAGTGAAGCAGCGGTCAACCACGGAATCATCAAGACCGAGTGCCTCAAAAATCTGAGCGCCTTTGTAGGACTGAAGGGTGGAAATACCCATCTTACTCATGACTTTCAAAATGCCACCATCGCAAGAGTGCTTATAGTTGTCAATCAGCTTATCGGGGGTGAGATTCTTGCGAATAAGGCCTTCCCGGTGCATCTTCAAGATACACTCGATGGCGAGGTATGGGCAGATAGCATCGGCACCGTATCCGACAAGCACACACATGTGGTGTACCTCACGGGCCTCTGCAGTCTCGACAACTACTGCGGCGTTGGATCGCCATTTGTTGCGGACAAGGTGGTGGTGGACCATGCCGGTAGCCAAGCAGGCAGACACAGCAACACGGTCGGCAGAAGTAGCGCGGTCGGTCAGGACGAGAATGTTGTCGCCAGCCTGGATACCTTCGGTTGCAGCTTCACAGATGCGGTCGAGTGTGGCCATGTACCCATCGATACCCTCGCTCTTGGGGAAAGTGATGTCGATGCTCTTGATCGTCCAGTCAGGGTGCACAGTATGAGCATTGTCCAATGCCTTGAATTCTTGAAGGGTCAGAATAGGTGATGGTAGGAGTAGACGACCACACTGTGATTCATCCATCTCTAGCAGATTGCCCTGGGGACCAACGTAGGTCTCCAAAGACATCACAATAGCCTCTCGAATCGGGTCGATGGGTGGGTTGGTAACCTGAGCAAAGAGCTGACGGAAATACTCGTAGAGCAGACGAGGCTGAGTAGCCAAGCATGCAAGAGGAGCATCGTTACCCATGGATCCCAAAGCCTCCTTGGAATCTGCAGCCATAGGTCCTAGAAGCAAGCTGACTTGTTCAAGGGAGTAGCCAAACGCTCGTAGACGAGGGTCCTCGTGCAGCTTGGTCTCTGTGGGCGCATACGACAGATCAACACCCTTGTCGCCGACAGACTTGACGATCTTTGGAAGAGTCAAAAGGTTCTTCTCGATCCATGCGCGGAAGTCGTTGCGCTCTGCAACGGTCTTCTTCAGCTCAGCGTCATCGACAATTCGACCAGCGACAGTATCGACAAGCAACATCCTACCAGGCTGCAGACGACCCTTTTGCACCACTCGCTCGGGCTCAATGGAAATGGTACCAACTTCTGAGGCGCAAATAATGCGGTCATCATCAGTAATGTAGTAACGGCAAGGACGAAGACCGTTTCGGTCCAAGTTGGCACCGCAGTACCGTCCGTCAGAGAATGTGAAAAGTGCAGGTCCGTCCCAAGGCTCCATCATACAAGCAGCCCATTCGTAGAAGGCCTGTTTAGCAGGATCCATGGTGTGGTTGCCCTGCCATGCTTCTGGAACCATGAGCATGACTGCTTCTGGAAGAGAAAGTACACCGTTAATGGTGAGCAGTTCTAAAACATTGTCGAAGGCTGCGGAGTCGGAACCGCCATCCTCAACAATGGGGTAGAGAAGGTCGAGTTCTTCGCCAAAAAGGCTAGACTTCATGACACCTTCACGTGCTCGCATCCAGTTTTTGTTTCCTCGTAGGGTATTGATTTCGCCGTTGTGAGCAGCCCATCGCAGGGGCTGCGCGCGGTCCCAACTGGGAAATGTGTTTGTCGAGAAACGCGAGTGCACCAATGCAAAGTGACCCTCGTAGTCAACATTAAGCAGATCGTGATAGTATTCGTAGACCTGAACTGGAGAAAGCTGGCCCTTGTAGACAATGTTCTTGTTTGAAAGCGAGCAGACGTAGAACCAGTTGTGAAGACCGATAACGTGTGTAGCCCGCTTTCGCATGACATACAGCTGTCGCTCAAAGTAAGCGTTGTCGTACTTTTCCTGGAAGTCGGCCTTGGGCTCCCGGGCATCGCCATAGGCAGTCTTCAGAACAACGAAAGGCTGGAGAATGATAGGCTCTCGCGATAGCGCCGCGGGCCCAAGGAGTGTCGAGTCGCGCGGTACTGTTCGCCATCCGAGCACTCTTAGGTCGAGCTGATCTGCGACCTCCTCGAACATGGTCTTGGTCTCATCCAAGATGGTGGCGTCCGGCTTGAAAAACAGGTTACCAGTAGCGTACTGGCCAAGCTTAGGCAGCTTGTAACCTTGTTCGCGCTCGAACTCTTTGAGGAAGAATCGATGGGGGATGGAGGTCATTACACCTGCACCGTCACCATCGCGTGCGTCGGAACCAACGGCTCCTCGATGGGTCATGTTGCATAGCAACGACCGTGCTATACGTTTATTAGTAATTTGTGTCTGATATACGTGTGCTGTTCGCTCTCACCATCGGAGACAATCTTGTGGCTGGCCTTGCCCTTTATATGGCTATACAATCGTCAGTCGTCACGTCCTTCTCGGTAAGCAAACTATCACCACTCACGCCGCGAAACCGACACCACAAGCATCCTTCTCCAGTTCCGGGTCATACAGACCCTGCTTCAAGGGCAGTGCACCTGCCCAGGACTTGTTCTCCGGGCCATCTTGATAAGCAAACACCGACGTTTGCTCCTCTTCGATCTGGGTATCCTGGGGCAACTTTGTATCTTCGATGAACGAGACCCGACCCATTATATCGGCAACAGGCCGAATTTTTGGGTTCGTTGGTAGTGTTGTGGTGAGGGGTGCGGTATCGATATCGAAGTGTGGCGGGGTCGCTCGACGCGTTGATACTGAGCTGCTACTGCTCTGCTGTGTAACTGGTGTCTGGGGCAAAAATCAGTCTTGCGGTCTCAATTAATATTTTTTTGTAGCTTGGGGAAGCGTTGGTGGAGATGGGAAAATATGTGGTACACATGCACCCAAAGTCGTGGCTCAAAAGTAAAGCATGTGGAGAAGTATTGCCACGGAAATGAAATTGGAGCCTTTGGTCACCACTAGAGCTAGCGGAACGATGGGCCAAATTTATTACCAGCTTTACTTTCCCGGATATAGGTAATTGACGGCTATGACGCTCTTCGGACCCAGCGGCGACTGATAGCTGCTCCAAGCACACAGAGTAGACCGATAAGAGAGGTAGCGAATGGGCTAACGCGGGGTGCCCACACAGACCAGTAAGACGATCGCTAATGCTGCTCGCGCAGGACGGATGGTGGATAGACACAATGTTTTGCCACGAGTGGAAGACGGGTGCAGAGGATGTGCATGTGGGAGGCAGGCGGGCACTTACTTGCAGTAGAGGCTGATGAATCAGGCCGTGATGTGGGCTCGCGGTGTTCCGGCAAGCAACTGGTAGCGATTGTATTGGGGGTATAGAATGTGTGTGTGTGAGAGAGAGAGAGGGACGCGGGAGGGTTTGGTGGGCGTGCTTATGAATAAGAAAGAGAGCGGAGGGCTCCTGGTGGGGTGGATATTTTCCCAATGCGCTAACAAGTTGACTCCAACTTGGTCCAATTACCGGGTGAGAGCGCGTCGAGGGAGGCGTTCCTAGGTACTCTTACCTTGGCTATCTCCGCCCGTTTGCCGTTGTCAGCTGAAAAGTGGGCGGTCTAGGAGCGGGCATATATATCAAGTTGGACACACAAGTCAAGATGGTTCGCGGCAGCCTTTGTCTACTGGTGGCTCACAACAGCCAGCAATCGTTCAATGTGACCGCACCCAGCCAAAAGCAGCCTGCGCAGTATATACAGTTGCTCTTGTGCGCCCGCACGTACACGTAGCTCTGACCAATGCTCGTATACACATGCGCTCCAACGGTGCCCTTTGCTGCGCGTTGGGTGTGGAAAATTGGCGTTACCCCACGGTTTTTCTGCCACTCCATGACAATGGCCAGGGTGGCAATTGGTCAGTAGCCGGCGACCGCCCTGCAGTGGTTCAGGCCGTGGGTCCAATCCTGGTCTCCGAAGGTCGGTTTGACATGTGCATGACCGATGACCAGGCCTTGCAGTTGCTTCCGCTCCTCGACCCTCGCGGCGTGCTAGATTGCCGCTGCAAGCCCACGCCCGCATCATCTGAATAGGGAGGCCGTCAATTGGCCCGGCGGCCTCCTCTCGGCAGCACCCGGCTTCTTTGTCGTAATTCCAGAGCGTCATCTGGCCTTATCGCCGCTTGTGCGCGTCTCCGGGCGGCACTGTCGCGCCACTCATTCCTTCGTGTCTACGCTCGTTGGACGGGACACGATGCAAACCCCCGCCAGTTTCGCAGCGGAGCGTCGATGCATTCTGTGTGGGCGCACTCGACGACATCATTGCCGCCATCATGGCCAAAGTTGGGCGACACTGAGCGGCCCGCCCAAGCAACAGTAGCCTGCCGCCTCATCATCTTCGGAACAGACCGGAACCCGCCCGCCTAGCTGACGGGGACACGTAGCGTAGGCATAGCGGAAGACGAGTCACGAGAACAGGCAGCAAATTCCTGTGCCGTACCCAAGTGCCTTGAGACTGTTGGACAGGCCGATGTCGCCTCCAAGCATTTCTGTGTCTGCAGTCTGCGTGCAGACAAGTCGCAGCGGATATTCCAGGCCCTCTACGCTTGCACCCCAATGCTACCCATCCTGGCCTAGCGCCAATCTCACACCAGCTGCCTGCGTCCCGTCCAAGTCTGCAGCGCTTTCATTGTACCTAATGCAAGCCCGCCTTGGGCCACCCAAATTCAAGAGTGGGAGGCAACGAGCATTTCCCGGCCTAGAGAACCTACGTGGGCAATCTCCAGGCCGCATCACCCATACAGCTCTGAGCTGGCAGCACCACCTACTCAAGAAAAGATCGACTTGAAAAAATTGCCCTCGTGACTTCGCTGAATATGCCTTGTTACATTAGGTGTATGAGCTGATCTTTTGGTGTGTCGTATCGATGGTACGTGAGAGTGGTTCGGTTCGCAACCGACTACCGGTACGGGACTACCTGAAGAACAAATCCCGTCCCAAACTGTTCCAATATGACTAAAAGAAATTACCAGTCGAAGTAGGTGTATTCCTTGAGGCTCGGAAAGGGTCATGACTGCTGCACGTCCAGTGGACCGAGGTCCTCTACAGGATACTATAGGTACTAGGAAGTCTACACCCAACCATCGTCAAGTGACCCGGAAAGCGTGTCTGTTTCGCCTTCTCTCTTTTGTTACATCACTCAAGCAGCGCTCCCACAATCAAGGCGCAATAACACCCAGTCAGCGCGAGCGGCCACCGTTTTGCTGCGTTGTCTTGTTTGGGATTAGTCATTCCAGTTGTAGCCAGTGTACTTACCATTACCACGCGCCCCCAAGTGAGAAGAAAATTACAAACACTACAGCGACATGCCAGAGTGCCCTGCATCCAAGCCATACGTGCATACACTGTCATGTCGTGTACAATTCCTGATGCACGCAAGAAATTCGAGGAACACGCCACTCATATCTATGGTTATTTTATTCATCATGCACGCCGTCGCGAGATATCCAATCCATAGTTCATGCGACGCTCATTGCGCGCATTGTAAATAGTCACGACCCCCACATCCTTATCCAGCCGTCGAGCGAAAGTGCGCCCAGACACCAATGTCGGTAGGAGTCCTTCCATCGCTAACCCAATGCCTTTTGTGTATCTCAATACCCGGCCAGAGCAACCATTCCAAACGTTTGTAATCGCGCCAAAGAAGTCTGGAGGCCAGTCAGCAATGTGCCAAAAGCGGGGAGGGATTCGTAAGAAGTAAACATACCCAAAGACGAAGAGTCTTGTATGCGCAGCTTCTTAGTCCTTCATCTGGTCATCAGGGTCGACGAAATCCTCGTCATCATCGTCATCATCGTCGTCGCCGAGCTCTTCGTTGGCCTTCTTGAAGTCGATCGTCTTACCGCGTGTGCGGCCAGGTACGATGTTGTCCGTCTCAATCTCCTCCATGTTGTCCTCATCAGGCTCTTCGGCTATTCTTCTGTTAGCCCATGGGTTCAATCGCGCGGTTTTCGTATGTGTAGCTTACGTTCACCAGCCTGTACACCATCATATTAGCTTTTTGCGCCTTGACTTGAAGCGGTGAGCGCCTGAAACGTACCTGGTCCTCAATACCAGACTCGTCGCTAGAGTCGTCATCCATGGACTCCTCAATTGATTCGCCCTCCTGAGCTTTGCCCTTGCCCTTGACGTCGGCGGGGTTCTGGACGCCCTCCATCTGCTGGTTGTTCTCTGGTTGGGCGGACATGGTGAAGGCGTTGATGGTATGTGTGTGAGTTTTGTGCGTCGCCGTATATATTCGCAGTAGATACGGATACAATTGCAAGATCAAGGGGTTGTTGTTTGTGGTAGCGGTGTAGAGCAAGACGTCGAGGTGAAGCGCCCTGCATCTATTCCTTCCTTTGCGGCTTGCTGCTAAGGCAGAAAAGGGTATAGCCCCATCATCCCCTGGACAACGCCTGCCATTTGTAGCAAACAGCAAACAGTTAGCGCGATTGCTTCCCCACCCTACCATTTGAGCCATCACATGCACAAACTATCAATGCCGCTAACAAAACAGATGAAAAGCTAATGACCCGTACATATGGCGTGTAGTAAAATCCATTTTGGAGGTATCCTTTTCTACTCATCATGACCCTATAATCATCCAAGTCATTCTGCCTGTGGAATCATCATTATGCAGCATCCCTAAGCCCTCGCCTAATGGTGGAACAACCTGATGTGCTGCTCGACAAATGTAATTCCAAGCTTCTCGCTTGTCTCAAACACTGCGCCATCGTTCTGACTTCCAGTTGGTGCGGCAATGTATTTGGCGCCACTCCGGTGTGCCCTGAAGACGTTGTCGATGAAGGGGAAGAAAGCATCAGAGCTAACCGCAACGCTCTCCATCTTCGAAAGCCACTCCTTGCGCTCATCTGCGGTGAATGGTTGAGGCACTTGACCTTCCTCGAAATGAGCCTCAAAATCGTCCCGCTCGATGCCTGACTCAGGTACAAGTCCGGAGCATAGGAGATCAATAGCGTTGGATTTTGAGGGGCGCTTGGTGCCTTTTTTAAACTTGAGGTTTAACGTCTTTGAGTGGAAACGCATCCACCAGTTGTCAGCCTTGTCGCCAGCCAGGCGGGTGCAGTGAATGCGTGCTGTCTCCGGTCAGTTATCAGATAATATTGCTCATACAAGAAACTTACATTGTTGACCAGCTCCAAGGCCGATGATCTGACCGTTGAGCGCATAGCATACACTGTTCGACTGGGTGTATTTGAGTGCTATAGTGGCAACAGTCAAGTCGCGTTGAGCTGACTCTGGTAGGACTCCCGAGTTCTTGGGAACGATGACGGTGTTGAATGTGTCAGAAGGGACAATCTTGGCGTCGTTGCGATGTTGCTTCAGTGTGATGCCAAACACTGTTCTGGTCTCATCGGGGCTCGGGACGTATTCAGGGTCCATCTGGAGTACTAGGTACTTTCCACCTTTCTTCTTTCTCAGAATCTCCAAGGCTTCCGCGCTATATCCAGGGGCGATGACACCGTCGGAGACTTCACGGCTGATGATCTTTGCAGTAGGAACCTAACAATCATTAGTAATTTTCGCACAGCTGCCATGAGTGTCTACCACTTACGTCAACTTTGGCAGAGAGAGCAATCATGTCGCCAAAACTAGACATCCTGTCAGCACCGCGAGCCCTAGCATATGCTTGCGCAAGTCCCGAGGTCTCAATGCCCTCAATGTCATCGACCATGTACACCTTGCGCTCTACATCGCTTAGCGGTACACCGATGGCTGCGCCAGCGGGCGAAACGTGCTTGAAGCTGGCAGCAGCCGGATAATTCAGCGCCTTGGTCAGCTCCTGCACAAGGGGCCATGCGTTCAACGCATCCAGCAAATTGATGTATCCTGGCGCGCCGCAGAGGACCTTGAAAGGCAACGGCTTCTCTGACATTGACACAGTTGCGGGCTTCTGGTGGGGGTTTGCGCCGTAGCGAAGAGTGAGGAACTGGTCGCCGTCGCCCGCATACTTCTTCCTGAAGAATTCCGAAATGGCGGTATCGTAGGACGAAGTCTGTTCGAAAGCCTTGAGAGCATAGCGCTGCCTGCTGTTCTCAGAGACGTCGCCGTCTTTCTTGAGCTCAGTTAGGAGGTCATGGTAGTCGTTGGGGTCGCTGATGATGGTCACGCGTGCGTGGTTCTTTGCAGCGGCCCTGAGCAGAGTTACGCCTCCAATGTCAATTTCCTCGACTGCCTCTTCGATTGTAACGTTGATACGCGCGACCGTCTCGGAAAACGGATATAGGTTGCATACGACAAAGTCAATTTTGTCAATGCTGTTTGCGGAAAGGTCGGAATCGTCGGAATCGAGGTTGCGTGCGAGAATACCTCCGTGTACAGCAGGGTGGAGTGTCTTGACGCGCCCACCGAGCATCTCAGGCGCCTTGGTGATGGCAGAAACGTCTTCGACCGGAAAATTGGCCTGACGAATCATCTTGGCCGTACCGCCAGAGGCAAGCAGGCGAACACCACATTCGTGGAGTCCCTTGGCCAGGTCAAGAAGACCGGTCTTGTCGTAGACGGACAGAATGGCTGTCGCATAATCATTAGTATCTACTATGTACAATTTTCTATCCGGTTTAGGGGCATGTTCTCACCTGTCTTTTGGCCTGCCATTTTGAGTGATGATGTTGCGGATTGCCCGAGAGTCAATTGATAAAAAACTTCAAGGGCAAATCTGGGGTAGACTGCATCGGCGCATGACGTGGTCCTGTGGAGGTTTTTTTGGCATCGCGGGGCTCACCCAGCACGTCTGCGCTGCCCCTCCATCCACGCCATCTTACCTGCCCCATTGGTCCAAGCTTCTCCGCTCCACTCCGCAACCGCGAGAGCAAACTTGAACGATTGATGTTTGCATGTGTACGTTGCTCATGAAGTGAAGAATGAGGCGGCTGTGTGCTTCATGATGTCTGTAATCTGCACAGCTCACCGCTCACCGCTGTTCCAGCTTGTCGACGCATTGCTAGGCTGACCGGCCAATCGCCATCGCGATGTCGCTGGTGCCTCGGCTGGCTGTCTTCAGTCTGATATGGCCCCTATACGACTACCATATCATGATTCCCACCCTATAAGCTTTGTCGCGAATACGGAGCTTGCTGTCTTCGTGCATCCCTCGAATCAGGTACCAGTAGCACCGAACAAGTCACCTCCCGCGTCGAATTTCCGTAGGCTTCCCGGAGAAGACTGCATCATCCTCAACCACTTGTTGTGCGGTTTAATCCATCTTGATACCATCAAAAAAAATGACAGCACAGGGTAGCACAGAAGGCCTCATCAATCATTTCCAATCCGTCCTACTCGAGCTCAACGCGAGCCCGTACCCAGATGTCGCTTGTCCACCCAATCAACCCAAACGCGCTTCCGTAGCCCTCATCCTACGCGTACAACCAAACTATTCGCACTGGCCCAGCGAATCTGATAGTTCCCTGCCAAAACGGCGCAGGCGATCTTCAGCAGCGAAGCCAACCGATGAATTTGACTTTGAGTCCTCATTGGCCGCCTTTTTCGAGCAGGACTGGGTGAAGCATGGCGATCCGGAACTACTCTTCATAAAACGGGCGACGAGGATTGGCGACAAGTGGAACGGACATGTTGCACTGCCTGGTGGAAAGCGAGATCCTGAAGATGACGACGATCAGGTAACTGCCGCGAGAGAGGCGCTGGAAGAGGTCGGCATTGACCTGAGCCCGGATAATGCCATTGCTGTAGGCAATCTACCTCAGCGGATTGTCACAACAAGCTGGGGCAAAGTACCGTGCGTCTTCACACTCAACAACTACAATGATGGCATAGACTGGATACATGTAATCAATGTTTCCACGTATTCTAAGCCGCTCAAAGACTTATACGCTAATCATCAACAGACTTATGGTGTTGTGCCCGTACATATACCTCCTGACCTCCCCTGCCTATCCACAGCAACGCCTGCAACCTACCGAAGTAGCTTCCTCTCACTGGGTGCCTATTCGTGCCCTCCTTTCGCCCGCACTACGCACCCACGAATACGCTGACGTATCGGCACGTCTCTCAAAGTCCGAACTGGGTATCAAACGCTGGTTCCTACAGGCCATGTTGAGCAAGATGATGTTTGCGGCGATACAACTTGTGCCGGCGAATTCAACGTATTGCGCGACCATCCCGGACTTCATACCCATAGATGCGGCACCACGGGGGTTATTTGACAATATCCAAGATGCACTGGGAGGACCTGAAACAAGGTCCAAAGACCGCAAACCTCCATTATTGCTCTGGGGCTTGACGTTGGGTGTCGTGAGCAATTTTCTAGAGCACATACCACCACATAATGCACTGGAGCTTTGGACATACCCAACCTTCACAAGTTGGGATGTCCGGTTCATAATGTGGACCATGTCATATCGGTTCCGTAAGCAGAAGTCACTGGAGATGAGTACAGCCACGTCAAGTGTTTCTCCCACCAATTCTTCTCAAGACTTCCCGGGTATAGGAAGCGAAGCACTGGGCTCGTTGGAAGAGGAGAAGCCAGGTGAGGTTGGCATAGCAGGGTTGGGTGTTGGTAGGGGTTGGGGCCAGGCTGGAAGGACTAAGATGATGGCTAGAGGTGCTGCAGTCAACTCGATGCTTGAGGGATATTACCCATATGTTAGAAGGGCGGTAGCTACCGCACTCGTTTGTAGGGTAGGCGTCTTATCTTTGGGGGCTTTTTTGGCGTGGCGAAAGCTGAAGGCTGGTAGGCCTTGATAGCCTTAGAGCAGACCATGGCCAAGGGGCCATATAGACTGCAGTCCTTGTCGCGTAAGATGAGCTCCGAAATACACGGTTCTTATTAAACATTCTCAACATCCCGAGTCTCTTTTCCATTGTCGGGTTTTGTCGGTCCTAAGAGTACTGATCATTTTTGCATTTGCTTTTATCATTTCTGTGCCGTCGCATGGCTACACTTACAAACTGTACCCCTCTAGAACTTGAATCGAGACATAGAACAGACCGTTGCGTCAGTCTAAGAAGCAACCATGTCTCAATCACTTCTAACTAGACATCGCTTGTTCCATTGTGCAAGACACATCCACATGTCGACTTGACAATGCCGAATGTCTCAGACATCGACTCTCCAACAAGGTATAAGTCTTCACCAGTTGCGGTATTTTTCAAGTATCAATACCACAATATACCAATACCTTCTTGAAATATCACACACAACCCACGCAACAGCATCCATAGATCAATCACCATGCCGTACCATCCAGACTCTACGACCCGTACCCTCTTCATCAGGAACCATGTACACACTCCGGTGACGATTGAGCAAGTCATCTGTTCGTTCTGCCGACAGCGCTGCACCCGGCATCACGAAGTCGTCCAAATCTCCGGGCATCCTGAATGTCAGTGTGTGTTTGGGAAGACGTGTCTTCTACAGTGGTTGGAGTCAGGTAGTGCATCCAGCAACACGTGTCCGAGTTGCAGAGTCGTGCTTTACAATGCCAATGCCAATGAAGACGGAAACGATGAGGAGGAAATGGAGTCTGACCGTGACGACATCAACAACGACAACGAAGAGGACTCGACTAAACCCAATCGCGGACGGCCTAGGGGAGCACTAGGAAAAGAACCCCAGCGTCGCCGCAGCCACGCGCCCTCACCGTCACCATCCCGCTTTTCAGCATCGTCGTCTTCATCAGGTGCTTCCATCTCGTTTCCTCCCCGCACACAACACGTGCACAGCTACAATCTCCGTCCCCGCCCTAGCCGTCAAGACTCTTCTTCGTCACGAACATCGTCTATCGGGTCCACCGTCTCAACCCTCAGCAACATACCTATCGCCCTCGGTATTGACCTTCTCGTACAGGACCTCTGGGCCGGGACCTGGGACCTCGTCTACGAGAGCCGGAAATTGACAGCTGATAATGCGACTAGATCACGTAGCATAACTCGCGCGCAACTTATCATGCTTATCATGGACGTTTGGCCGTTTGATGACGTTGTGGAAACAGCTGTGTTGGAGCACCTCGTCATTCGAGCGAAGAAGATGGTGCGCAAACATCGTTCGAACGGAGAACGTGATGAGGGGAGTGAGTTGAGGGTTGAGAGAGAGGATGTTACGATGGCTGTTGGATATGGGTTGTAGTTTTTAGTTAGTTTCCGTCATGGGTCGTGGTGGGGGTTGGTTTTCATATGTAGCAACAGTAGGTAGGTAGGTAGTACCAATGTAGTAGGTAACCACCATCTCTGTTTAGTTCTTTGAACTGTGCAAACCCATAACATTTAGTTGACAGCGCCATATCCACTATTTGAAAAAGAAAAGTAGGTCCGATTTGCTCGCAATTACAAATACCAAACCTATTCCGGCTACCAGCAACCCCGCAGCTCCGGTTGTCCACCCACCCACCCTTCACCTGACAAGCTTGACAGCCCTGTATCGGCCCAATCGCTCGACAAGGGCATATATCCGTTAACACCCTCCACACGCGCTTAACTCCTGTGGCGAGAGTGACGGACGGCTATATTCCGCTAAAAAACGTCATTGATCGGCTTAGAGGAGAGTTGCCTAGGTACAATGGGGGCATTGTCTCGACGTTATAAAATAGACTTGTCGTCGTCGGACTTGCGCTGTGTTATCTACTGTCTACCGTACCTGCCTGGTTAAAATACAAGAATTATCCGTTTCCAACACAGAAATTAATTTCATACACGGTCACAAACCCGACAATATGGCCGACGAGAAGAAAGATCAAGTGAAGCGCGCCGCTGCTAATAATGGGATGTGAGTTACACAACGCTGTTGCAGTGCCTCTTTGGGGAGTATGTGTGGAACTGACGATGTGATATAGTATGAATCCCTCGGGCATGATGCTGATGGGTGCTGCGCCCATGTATCTCGCACTTATGCCTCTTACGTGCGTTACCAAAACCTTCCTTACCCTATACCCGGAATATCCCCCCTCCTCCTTCGAGGTCCGAATCCCATTCACAAGCTATGGATGAAACGCCGGTCTAAAACCTCAACAGCACATACCTCACCAAACCCGATAGCGTAATGCAGTCGCTCGTTCACGCTTTTATTAAGCTACTTCCTGGTGTTGATGTATGTCCCGTTGTCACATTGTCCCTTTTCCTTCTATGTGGGGATTCTTTTTTTGTTATTGACACGCTTCCAGGCAGCATCGATAACAGGTGGCCGCGCCATTCCTGCTCTCAGCGCCATCTACCTCTTCTGGACTTTCGGCGCTTCAGGTGCCATCTCTGCTGCTGGACAGGCCATGGGCCGCAGCGAAGGACTCGATATGGAGCATCCGAGGAAGCACGTAAACGCACTTGAGGGCCTGCCGTTGAGGTTGAGGAGTGCACATTATGCCCTCTTGGAGAACTTCCCTGGTATGTTGGCGTGATTTTCTTCTCCAGTCTCTGCCCACCTCCCAGTCCTTTGTTTTGAATGATTCGTGAGTTCCAAAATAAAGTTGCTGAAGAATCTAATTTTATCGTAGCATTTGCATTGGCTGCCGCGCTCGCACAAGTCCTTGCGCCGCAAGATGCGCAGGTAGTTAATCTGCTGGGCTTCCATGTCATTGCGAAGTTGATGGTGCATTATCCGGCATATGTTGGCAATATGGCACTGCCAAGGTCAGCTGCGCATTTGAGTGCTACGGCTGCATTGATCAACATTTGTTGGATCCTGGCGGCTGGCAAGTAGGGTATTCGAATTAGTAAGAAGGAAGTCCTGAGGACCGAAGAGCGATTACGGAATGACTGAGAAGACAGGACGTTTGGGAGCTACCGGTATGCCTAGATGCTTCACTGAGAAGACCCTTGTCTATCCTAGAAAACTTTCGAATACATATGTAATGTGCTTAACTTGCAGTTGTTACATTGGAGGATGAGTGAATATATCGGTGGTCAGTCAATTGGCCTTGGTGTATGCATGCTAAACGAGTTATTGATCGTTATTTTGTTAGTTCTTATAATGTTCTAAATGGGGAGTAACGTTCTAAGAACTGCACAGACAACTGCACGATTAAATACATACACAATTGTATACAGTGCGTTGCCGATCACGAGCATGATAGTCACGTGATGAAGTGGGGTGATAGCTCATCTGCCAGATGATATCGAAAGTCAATGACACACATAACAACCTAAACTCGGCGCATGCTGGTAACCATTCTCTTCAGTACTATCAGAACCGGCCGTCAAGCCACTATTTACTTTGTATCTGGTCTGCATTACAGCCCAAGAGCGTAGGTGCCTAACGCTTGCGATTGTAGTTGAGCGTGTAGTTGAGCGTGAATACGTGCACACCACGATCCGGAGCTGCCTACTTCATTTCGCCTTCGAGTGTCTGCGTCTACTTCGTTATCGTCCACGGCCACATCAAATAGTTACCAACGTCTATTGAGAAGGACGAGCATATAAGGACCCAAAAATTCCCCATGGCCAAGCGGGCGTCATGTGGCGGACATGGAACTTTCGAAATCCGTGGTGTGACGCAAGTTCTAGAACAAAGCCAAATTCCATGTTGTGTTGTTGGTGTTTCCGCACTCATCTTTTACGGCGTCCCGCGAGTGCGAGATGTGTGTGAGCCCCATATCGCGTTACAAAAAAAAACGAAAATAACTTTTTGTTGGTATGGCAGTATAATACTATAGTATCGGGTGAGTGAGTAAGCTGGATTGACACCTAGTATCACCTCATCACAGATCGTATTGGACGTCAGTGGTGGGTAAGTTTAGGTGTAGTCGATTAGAAGTCTAGGAGTACGAGAGCCGGTAGATATGCTACCCACTAGCTCACCTTGGCGCTGAGTCATTGATTAGGTAACTCATATCAATGACTTACCGCGTACGGTTGAGCTGGTGGGTATGGTACGGTACCGGTAGGATCCCACTGTTGGGATCCCAACAGTGAGGGATATACCGTACGGTACGATCCCAACAATGTCGGGATATACCGTATGGATACTATCCCAACACTTTTGAACAGAAGTGGGAGATTTGTGTACCGAGTGAGAAGATCGAGGAGGCAGCTGATATATTACGACAGCGCGACGAATACATCCAAACAAATGAGAAGCGGATTCCTCAGCCCATGTCACTCGCGCACATGTACACTTGGTTTCGGGGGAACATAGCGGACTACGAATTCTGTCTAGTGCCCTCTACGCACGCACGAATACCGGTCGACAACTGTGCTGTATGGAGAAGCCCAAATGGGGTCCCGTTTGCACCACTGAAGGATTTGGTACAGAGCTACTTAGACATATACGACCTGGTTTCACTGTGCGATATTGTTGATGGAGCGGATCTGAATTATGAATGGGGGCAATTACATTTAGATCTGAACGGAAAAATCGACGTAGAATGGGCAGAGCAACGTAATGCAGAATTGATGGGAGGCGAGGGAAAGTTTGATCCGTTGCAGATTGGCAGCGTGTTCCCGACAGCTCAGGTCAAAAAGATCGCGGTGTGGCGGAAGACCACGAGGGAAAAGAAGGACAGGTTAGAACAGATGATGTTGCCGCAACACTTGTTTAAGACGCGGTTTATGCTGAAAGAAGCACCACCCGAACCATGGAGAGAACACCGCCCATCATGTTAGAAATTGGGACATGATATCTGAAAGTAACTTTCAGCTTTACCCGTCTTTGTCATACGTGATTCAGCATCACTACTTTTTACAATAAAGCAACACGTGTCCAAGTCAAGTAAAGGCCGCACGCAGTAAGCAAGGTCTAAAAGATACTGAAGCAATGCCACTCAAAGACTCACTAAGTAACTTCTCGCTATATTGTAGACCACGCATTATCAATTGGTATCATAGCGCCGTTGATCATCTTTGACTCATCCGAAGAAAGGAAAGCAATACCTCGCGCAACGTCGTCGACGCCAATGTATGGTACCGGCGTGCCTTCACTGTCTTTCGAAACGTGCAACTGTACAATGGGGCTGCCTTGGTGAGCTAAATTCGAAAGTAAAGATCACATAATATACATACAAAAAGGCATTAAAGCCAGCCGAATCGAAGTTCTCCATCTGGGCTGAAGATGCAATATTGGTCGCGACACTCCCTGGTAACACACCATTGCAGCGAATGCCCTCCTGATGGAAGCGCCAAGCTACATTCTTCGTTGCACCAACCTACAAACAAAGTGAGTAGAAACCAAAAAAAGTCCATTCGATAGCACTCACCAGCCCATGCTTACTTGCCGTATACGCGATTCCTGCACTTGCGCCCGTCAACCCCGCCTTGCTAGCCACATTGACAATTGCGCCGGATTTCTGCTGTTTCATTGCCGGGAGCACTGCCTTCATTAAACGAATGGGCACTGTGAGGTTGATTGCTAAGACTCTTTCCAACTCTTCGTCTTGAATAGTATCCGCGCTACTCCATCCATCTGTTACACCTGCGCAATTGACCAAGACATCAATACGGTTATGCTTGCCGATACACTTGGCAACAGCATGCTCGACAGACTGTGGCTCAGTCAAATCTGTCTGGTAAAAATGGAAGGTAGAGAAGTCTTCAGCGAGCCTCTGTGGCTGAGGGCCCATGTCAATGCCGAAAACTGACGCGCCACGTTCGAGGAAGAGGCGCGTCGTTGCCAGGCCAATGCCGGAGCTGCATCCAGTAATTATAGCAACCTTGCTTTGTAAGGAGGAGATGGACATTTTGGGCGGGCTGTAATAATAAGATAACTGTGATAACTCAGGTGCGGATGAGTCGTGCATGCATGATGCGGATCCAGAAAAGCAAAAAAATGACGTCATCTGCTAGCGCGAATTCAGGACCTTTCCTCTGCAGTGACTTTGACGAACTGTTTTCAATTGAGCTTTTGACCGTTAGAAAACCCCAGTACTACATGATAGGATATTCCTTTCTGGAACGATATGCATGCCTTTTTTTTACAGCACAAAGTGTTACCGGTACGAGTCTGATAATCCCAATCAGTGTTCATGGCTGCGCTAAATTTGGATTTCATGGAACGAATATCCATCCCCACTCACGTATGCCCTATGTATGTATCTGATTTTCTTGAACGATTGGTGGCCCGAACAATCGTTTTACCAACAGCTTACATCTTGTGCATCATCGAGTAACCACACTATCGGGAAAATGGCTGTGAAGTAAGCTGATGAACATATTCTCATTAGGGCAAGCTAGGGGGATTTCTAGCAGCCTCGAATAAGGTTTTGCTGATAGAGCCAAATCACTCACTTGGCCGATTAGAGGTATACTATTCTGAAAAGGGGATGCTGTAGTTGGCGATGATAGGCCCGCATTCACATGTGGACTTGGGTCCAAGCCATACGAAACCTAGGCCGAGGGACATGATCCTCGTACTCTAGTGAGAAGTCCATACGTGGCATACCAACAGCACCGGGTTCGAGTGGTGAAAGCCGTGAGCTAGGTTTGTCCGTTTTCCTCCTTTCGAAGGGCTCGTGTGACCAAATTTCATTGTAATGACCGCCAATAAGGCACTCGACTTCCTTACATAACGAGTGAGAGTGCTGGGGCCCGCCGCCAGCCCTCTCGCCTCGCTCTTACCTCAAATTCGCAACTTCGCTCCACCAGTTGTCCCAAGGTTGTCGCTGTCCGCTACCAAGCAGTCGCTGCGACCCCTAGGCGAGCAACTACTTAAAACCGCTGTACCTTTACCCCTTCCTTCCTAAATACTACTTCCTAACTGCCTCAGCTTATTCGCCGTTTCCTAATAGTACCTGCCTATCCGTATAAACGAAGGTCTCACCTACGTAATTCTACATATCAACATGGTCTCACCAGTAGCTAAAAGCTTTATCCTCTCACCAGTAGCTAGAGTCTTCATCTCCGGAAGCGTCGGAGCCTGTACTGCCTGGATCACAGTTTCAATCACCGAGTGGATCACAGACGGCAACAACAAGAAGCACCAACAAGACATGCAGGCTAAGCTAGCCAAACTCCACGCCACGGCAGACCGTCTTGAACAACGCCACTTGGAACGCTTGGATGGAAAAAGGTAATATCGCAGTCCCTCTAGCTATCCCCTCACAACTAAACACTTACTATATGGTAGGTCATCCTAGTAGCGTAAGCTATCAAGTGTAAGAAGGCACAGCAGGTTGTCGAAGATGTGGGCATGAGCGGAAACTAGCTCAAGGAACTTCCTGGTGGTATTATGCCTGTCATGTCCTGGACAATTGTGGGGCTTGGTGGGATTGGCTTGATACAGTAGGTAGCGAATAGTCAGGGAATAGAGTACTTGGTCATACACAATGCGAATGGAAAATCTCGGCACTTTTGTTAAGAGCGCCTGGTGATGGAGTGAACAAGTCTAAACAATGCATCAAAATGGCAGCGTATATTAGTTCAACATACTTGATCTACTTATATTGATAATTGTATCTGCTGGGACAATAGGTTAGAGATCCTTTGGCGGGCAACTGGTTACTCCTATGGGTTTCACTAGGTAGCGCCCCACATCTGCCACAAGGCTTCTCCGGACCTACATATAATCAGAGAGTAGGTGACAATGCCCTCGAAGCCATATTGTTCAACAGCTGCTGATCTGGTATAAAATTAAGTAATCCAGCATTCCATCTCTCCACTCCATGATATCTGAGATTCAGAACAAGGAAAGCCGCAGCGATGTAATCACAACTAGTCTAACATTATCATCCCGCTTATTTAGTGCCACTTGTACACGCATGAAACAGCATATTATGAGAAGCAAGATGCGGAGAAAAATGTGTATCATTGGGCTATCTATGTGCTGGGAAAAGCGATGACAGCGGGAAAAGAGACTGACATCTATCATTGTCCGGTTCAATTACGGCAAGAGATGAGCTAACTCGCCTCGAAGCTCCCATCCTCATTAGAACAGATTAGTCCTTAAAATGATTCCAATGCTTCGTATCTCTGTCATTCTCGTATGTAACTAAACAGATAGAATAAGTGCCATTGATCTCTATAGAAACACTAAAATATAATCAATCTGCAATGTGCATGCACTTGGAAACTAAATACAGAGATTAGGAGAGTGTTGGTATAACTCCGTATACGCGTATATTAGTTAAGTAGTAGTA
This sequence comes from Pyrenophora seminiperda CCB06, assembly GCA_000465215.2. NCBI lineage: Eukaryota > Fungi > Ascomycota > Dothideomycetes > Pleosporales > Pleosporaceae > Pyrenophora > Pyrenophora seminiperda. The sequence continues at coordinate 571,453 of KE747810.1, forward strand.
GTAAGCTAGGTTGACACCTAGATTACCTCATCACAATCGTATGGTACGTCGTGGTGGGTAAGTTAGGTGTAGAGATTAGGTATCTAGGTTTGGGAGCTCCAGTAGATACCGTACCCACTAGCGTGCCTTGGCGCTGAGTCATTGCTGACTCACCCGTGCTGGGTACGGTACCGGTGAGCTCCCACAGCGTCAGGATATACCGTATGGGTGATATCCCAACAGAGAGGGAGAGAAGAAGCATGTACATACAATCGATTTGCGTCCCAAGCATTTGGTTCATCGTCCCACCTCCTCAGCATAAGAGAAAAAGGTGGGTCGACTTATCCAGGCAGCACCACGTGGAGGCGCAAGGGTCCGACTTCTACCGCCCATCCTCCTCTTGCGATTGCACCCAGCATTAAACGCCGCAATCCATTCTTTCTCCATAGACAAGCATTTTTTTGACCCGAGGGGTCCTAGCAGCTCATCCCCCGCTATTGGAAGCCAGGCCCTCGGAGGAGCCAAAAGTCTCGCAGGAACTAATATCCAGGGAGGCTACTCTCCCAAAATGACTGTTTCAAGATAGGCTTTCCACGAAATGATGTGCCAAAAGACACTTTGTTGCCCCAAAGGACGATACCCAAAAGAGCCCCCGATACCCACAATGGCGACACGGAACAGTTCCAAGAAAGAATTTTCACAAATCCCCAAGGGGCTATGCCCAACCTGGGTAGGACTAGTTTTGTCTGCATCTCAGCCAGGGACCCATAAAGGCCTGTCAGAGACTCAACACCTCAAGTGAGGCGTGAGCTCAACATCTGTAGGCTTCTTCCGCGCTGGGATCTCCAAAAGAAGACCCACGGGCGGCGGGGATACGGCGAGCCGTTCCCTGCAGTACAAATTTCGAAGATCGAATCGCGGCTTGTCCAGCACTTACGGAAACGAAGGACGAAAACTTCGAAGATCGAATCGACGGCTTCTGCCAGCGCTTACGGGAAACGAAGGACGAATCTAGAGGAGCGGACATGTCCGAAAGACGCACGCGGGCCTGAAAGGGTCGGGAGTACCCGAAGAGTGCAGGCGTACCTGAAAGAGTGGGCGGACCCAAAAGTAGGGTATGGCACCAAGGTATAGGACGAGGTAGGGGCGGGAGGGTCTGCACAATGGCCAAGACATCGAGGGAGATGTGCGTCCAAGGGTGCCTGTAAGCAAAGTGCCATGGACCTTTCGGTCTATCAGAGACTTCTGACGAAGCTCCATATCGCAGGCGTCTTCCACACACGTCTTCCTGAGAAGGATGACACCGGTGGCGGGGTACGGCGAACCGTTCCCTGACAAACAGGTTCCTTACGCAAACCATCATGGTTGAGAAAAGGATACTCTACCTGATACCAGTAAGGGCGGGTGGGTAGATGCCTATTAGGCTCGAACCGGAACGGAAAGACAAGGAGCAAACCAGTTTCAAATCCCAACCCGGTACCAATGAACCGCAATTCTGGTAGACCGAAAGTGAGCCAAAGCTCGGGATTTATCAAAGCCACAGTGGGCTGTTGGCGAGGGCACCTTCCAGAAGACGCACACAGCATCTCCGGGAAGGCTTCCATTCAGCTTCCATGTGCTTGACCTGGGTGACCCACAGATCGAACTATCATGGTTGCCTTTTTCAGAGTGGTGAGCTGCAGCCAAAGAACGCCATGGACCTGGTGGTCTGTCAAAACCTCACGAAGAAGGCTGAATATCGCAGGCATCTTCCACACTCGTTGTCTGAAAAGACAACTCTGGTGGCGGGAACAGTCCCTTTGGACAGCAAGTTCACCACCCTAGCTGGCACTCGTCCAGCACAAAAACCAACGAGACTAGCTACTGCAGCAGCAGTCTGGAAAATCAACAATCGCTGCCAACGAGAAACTTCCTCGGCTGCAACTATCTTGCAGCCGTGACAGCTTGTCCTCATACACGTACAATGTATCGCCAAGGACCAAAGGTCTATCAGAGCCACCAACCCGAAGGCAAAGTGGGCCCCATATCTGTAGGCATCTTCCACTGTTCGCCTGAGAAGGGTACTGAGTAGCGGGGTTATGCAAAGCTCGAGAGCAATGAGACTCTTTGTCGTGATGAGGACTAGCTGTCATCCGGCTCCCAAGTGTTGCAGCTGGCGCCCTGCCTGTCGAAGTTGTGTATACAAAGAGTAAGAGAAGCCTCGACTCCCTACATGTAGTACTCCCGGCCAGAAGGAGCGCGGCCTCACGCCAGTTAACCAAGGACCATAAGGCCTGTCGAAGCACTAGGCCCATATCTGCTGGTTTCTTCCACATCGGGACCACCTGAGAAGGTGACACTGGTGGCGGGGCTGCAGCAAGTGCACCCTGACGTGAGGACCAACGGCCTCCTTCCTGCTGCGGTATAGACTGGATGAAGGGATGCAGTGCTGCATTCGTGACTCGACGTTGACGGGCGTTGCCGGCTGGCAAAGGGGGTCGAACAAGTTGTGAAAAACGTGGGTGGACATGAATCGCAGAATATCGAGTTAAGCAGTGGTTGCGGGCGGGGGAGTTGAAGGTAGATATAGTGAGAGGGGAATGTGGCGGAAATCAAAGCTGGAATATATTCCAGGGCGGGGTGATTGGTGATTGGGTGACGAGGGACGGACCCAAGGTTCTGGTCAGGCAGCACCGTCACGTGTTCGCGCCGCGCAGGGTCCTTGGCACTAGTGCTAGACGCCAGTAAACAGCACCACGTACAAAATCAAAATAGGAAAATGGGGAATACCAAGCAAGTTTGTTCAGGGACCGTAAAGCCAACCATGGTACTGTCCACATCCGGCAGAGGAATACCCGACCCGCACAGTGTCAGAGAAACTGTCCTAGGATCGAGACGAACAGTGATGCTAGACATAAGCTGTGAGCAAATGTAGTTTCTACCGTGCTTCTCAAAGGATGTAGCGCCTGGAGCATGAAGACACTGTACAATCCCGGCCATGTTGTCATGAAGCTCGGTGTTCGTCCTCGGGAAGCCGCGGCCGGAATGTGGAGTATATCATGACTGTTTCGACCTGTTATCTCTTGCGTAATTAATTAGGCGGCCGACCAGACAAGCTCAATCGATGGATCCAAGTAAATCCCGGTAGTGCATGTCCAGTGTCGGCCCGCTCGTCCAGGTCTAATCGCTATCTTCTAGAAGCTCAGCGAGCTCTGCCTCTTCGTCCGCGGTCATCACGCCAGCTTTTTGCTCAGGCTCCTGGTCCTTGTCCTTACCAAGACGCTCGTCTTCTGCTTCCTGGACTGCCTTGGCAAGCTCCTGCGGCTTCATGCTCCACTGTCTGACGGTAGCGTCAATGCTCACGCTTACTATACGTTGTCCCAACAGGAGAAGTCCAGTGACTTCCTCAAAGTGACCGCTAAAGGTGTGATGCAACTTCCCGCTCGCCCTATCCCACACGCGGACCTCTTCATCTCTGCACGCTGTGATTACCCATCCGCCGTCTTCGTTAATGGCAACATCGCGAACAAAATCGGGATGCTCGAAGCTTGAATCCTCTTCCCACTCGCGACCTCGTGATAGGCATTTGGCTGTCTTATCGGCCGAAGCTGTCCACAGGTCGCCATCCGAGTCGAACCGTAATGCGTCGATGCTAGTCTCATGAACGATGATAGGAGACGGCTGTACTTGTGAAGCTGACGAAAGCCCAATACTCCATCGCCTGATCTCTCGGTCGCTGCCTGCACTGAAAACTGTAACAGTGTCTTTGCCTGGCTCATAATCCACAGGGTCTAGCGCGAGAGCAAGAATGCCCCGCGTGTGCCCTTTGAGTGTGTGCATCTTTGTCGCTGAAGCAACGTCCCAAACAATGATGCTTGCATCCTGTGAAGCTGATACCAGAACGTCTGTACCGTTGAGAGTAAAGGCGATGATGGCCTTGACGAAGTCACCGTGGCCCTGGAAGCGTTTGGCGGGCTTGCGCGAGGAGAGAGTCCATGACCAGATCGACTTGTCCCAACATGCGGCAAACAGCGTGCCGGCCCTGGGCAGAACAGCGACGGACGTAAGTGGTGCCGTGGGTCCGGAAAAGGTGGCAACAACCTTACTCGTCTGTAGGACAAGACAGTCAGTAACTGAACAGCTGGCAAGATACGACGAAGCTGCTCAGCTCCGAATAAAGAAAGAATGTCTGACCGACTTCAGTGTTGATGCGGTTCACGTTGCCTGCCGCCTCGGCCACGTAGACATGATTCTCGTCGTGGGGGTCGGCTATGATGTCGAGGATCTTGGAGGGGAGCTTCAGGGGACTGCCCCGAGTGTTCTTCGACTTGGCAGCCTTGCGAGCTGTCTCCTCCAGCGACGAGCTACACCATGTCAGCGAGACAAGAGGAAGCTGGAGACAGGCTCGTACGTCGTCTGAAAGTAGTGTCCTGGGTCGTTGGAATGAGACATGATATAGGGTGGGAGGAGCGGTGACGGCTGATCTGATGTGGCCGAAGGCGGGCGGGTCCAGGTGAGCATGTGAGCATAAGGCCCCGCAATTATGACTCCGCGTGCCGCAGAGACACTGGCCCTGGCTCATTAGCGGCAGCAACTGTAACAATGGCGGCAGCATCACCAAGGAACTCATTGATTCAGTGAGGATTTTCATTTAATGTAGTTGACTAGAATTTTACATGGCTGTAGCAAAAATGGCGTATTAAATACTTTCGTATATGCTGAATGCCAATAACCGCGCACCGTAAATGGTCAAACAAAGGAAATTTCGTAGAGTCATATGTCCGAGCAGTGAAGCTCCATCTGTAATGTTATCGTAAAGTTCGTAAATGCGTCGTAAGAGTGAGGCGGCTATCCAAAACACGCCCATCGTAACACTCGGGGGGATATCGCAGAAGACATTCCTGGCAACTCATTACTTTTAGTTGAACATGGTCCAACCATACCAAATCGGCGTCGCAATCATAAAGTCGTGAGTATAATCCACATCGTGTACAGGGTCATCATGTACAGGGTCGTCAAAAGGCAAAACCACCAGCGGACGCACTGGCAGCGAGGTCGCGGATCGCCCACCTCCAGCCGCCACTTGCTTCACCACTATCTCGAAGGCCACCAACCCAGCCTTCGACTCTTCGTCGCCAGATGGCTTCTTCGTCGCGTTGTCGGCGAATGAAGCCGGGCCCGACATCGAATTCTTCGCCCACAAAGGTAGGATCCTCGGGGTTGGGTGTGCCAGTTCCGCTCATGCCATTGCCGCCGACAACGCTTTCATTGTCTTTCAGGTCGTCAAGGCCAGCAAAGGGGTCTTCATCCTCATCTACTTCTGAGGGAGATCCCACATCGTTGTTCAGTCGAGGAGCCTTGAGCCATGTCATCTTTACAGGGTCAAAAACCATGCGGCCTTCGTACTGTACGTTTCGGGGGACAGAAATTTGGGATATCAGCGCTGGTCGGGGTGGGGACGGTGCTGGTAGTGGCGCTGGGGGCTGGGTCAACTTTGCCGCACGCGACGAGAAGCTTCTGTGTGCATTGTTGGCATGGATCGACGAGAGCGCTACGTGAGAGATTGACTGCGAGCGATCATGGCCGCGGCTCATCTGGTTTCCTGGTGGTGCAAAGGTTGGTGTGCTTGCTGTGGTCAAAGCGAGTGTGGTTGTAGAAGTATTGGGATGTGAGAAGGACACAAGTGCCTCCTCATTCCCTTCCCAACGCTGGAGAGTAGGGTTGTATATCATGCCTTTCTCGTCTACATAATGGTCAGTGGGAGCTGGGAAGTGGTGGTGGTGGAGAGCGGTACTGTGTGTGTAAGGCTGAGTCATCTGCCGGATCAGCTGCGGCTTTTGTCCTGTGCCTTTCTTGCGTTGAGCAGATGGGCTAGTGTGAGGGCTACGAGCAGCAACTTGTGCAGCCCAACTAACGGGTCTCTGCGTGATGTTGCCTTCGCCACGGGACCGTGTACCTGCCAAGCGCTGTTCACGTGCATTCCTACTTGCCGCAGTGTCTCGAGCAAAGCGAGGGGTGTGATCCATTTTTGGTGGGCTTCGCGGCGTCTGAGGCACCGGTGTCGCCATCCTATCGGCCATTGGCATACGAGAGTTGCTGGGCTGTTGTCGCAAGGTCTTGTTGCTTGCCACATTGCGTGGGACCTTTTCAAATTGCTTCTCCTTTGTTGCCGAAGTTGGCAAATCATCAAACATGTCAAGTTCATGGCCGTCACCGAAGTTTCGCTTGCGCTGGGGCTGCGTTAGCTTCTTTGGGGGCAGGTGACGTGCAAGGGCAGAAGGAGCCAGGTCACGTCTCACCCCTGCACGGCTTGGATTTTCGTTCTGGTGAGCCGACGAGCGAGAGTATGAGCGCATCGATGGCGAATGCGGTCGGCGGGGATCAGAATCACGACGGAGATGAACTTGAGAGGAGCTCTTGGCCATGACATGGTGGGACTGGGAGGTGTTGGCGCCGGCAGGAAGGAATGGCATGCGAGGCTGCTGGCTCACAGTGCTGTTACGAAGGATAGGAGCTGATCGTTTAGCACGGAGGAGCTGTGCGCTGGTAGTGGTAGGCATGGTCCTGGTAGGGTTGTTGGAAGGAGCGCCGCTTTCATAGACGGGAGTAAGCCTTGTCCGGCTTGCAATAGAGGGCAGCGGTCTGGGTATACGTGACGTAGTGGGCCTATCGGTAAACGTGATGGTGGTGGCCGGGCGAGCGGCGTGCGGCGCAGTGCTCTTGGTTGCAGCCTTCTTCACAACAATGTTCTTGTTCAGGGTCAGCTTGTGACTATCGAGAATTCCGCCTCGGCCCAATTCGAATCCATTTTCAAAGTCGTCCTCGTCGTCCGTAGGCTTTGGCTTTGTCTTTGGCGATACGGCCCTGGGGCTGTGGATTGGCGAGAAGAGTCGTGGTCCAGATGTAGGCGACCTGGGTGACCTTGGAGACCGTGGAGATATGGGTGACAATGGCAACCTGGGTGACTTGGGCGACCTTGGCAGCCCAGGTGAGGTGGGTGGTTCTCCAAGGGGGAAAGAGGTAGGAGGTGGTGTTGAGGTTGGCTGTTCACGGATCTGGACAGGCGGAAGGAGCGAGGGCTCTGGTACTGGTGCAGGCTGAGGGGCAGATGCCTGCTGCGGCTCGGCCTTCTTGAGCTTCTCCAGGCGTGCACTAAAGTCCATGGGCTCGACTGGCAGCACGAGGCCGCCCAGGTCATCGTCCTCGCTCTCCATAGTCATGCAGCTGCCGAGGCTGGGGCTCATGGCACCGATAGAGGAACTGGGTGCACCACCGCGGGCTGCCTGTCGTGTGCCTGCAAAGCGGATACCCAGCGAACCTTCGCCCCAGTCAAAGTCGTCGTCCTGGTCGTCGGGATCGCTACGTGGCACGGGGGCCTTGAGCTTCAGGCCTTCGCTCGCATTGGCAGGCAGCTCAAGATCATTGCCCCAGTCGTCGTCAACGGCCATCTTCTTGGACGAATGCTTCTTGCCTAGACGCTTGATGGCGCCGCCCAGCAGCGCCGACGGGGGCACGCTCGTCGGGATGGGGATGCCAGCCTGCTTTGCGGCCGTAGTGATGGCGGACGTGTTGGTGGCGCGGTCGTCGGGAGTGATGAGGAATTGCCAGTCATCTTGAGATTCGGATTCGGAGCGCACGCTCATGCGAGAGGAGAGCGAGTGGACGGTTGAGTTCTTGAACAGCAGGCCGTCGGAGCGGTCGTCAAAGTCGCCGTCGTCCCACGACTCCATGCGGGACGAGTTGGAGGTCAGCGAGGCGATGCGCGCCGCAAAGGAGCGGTTGTTGGCCGCCATGCTCGAGGTCGAGCGCGGCGCGTTATGGCAGTCTGTGTGTGTATGTTGGTGTTTGCGTGTGCAGGATCTTCGCGTGAGCTGCAAAAGATGGCTGGGTGGTGTGGGCCGCCTTTGGGGTCTCCCGGAGCGCTGCACGCCTGCAGGGCACAGGCGGCAGAGCAAGCGAGGCGGTCAAGGAAGGCGCGCCCGGTGGCCCGCACACGGCCTGTCCACGCGTGTCGTGTGTGTACCGATGTACACGGTTGCAGTAGCATATATTGATGCTATCACCGATAACTCTCGACGGCCCCTGGCAGAAGCAAAACAGCAAAACAGCAAAACCAGTTGCTGAATGCAGATGCAGACGGGCGGCGTGCAGAAGCAACAAAAAGGCGGAAGGGAAAGGCGGCTAGGCGGCTCAAGTGGTTACTGTGCAGTGCGTGCGTGGTGCTCCCGTCGGGGGCAGGCCAGGGCGGTCGCCGCTGTGTTTATACCTGCTGCAAGCTGCTGCAGCATCTCGTCCAGGAACCAACGGCTGGGCCACACCAGCAAAGTGGCGTGCAGCAAGCCTGACAAGCCCTGGGTTGTGATTCGCATGTGGCGCGGGTGCCTGGCACGTCAACAAACACTAACACACTAACACACTAACCTCCACATCTGCCTACATGGTACCGCCCTACGCGACGGGCCTCTGACTCTATCGTGGCCCTATCCGCTGTCGACATCGCCCTATAAAGTTGCCATCGCTGCCGTACTGTCCTCAAGACCCAGACACGCGTTACAGAAGGTAGAGTTTCGATAGTCTGCCCAGCACATGAAACGCCCGGTACTGTTCCTGGTGCAATAGCCTTAGCCCTGCCATATCGACAAGCATTGCTTGCAACACCATCCGCAGATCTATATCCCCCAAAACCTTCTGCCCAACTGCCCAACCCGGCAGCTCTATCAAAATTGCTTGGTCCGGGGTACCGTGCACGCATTATTGTCAGATACACAAGCAATGGCTGCCCGCGTGAGCTACGTTGTGCCCGTTGAGCCTGCCAGCGGTCACGGGGAGACGGTCGTCGTCTACGTGCAACAGCAGGGCAGTCACCCCCTCGACGTGCGTCTGGTTGGGTGTGAGGGCGAAAGTCCATATGTGACATCACGTAAGGCTTCGTATATATCATTATTACGATTCGGCATCTGACGCAGCCCTAGTCCAGCATCGCCATGCCGCAGCCCTGAGGCAGAAATTCAAGGGCAGTGCCGATGAATGGACCGCCGTACTGTCTCATTTCCTGCTCCAGCAACAGCCGGATATCGGCCACTCCGACCTACTGCAACGTGTTCGCATGGTGTACACGCTGAAGAATAAGCAACTTGAAATATCCTTCCGCCAAGACGTCCAAAACATTAAAGTACGTCACCCCATCCATACTCATCCAGACTCTGTCTGATTTAGTGCAGGTGACGCTCGGCCAAATCATCCTACCCGAGGATGATGAATTTGAGTTCAATCCGTTCGAATGGGCGCAGATTTCAGCTGTGGCGCATGCTGAAACCTTGCAAAAAATGGCTTCATTAAAAGCCAAAATCGATAGTGAACACGACACTATTGCTAAGCTCAACGCCCAATTAGACGACTTCATCAGGACTAAAAATGAGACGGAAACGGCCATGCTGCAGCACTTCATGACGTTGCTGAATGAGAAGAAGCGAAAAATCAGGGACCAGAGCCGCCTCTTGGCCGGTGTCAAAGTGGATAAGTCTACAAGTGGGTCTCCCCGCACTTGAGCTGCCATAGATCATAGATGCTAACCTTATCACTAGAAGCGGCTGTCCAGTCAACCAGGGAAGCCACCAAAGGTCGCAAGGCAGGCGCGTCACGAACGTCTAAACGCAAAGCTCCTGCGCTAGCAACAGAGCCAGATGTGGCGCAAAACTCAGACAGCGATCAGATGGATATAGATCAAGCCAAAATAGAAGAGCAGGACGAGGATGAGGCACCAGAGCCCATGACACCAGAGCAGTCGGACACTGAAACCGACGAAGAAGCTGAAGCTGCACCACCGAGTAGACAACTGTCATCTGAGACGCTCAGGTCGAACTCTGGCGTTGCACAAGGTTCAAAGGGCGAAGCCACAGAAAATAAAGGCGTTCCCCCACCACGGGCACTGCCGTTTGCTAACCGCACATCAACAAGGAGAGGAAAAGCCGCAGAACCGCAGGCTCGGCCAACTAAAGCGGACAGTGAAGATGACAGTGATGAAACGGAGGACGAGGAATTGTAGCTGGGCGCGTGCTCACCTCTCGCGGCTCCCATCCGTCTGGTAGCTTCGGCTGCGATTTGCAGCGACGAGAAATTTAGCAAACTAGATGATCAGTTTGATATATATATATGTGGCCGCGCGCAGTCAATTGTGCGATGCACCAAAAATGCATGTGACGTTGATGTCATGTACGTCGATCCTTCGGGACAGCAGGGACCTCCCGAAGACCCGTCAGTAGGGACGTGGGACCAAGCGAAAAGGGTCGCAAATGAATAGCACCGAGATTTCCGTGGCCATGACGGTAATTGTAGCAGAGTTAGTTGTGCATGTGTGCAGGTGCAGATGCAGACGCAGATGCAGGTGCAAATAGTAACAAAACGTCAGGTGCATGTCCAGTAATGGTGATGGAGGTGGTGAGGTGGTGAGGTGGTGTGCCGGCCGGAGGTTAGAAGCGACCAATCGACCGTGGAAAGGCTCCGGGCTGAAGCGCGCGCGCCCGCCAAGCCATGTCCACCTGGACGTCTCGTCTTCGACAACACAGCTGTCGCATACACTGGAGCGCCGTATTGCTAGAATCGCACCCGCAGTCGCCCTACTGCCCATTATACCGCGTCCGAGCGATGTCCGAATCCAGCCAGCAAGTCGCCCAGAGGTAGCCGCGCTAGTGTGCTGAGGGTGAGTGAGGGTGAGGCTCATCCACCAGAGCAGCCAGCCGTTTGAATATACTCTGCTAAGACGCCGTGATCAGCCCGCCATTGTTCCCCTCCTTTTGCTCGTGCGCAATTTCACTACCTACCAACCCCAAACTGTGGCTACGAGCCATCTCGGTCCCCGCTCGAGCGCCTACCTAATGCTCCTCTACTCGCACACGTCGTTGCACTGCACATATCGTCGCAGACCCGCGCCCTCCCCACTACACGCGACCACCACTACCTCTGATACTTCATCTTACGCGCCATGTCGCGCCCGGACCAAGCTGAACTCGCCATCGAGACGACGCGGACCCTAAAGCGCAAACACCTCTCTATAGCGGACCAAGATGATTTAGACGCGCTCGATACCATCTTCAAGCGCATCAAGGTCGTGATCCCGCGCACACCCTATATTCTCTCTACGCCCTCAGTGAACCCCTACCGCTACCATTCCCAGCAGCAAGCCAATGCCTGGATGATTGGAAGGCTGTTCCGGCATGATGAGGAGCACTTGCAATACAGGACCAACTGGTATCGCGAGCCATGTCAAGACTGTTTTGAGTTGCAGGCGGGCGAGGAGGAGGAGCCGGAGCCGGAGCGACCACGCTCTCAGGCATCCAACCGCCAGCCAGCAAAGAAAAAGCCAAATCTGTCCGCATTCAAAGTAAAGCCCGCAAACGGCACCACCGCGCCCGGTGTGAAAATTAGCTCGCCCAGTCTTGCGTCAGCGAAGAACCCCCCGGATCACACGAATGGGGTCATCAAGACCGAGACCCCATCCACATCCGCTGTAAAATCTGAAGCCAAGTCACCGAGACCGTGCGTACACCACTTCAGCTGCAATTGCCCCCCGCTAACAAGTGATAGCGCCCCCAACACTAACATTATTCGATACGAGCGTCGCGCTGATAAAATCACGGAATCGCGGCCCAGGGCTTCCTCTACGCAGAAAAACGAGTCCGCGGGGTCCAAGGTTATAGAGAAGTCCGACCCTTCAAACTCCACGCCACATGGCTTGCCGCCGCTACTGTCGCCGGTGCATGAGCCATTGGGTAATCCGTACGGGCTGCCGAACTTACTATCCCCTACACTCCCCGCGAATGTACAGGCCGAGTTGGACAAGTTGGAGGTACAACGCAAGCGCGCAGAGTCGGATGCATCTACATCATCTTCAGACCTCAAGAGCCAGACGCTTGCTGTGCCACCACGTGCATCTCAGAAGTCCAACGGCACGCCCAATTCTGAAGGCCGTGTACGCTCAGGTTCTGTCAATGGCAAGTCGCCAAATCCCGAACCAGTCAGTCATGCCAAACAAACAGACCCTAGTATGGTAGTTAAGCTGAAATTCTCGAAGACCAAGGCGCCAGTTGTAGGCCAGATCCTCCGTTTGCCCTCCAAACGAGCCAATATTGAGAAGAAGGAGCGGAGCGAGGCACCAAAAGTTGTGTCACAGGACCCGCAGCCCAGAGTTACAGATTTACCGGTCATCAAGAAAAAGGCTGTTCCCAAGGTTGCAGCTCGCCGCGGCGAAATCACCGCGCCGTTACCTGCGTCTACACAGAGCATAAGTGCGAAGCCATCCTCAGTGAGCGCAAAGCCTGCCGAGAAACGGGCACGGCCGGAAGAAGATGTCTTATTGGCGGTCCCTCCTGCTAAGCGCCCAAGGGCAAGCTCGATACAAGATCGCCCCATTACCCCTGTTCAGAACGTTTCAACGCCAGCGCTATCCACCAAGGGTTCGACACAGAAAACTCAAGCCCAGTACGCTACCCCGAAGAAGGATGTTAAATCAGTGAACATGCTACGGAGCCAATCATCGGAAAGCAACGACACAACGCCTGGTCGATCTGGCGCAACTCCCGCAGGCGGAAAGTTGGATTCTAGGACTGGGCCAACCTCGGCGCCTTTAAACAACAAGAAACAAGCCGACATCGCTCTATTGGGGCACACATCGGCAAAGTTAAACCAAATGGGCCGCGCCCTCAAGCATGAAGCGACAAAGATCCTCACTAGTAGTAAGGTCACAAAGCAAGAAGAGAAGCGAGCCGCAGTGACCAATCTGGAATGCATCCTGTATGTATTTTATCTCGTTGATCTTGGCGTTTGCTAACCAAGACAGTGCGTATATGGCTGCATATTTTGCCCAAGACGTTTCGCTAAATCTTCGTGGCCGTGCAGGGGAAGTTGAGCAGACCTGGAAAACACTACTTCCACTCTGTCTCTCTTATTCTCGGTGTACCAAAGACTTTCAACATCTCGACGGGCTACGCTGTTACCTCAGCTCCATTATCGCTTCCGCAATCTGCACTCATGTCTCGCAGCGCTCCATCAACGTTAAGTCTCACGACTCGCCTCAGGATATCAATCACGCCGAAATCGCTAGACAGCAAAGCTCGCTAGTAGAAAACTTTGCTCTCCTAGCGGATCACACGATCAAGAAGAATCGCCACTTTCAAGATGCCATCATCGCCTTGCCTTGGGAAGATGTCCAATCAATGTACAAAAAAACGTACGCCGGGCGAGAAACAAACATGAAGTTGGTCAAAGAGCCGGAGAAGATTAGTGGTGCAAGAATGTCCGGTCCTTACTTCCTGCCTCTCTGCACAGAAGCTTCACCTATCCAGGCCGTTAGATTCGGCCTCAAGTTCTTAAGCGAGTACTGCGAGAAGGAGAAGCTGAACTACCATCTGCGCGTCAACCTCGATAGGCCGGAGTAGTAGAGTCCCGCTAATTAGGCTGATAGTGATTATGATTGTCGACTTGGTGGGGTTAGCGGCGATAATGTCGTCAACAGACAGCGATAGCACGGGTGCCGCAGATTGAGTAGTTGAATCGAACTCGGACGAATGAGGCGCAATCGTATCGACTACACCCACCGAACAGTAGCAGCGACATCTCAATCCGATGGCTACCCCTTACGGAAAAGCAATCGAGTATCCGCGATGCCCATGGCATTCAAGCAAGCATCCAAACTAGACCACCACAAAGACTCGATCACATCTTGTGTACATCCAGCCAACCGAACATACACACGCGGTGTGCACCCGCATTACATACAGACATACAACACACCACACATACACCTATACTACCAACAACCAGCGTCGGACCCAGATGTTCCATATCCATTCCATTCCATTTACATGCAATTGCATTTAGCGACTCCATACAATCAGCCAGCCAGTCCCATCATGTTTCCAACTTTTTCTCTTTTTTGAATAAAACACCGGTGATACCCCCAAACGAAAGTTCCATAAATTCCGGACTAGGACCGGCCGTGGACACTCTTCTTCTTTTTCTTTTTTCTTGTCCTTATTCTTTCCTTTTCTTGGGTTTTAAGTGGAAAATGAACCCGATCCTTTTGCTTTGCTTTGATCATATGGGGGAGAAGGGGGAAGGGGATGTGGAAGTGGTGGAACTGCAAGCAACTCATTTTTTTTTCACTTGTTTTTGCTTTGGAAAGTGAGGAGGAGGGGCGTACAGAGAGTGGGTTATTTTGTGTAGGCGTGGGATGGGTTGGGTCATCTTTTAAAAATAACGGATTTGGAATGTGTGCATGTGCATGATGACAAGTGCGAAGGCGTAAGGAGGGGGCATTAAAAGCATAACTTACCGGCGTGTTTTATTTGGCGAATTTACGTGAATAGCGGGTGGGGTGATGAAAGAGGCGAAATATAGATGTCCATTTGAAACTTTGTATTTTTCTCAGAGCTTCTACTGTTATTATCGTCTGTGATGCATGCAGCGTTCATGTACGTGATTAATCTTCCCGTGGGAAACCCGCTATTATCATCCATCCAATTGGAAACTCCCCAACCAACGCCTTGCCAAAAACTCTCACTATGGTCATTCATCTCATCTCATGTAGCACAATCTCCAACTTGGGTCCCTCTACTACGACTTGAACACCCTCTCCAGCCTCTCCAACAACAAGTCCGCATGATGCTTCTGGAAAATCAGCATGGGCCGTAACCTCACGGCCCTCTCACCCGACCCCCCGATGTTGATGCCGTGCGCCTTTGCCTTCTTGAGCACCTCATCGCGCCTCACATTATCAAACGCAATAAACGTGCCCTGGCCCTTACCCCTCAGGTTCTGAATCTCCTGGGGATACCGCTCACTCAGGCGTTGCAGACCGGCAAACAAGTAGTCACCCGTAGCAGCCGTATTATTGACAAGATCGAGGCGCTTGATTTCCTGGATAATGGAGCGGAACAGAATGGCGCGAGCTGGGTCACCCATCCACGTGTTGAATTGGCGGTAAGGCTTATTGGGGCGGAGTGCGTTGTTGCCAAAGTAGTAGCCTGCAGTCTGTGCCTTTTTGGAGAAGGTAACCATGTCAGGGGATGAGGAGAGACCCCAGTGTTCGTGTGCCCAGAACTTGCCGGTGGCGCCGACACCGGTTTGCACCTCGTCGACGATGAACATGACGTCGTGCTTCTTTGTGATCTCGCGGAGGCCGCGGAAGAAGTTTGGTGTGGCGTGGTTGTCGCCGCCCTCGGATTGGACGGGTTCAACGACAACGGCTGCGGGTGGATGGTGGAACTCCTTGATGAGACGCTCGGTTTCGTCGAGGCAGCGTTTCTCCTCAGCGGCGTTCTCGGCTTCATGCTCGTGGAGGGGGTACTTGAGCACGGGGAAGGGTGCTTGCGGCCAGTCGAAAGCGGGTATGTCGAGCTTGTGGATTGGCTTCGATCGTGTAGTGGAGAGACTGCCGAAGAGACGGCCGTGGAAGCCAGTCTTGAATGAGAGAATGGACATGTCAGGAGCGCCAGGAGATTTGTTGTTCATGGACGAGGAGATGTCTTCGGCGGAGAACTCGGCGTCGGCACCACCGCGTTGCTGTTGGCGCTTCCACATGAAGGCTGCTTTGTAGGCAAGTTCATTGGCATCAGAACCGGCCTGGGCGGTGAAGACCTGATTGAGGCCCTTGGGGGCTACGGTAAGGATACCAGTCTCGAGGATATCCGCCCAGTCGTGCTGGGGGAAGTTGCCGAGAGCGGGGCGGTTGATAATGGCAGATGCCATCTCAGGCGATGTAGCTGCGAGGAGGAGCGAAGGATTATTGTATCCCACGGGAATAGACGCTATTTGCGCATAAACGTCAAGAAGCACATTGCCGTCGAGATCTGCAATACTAAGGACCGTTAGTCTACCGGTACCTTCGCCGCCAAGACCTTACAAAAAACATACTAATTGCCATAGCTGCGCGAGTAGTCGGCCATCATGTTCAAACTGCGCGTATCAAACACCTTGCTCAGCCTCTCGATTTCCCTTGTGCTTCTTGGGCCAGGTATCGCCGTTTCTACGATTGGTCGTCTGGGCTCGTCGGGGAAGAAGGACTGTTCTGCGCTGTCCGCAACGGTGGGCGCTGCGGCCGCTGCGGCCGAAGCATTTCGTCTTTGACGAGCAATCGGAGCTTGTGAGATTATGCGTGCATGGCAGCGAGGGACCGCAGTCCTCACACGACCAGCGGTGCGAAGCAAAGACGCCATGCTAGTCGTTACTAGTGTCAATCCTGTCAAAGAGAGATGGTGGCGAGGTTATAGTAACACTGCAGGGCACTGGAATGCGGGATGCAGGCACTGTCAAACAGTACCAGCTTGGAAGTACCGGTAAAGTCAACAAACAGGCGGAGAGATGTTTCAATCTTGAATGTTTTCTTTGTAAAAAGCGGTGTCGGCGTCTTATAGACGATATTCCTTGTTTATCTAAGCCGCTGATAGGCCGAGGCCTTGATCCGTTGCTATCCCCGCAAAAGCTCGTCCAAGCGGATTCCCCACACACGCTAAACGCCCTAAACGCCCTAAGATGACCAACGGGTAAAATGGCCATTTTGGGAATGACACGATAGTATTACAAGAACATCACGAAGTGATAAAATCACTTTGAGATTGTTTAACGGTCAGCGGTCTAGTGAGTGGCAAGCGTGTTATGCTATTTCTTTTTACCCATGCAACATGAAGAAAAGGTCGTTTTGCAATGTAAAGGCATTATCTGGGTCATAGAAAGAGACATCTAGCCTTGTCGATGCACTGTAGCGCAAGCTGATACTACGCGAGATTCGAGCTCAAGAAGAAGGCTTAGATTAAGATATCGGAGCGTTGGTGGTTTCAGTGAAAAAACAAAGGCCGGTCATCCCGCAGCACGGTTTTTTTGCATGAATGTTCCATTCAATCCTTTTTTAGGTGTCTTTTGAGAGGGACCGATCAAGCAGTGGGAATACGTGAAACGCGCCAGTAACTCGTGCTACGCACGGTAGAGTGTGCGCTTATTCACTGTTGTTTATCGTGACTGTTAGCAATCAGAGCTAAGGACTTCCGTAGTTTAGAGAAGCGTGAACTGAAAATATAACTTTTGATTGCAAAATAGAGTACCATTAGAGAGCCACTAATTGAATCCCTGTCGAGACCCGTACATGACCTGTGAATGATTGGCTGCATCTTCGAATCAAATCCATGTGACTTCCCTCGCTGTTCCAAAAAGATAGTGTGCCATTATTCAAATGAGTGACAATACCCAAGAGATCAAAACCTCATCGATGACCTCAACGCACTGAAGTGGCCAGTTTGTATTGCATCGTGCTGTTGCCTGGGAACTTGCGCTCATATGCTTGTGCAGCCGTGAACTCCTTTTCAAAACTGTTTTTAGCTAGGAATGCCCTGACAGCGTCGTTCACAGTCCGTAATACTTCCTTTTTAGCTTGGAGGAAGTCGTCTTCATCCATGGCGGGTATATCAGACAGGCTCATATTACGATCGGTGGCCCACTTCTTGTAGGCTTGGTTCATGTGCTCTGCCACGATACCAACCACGCCATACGCCATTGAAGGATTTCCAGGAATCCCCTTGAGTTTCTTGAACATGTTCTTGTTATATCCGAAATTGCTGGCTGCTTTGACATCCACCATGTACTCATTGGCGTAGGCAGCCCATGTCCAGAAAGCCTTGGTGATACCATACTGAGCCCCGCTGATGTCAATCACCCATTGAGTCTTGCTCTTTGGAGACGTAATGCGAAGGATCTCGTGGGAGTAATTCGGCCAGTTCGCGTCGTGACCGCCATATGGGTTATTGTATGTGATCCTACGCGGGACGCGACCGTGATTTATGCGGACCTCTTTGATGTCAACGTCCAGCCCTTAGAGTTCAAAGTTAGTAGTGAATCATAAAAACGTAGCACAGGTAGCTTACCCTTCAGGAGATCGACGATTACATCGTGCATGAAAGCTAAAGTCTCGTTGCACACCCAACCGGACAGCATAGCAGTTTTCGTTCGCTCACTTGAAACCATGTGTTGGGGAAACTTGATAAAGTACTTAGTCTTTGCGAGCATATCGCCATCTCTGATGACCAGTTCGTTATCTCGGTCTTCGATGCTGATGATAGGTGTATCCCAGGTGTTCTCGCGGAATTCGTAGTAACCTTGCTGTACGATGACGGCTACACGTGCGAGGATCTTCTCCAAGCGCGCGTCTTGAGCCTTTCTGCAATCCTTCTTATGCATCGGCCAATCTTTTCGCTGGCAGATTGCTCCGCAGTAATGGAGTGATTTGTTTTCGGTCTTGCAGTCGCCGCATTTTCTATCGGCTCGTTCGCCACAAACGGCGCAAACAGGCAGGGAGTTGGTCGCCATAGATCAGGTATTGAAAGGGTTTACTGTGTTGAGATAGTGGTAAGAAGTGATGGGTTGACAGCCACTGAGAGAAGTGACTATATAGTGATTACGCTAGTGGTAGTCCCGGTAGGAAAACACCAGTCACATCGGCTGTTATAACCCGGATTTGCTCCGACAACGAGGTGAAGGCGGAATGAGGTAAAGGCAAACTGAGGTGAATCTGAATTTTTTTGCGCACTAATATAGTCACAATATGATAGCGATCGAAACGATTCAAACCATAGAGCATTCCTAGAAATTAAAATTGGAAAATGTAAATAGCTCGCAGTTTGCAAGGGTTGATGATGTGAAGTAAGTACTTGTTGGTATAGGCTCTATAGTACTATAGTTAGTAAGTTTGATTGACACCCAGATCACCTCATCACAGATCGTATTGTACGTTAGTGGTGGGTAAGTTGAGTGTAGAGATTAGGAGTCTAGGAGTACGAGAGCCGGTAGATATACCACCCACTAGCTCACCTTGGCGCTGAGTCATTGACTGATATCAATGGCTCATTACGTACGGTTGAGCTGGTGGGTACGGTACGGTACCGGTTGGATCCCACTGTTGGGATCTCAACTGAGGGATATACCGTACGGTACAATCCCAACAATGTCGGGATTATACCGGATGGATACCATCCCAACAGTACTGCAAGTTGACTCTCACCTAACAGGTCTCCCGATACGGATATGACCTTGACTTAACGTCTAAATGAGCAATCTTTACAGTAATTAGATGCACGATAGATACTCGAATGTTTATTCCAAAGTCTCCGAAAAGTAAAGGCAATAGTGAGCGCAATTTAGAGTGCATAGCTAGGTGTAATCTGGTATAATCTCAATACATGTGAAACGCGAAAGTAAGGTATTAGTTCGGAGTATTTATGGCGACAATTGTTCAGCCATGTCGCATGTAATCTCGCTATGGGATTGAGAGATAGAATGAACAAGAGTTTCATGCTCATGATGACTTTTCCAAGGCGGCAGTTACCAAGGCGCATCGCTGGGAAGGAGGCACTTGGTAGACCTTACTTGTACTAGCGCGGCGTGTAGATGTCCAAAACAACACAGTTGATGCTGTTCCTTTACCCTCCTCCTAACTGTTTGCTTATTCCCAGGCTCAATAAACTCGCTCTCCAATCAACAACTGATGCATTGAACCTCCACCAAGAAAATTGCGATGTATCGTCTGAACCAATCCAAGCGTGTGGATCCGGGCAGCATAATTGACCTCTAAACACTTCCTCAACACGTTGTTCAGTCCTTCTGAATACATTTCCCCAGCTGGTTTTTGAAAAGTTGGGAAGAATCCCAAGGAGTGCTTAGGCTGTGTTGTCAGTCTGCATAGCGCAACGATGACCAATCCAAGCTGGTATACATCACTTCTCGGGAAGCACTGTTCAGGCGGACGGAAATCTGGTTGCTGTCGAAGCTCGAAATTGGGGGTCGACTGTGTTCTGGACACGCTCGAGCCAAAATCTCCAATAACCACACGGGGCCATGAAGGATGATGACTAGTAGGTAGGCCAAGGAAGATGTTGCGCGGGTAAAGATCCACATGAACTATCCAGTCAAAATTGGTGTGAGAGACTGGCGGATTACCTCTTTGCATATGCAGTAGTGCTGCTGCCAGTGATTTGAATACATGCCAAATGAAGGCCTCGGGAAACATTAGGGCTTGTGCGATGTGCCTTTCCAACAAACCCCATAGGTCGCCGTACTCATAGACATCCATCACAACTGCGCCAGTACCACTGGCTATGTTCAGTTCGTGTTCCCGATAGGTACAGATGTTTTGACAAAGTCGTAACCGTCTGAGGTGGTTTATCTCACGCGCAGCGAAGCCCGATCGAACATCGTCCGGAGTGAACTCTTTGCGCATTGCAAGTTTACCAGACATCCTGTGTCGTAAAAGCCATATCGCCTTATGGAAGTTGCCTGCTGCTTGTACCGAACGGATTCGGTCATACTGAAGGTTGGTTATTACGCTGGCTCGTTCGAGTTCCATCTTGTCTATGCGTACAAAGGATTGGCGGCCGGAATAATGTTGCGCATGCTTTCTTTCATTCAATCGACATACTTATAGATGGTCTCAGCAAGCATGGGACAATCAATCCACGTGACAAGCCAGCGCAGGTACCGTCAGTTGCGCAGATCAACTTAATGACAACACTGAACCTTTGTTGGTTTCTATTGATCCAAGAAACTTCCGTGGCATAAGCCCTTAAGTAAAGAGGGCTTTCCAAAGTGCACTATGGGTATGTGGTCATGTAGCTGGCACATACGCATGTGTTTGCATGATGCGCTGTCATACGGGTGATAACGCGCCAGACAGTGCCAGCACCGATCAAACCTTGACTTCCCATCAGAATCTGCGCGACTTGACAATCATGCAAAAGAGGATTCAGGTTCTTCAATTAGCCACTTCGAATTTATTTCACCTTGCTGGCAAAATATCTCACGATACCTCTGGTACAGTAAGCTTGGAAACCATTTCTTTCGGCGGTTGTGTGTATGAGGAAGCTACATCGATACTTAACAGCAGATTTTCAAGACGTGGTATTATAGCAGAAATATAAGGAAAGGAGTTGAGCATATAACGAGCATTTATGAATTATTTGAACTCACTTTCGCAACTTTGACTAGTTGTAGGTAGCAGACGACTCATGACCTCGGAATTAATTCGGAGGCTGATAATTGTTGGGTTGTTGAAAGGGTCATCAAGGACAAGCACGTTGTGTGCAGTAGATTTCCGGTAAAGGAACATTACTTCAAAGCCTCAGCTGGTGAAGTGGATATAAGACCGCCCCACAGATTTCTGCATAGGAGTGATCTGTAAAATTAATGTGCCAATAAGTCCCTACTCATCTATGCTCGAACTAGTACTAGCGAGTAAGCTCTGCACAAGAACAACGGGAAGTGGTGCACACAGGCTAGATTAGGAAGTTCTCCCCATAACATGCATCTCGCTTGTGATGCGTCAGGTGCCACAACTCCCATCCCGGGCATTGCTAGTCAATTAGCCAACAAACACCATGCAGCGTGGAAGCCATAAGCAGTCGATCTTTTGAGTGTATAAATACTGCGGTAATCGAGCGTTGACATCGAAAATGTCACAAAGTCTGAATGGTTATGAGAATGCCAATCATGCTCGATTTCAAGACTCTTGCAGCAATTTGGGTAGCCTCTTCACTCGTTTCAAGGTCATTGCAGGCACCAATTAGCAATGGGTCAATGATAGACGACTTTAGTCAGGTACAGTCCTACGCCGATGAGCAACTCTAAGCGAAGCAACAAGAACATTACACTGACCAAACATAGATTATCCCGACAGTGGACCTTCAATGGCAGCCCTGTTTCGAAAACTTCACTTGTACTCGTCTGCAAGTGCCCCTGGACTATGCAGATGTCAGTGCAGGAACAACCGCCATTGATTTCATCAAGCATGCTGCTCCAAGTCCCTTCACGGGAACCCGTGACATACTGTTCAACCCAGGAGGTCCCGGCTCAAGTGGAGTCGATTCAGTTCTTACTGACCTTGAGACATTGCGCTTCTTCCTCGGGGACGCCCACAACATCGTCAGCTTTGATCCTCGTGGAACAGGCAATAGTAGCTCGAAAATCGACTGCTTCCAAGGCGACGTGGATGCCAGCAACAGATTCGCTGCAGTATATATCCCTGTCGTAGACGCAGACTCTTCGCAATCCAAAGCTCAGGTGTGGGCTTTGGCTGGCGCATATGGTGATTGGTGCACAGCCTCGCATCAAAACGACACTGCTCGGTTTGTTAGTACATCAGCGGTCGCTCAAGACATGCTCCGATATGCCAATGTCTCCCACGACTACTCAGATGGAAAACTCTGGTATTGGGGCGTCAGTTATGGAACAGCGCTCGGCGGTACATTTGCTTCTCTCTATCCTGATCGTGTCGGACGAATGATCCTGGACGGCCAGCTCGATCTCGAGGACTGGTACGCAGGCACACTGAAGAGCAACATCGTCGATCAAGATAAACTAGTCGAGCAATTCTTTGAATACTGTCATAATGCTGGCCCGGAGAAGTGTGCCTTTTACGCCGACTCGCCAGAGAAGATTGCAAACCGCACTCGCAATCTCATCGAGACTATTCGACAGGAACCCATCGGCGTCGCTAACCGTGCCGTGGCGGAAAGACCAATCATCGTTACATACGAGGTCATGAGATTTGCCTTCTTGAATGCCATGTACCAACCAACATCGCAGTGGCCAGGGTTTGCAAAAATGCTGTTAGACTTGGAAATGCGCAACGGAACTTCGACAGCACATTTAGACGAAACTTTTCATGGGCCATTCCAAGGATCAACGGTGCTGTGCGCCGACGCGAATGGTCGGTACAATCTCTCTACGCCGGAACTCTTCTCGCAACACGTGAAAGTGATGAGGTCGCAGAGTTACTGGACGGGAGAGTCGTGGCTTCATCCTGTAGAGTGTCGGAATATGCACCTTACTCCTCCTCCAAGCCAGCAGTTCCATTTCCCAACGTTCATGGCGAATATGAAGAACAACCCAATCCTCTTTGTGTCAAACACACTGGATCCAGTCACGCCACTATCGGGCGCACGCAAGATGCAAGCACATTTTTCTGGCTCCTCACTTTTGGTCGTGGACGCAATGGGACATTCATCGTTGAGTGCTGCGTCAAATTGTACCGTGCGGTATGTCCAGGAATACCTCGACGGCAAGCTACCGCCTGCAGGTGCAGTATGTCAGCCAAATAAGCAGCCTTTCGAAGATTAAACCTGGCGGGCGTATTCGTGATATACGGATGATTTGACGTGCGAAGGATCGAGCTCTTGCATTGAGGTAGTGGTGAGTAGTGGTCTGGTGGGAAGGAGCTGCTCATTTGTCACCGGTACTATTTGTCATCGGTACCATCTGTCACGCGAGATAATTTCAACATACATATCGATGCAAACAATTCCCGATAAGCCATGCATGATGTTCATTAGGCTCTGGGTGACACACGTGGTTGTAGGCAAAATAATCGGGCCGACTTGGATCGTGCTTGTAAATCATAACGATGACGCTTTACACTACGTGGGTACACCACAACCACTAAGGGACATTCTTCCGTCCCGCAAACGCCCTAACGACCCAACACCAAGAGCCCTAACTTGTTCTTCTAAGATCCTCGGCAGAGTCGTTTTAAATCTTTGCCGCCTTGCCTACATCTGCCGAGTTATGACGTTACCATGGAACATTCTCGGACGAAATCGCCGCGACTTCACCCCGGTTTTATGAAACGCTTAGAAATGCGAAAATGCTAGTATTATAACTTATACATAGGAATACTCCACGTTGAATAGAAGATTTTGGCTATATTTTACAACACAACACTCTTCTCATTTTCATCGAAATATTCCACAAGAACATCGACATAATTTACACCATGGCACCACGAAGATATGAAGCAGAATACAAGGACCCTGCCCCATTGGGCAAGCCGCTCGAATTTGCATTTTCCAAGAAAACAGCACAGAACCGATTTCTCAAGGGTGCTATGACGGAGCGTCTCTCATCTTGGGACCCCCAAAACTTGGAAGCCCGCGGTGTGCCATCCAGGAACCTCGTCAATGTCTACCGAAGATGGGGTGAGGGCGAGTTTGGTGTAATCCTGACCGGTAACATCATGGTGGAGTACGATCACCTGGAGGCAGAAGGCAACCCCATCATCCCCCGTGGGTCAAAGTACGAGGGCGAGCGCTTCGAAATGTTCAAGGAGCTCGCGACACAGTCCAAGAAGCATGGGTCATTGATTGTAGGCCAGGTCAGCCATCCCGGTCGTCAAGTCGCAGAGAAGGTCCAGAAGAATCCCATCTCAGCCTCGGATGTGCAATTGGAGGGCAATGTCATGGGCATGACCTTTGCTAAGCCGCATGCCGCAACCGACGAGGACATCAAGAACGTCATTGAAGGGTTCGCACACGCAGCAGAGTACCTGGACAAGGCTGGCTACGACGGCATTCAGCTTCACGGTGCTCACGGCTACCTCCTTGCCCAATTCCTCTCGCCAACGACCAACAAGCGCACGGACAAGTACGGCGGATCCCTGGAGAACCGCGCACGCCTCATTGTAGAAATCGGCCAAGAAGTCCGAAAGCGCACATCGTCCAACTTTGTCCTTGGTATCAAGCTCAACTCGGTTGAGTTCCAAGACAAGGGTTTCGGCACCGAGGAAGCAGCAACGCTCTGCAAGATGCTAGAAGACAACACCTTTGACTTTGTCGAGCTATCCGGCGGCACCTACGAAAAACTCGCCTTTGAGCACAAGCGCGACTCCACCAAGAAGCGCGAAGCCTTCTTCCTCGAATTCGCCGAGAAGATCGTGCCCTCCCTCTCAAAAACACGTACCTACGTCACCGGCGGTTTCAAGTCCGCTGCTGCCATGGTCGACGCCCTTAACACCGTCGACGGCGTCGGTCTTGCCCGTCCCATCACCCTGGAACCCGAACTTCCCCGCCAAATGCTCACTGGCGAGGTCAACGCTGCAATCAACCAGTTGACAGATGACAACGACTTTGGTGCCACTAACGTGGCGGCTGGAACGCAAATTAGGCAACTGGGCAAGGATCAGAGGCCTATTGACTTGAGCGACAAGAGCAATTTTGAGGCTTTCCAGAAGGATATGGGGGCTTGGGCAAAGGGCCTTGCGGAAGATAAGACCGGGAGCAAGTATGGATACGTGGATATTGTGAGTGCAGAGGGTGTGCCATATGGTACTGCGGCGCCGTAGTTTCGGAAATATATATATTACCTCTTGTCTACACATGATGGGAGAGTGTATATACAAACATATATACATACAGTAGAGTACATGTAAAAAACAAAAACAATCAATACATACACAGAAAGTACACATACAGAAAGTATACATACAGAAAGCAGACATACAGAAGGTACACATACATAGAAAGTACACATACACAGAAAGTACACATACACAGAAAGTACACATACACAAAAGGTACGCACACACACACAAACCCACCGAAGTGGCCCAGACACCTACCGGTCCGTCGATCCTCCCCGCGACCTACTCGCTATCCTAGCGCTCTTGCGTACACCGACAGGTGACTCCCCGACGTTCCTGCGACGAGGAGCAGGCGTGCGCGGTGCTCTTCGCGGCCTCGCGGCTGGGCGTGCTGGTGCCTCAGCAGGAGTCGGGGTGCCGATGTCGACCTGTCGTGTACGCATATCCGGCGACTTCTCTACGTGTACGCCTCCAGGCGCCGGCGTTTCTGCAGGGGCGCTAGGGGGGCTGGAGGGAATGGGGATAGGGGTGGCGGGGGCGGATTTGTTCTGTGTGAGGGAGGCGAGAAAGGGCATGATGGGGGAGGCGAGGAAGGTCATGATGGGGGAGGCGAAAGCTTGTGGCTTCTCCTCCTCCATTTTCTCTCCCTCGTCCTCCTTCACCTCCACCTCCATCTCCCCTTCCCCCTCCCCTTCTTCTGCCACTACCATATCCCGGGGCCCGAACCACTTTCTAAAATTCCTCCTCAACTTCCTCGCCACCTGTATCTCGTGGTAAAACTTCCTTGTGCCCGCGGCACGGTATTCAGTCGTGCCCTCTAGCGGGCTCTCCTGCGGGGATAGACCCTCGCGGAGGGGGAAGAGACTGGTTCCAATTTGTGGAACGGGAATGCTGGTGGTGGGTCGGACTGCTTTCTTTGTGCGGACCTGGGTTTGGGGGGCTGGTGAGGCATTCAATGCTGTGAATGTCTCTTCCTTCGGGCGGTTGTGGACACCACGGGACGACTTTGGTCGCGGTGTGGCTTGATGTTGATAAGAGGAAGGTTGGGTGTGGGTGCGGGGAGTGGTGCAGTTTTCAGGCTCTTGATGGTCTGGGGAAGTATTTACTTCGTCATCATCTTCTTCGTCGTCATCTTCTTCGTCGTTATCTTCTAGATTTGTCCAGTGGAAACTGTCCGATGTCTTGGGTCGTGGTGTATCTTTATACTGGTAGACTGCACGAGATGTCTTGGGACGAGGAGTATCTTCAGGTATATAGACTGAAGCTTGCCCACGGCTGGGCGTCGGGGCGCATGGCCGAATGGGGGGCGAGGAGGAGTGCAATTCGTTGCCTCCAGGTGTAGACGAAGATGGGCATTTGTATGTACTCCAATTCCCATCTGATGTAGGTAGCGGAGTGGCAGCCGCGAGTACAGGAGTGTCAACCGCAGGTAGCGGAGTGTCAACCGCAGGTAGCGGAGTATCAACCGCAGGTGGCTGCATTAATGTGAACACATAGTCCGAGAGCGGTAGCGGAGCGTCAATGGAAGGTAGCAGGGTATCAACTGCAGGCGACTCCATCAAAGCGAATGCATAGTCCAGGAGCGGTAGCGGAGTGGTAGCTACATCGACAACGGTAGCCGCAGGAAGCGGAGTATCAACTACAGATATTGAAGTATCAACTGCAGGTAGGGGAGTAGTAGCCTCTTCGATAACGGTAGCCTCAGGAAGCGGAGTATCAACTTCAGGTAGTGAAGTAACATCTGCAGGTAGGGGAGTAGTAACCTCTTCGTCAAAGTTATCCGCTTCAACTGATTCCGGGGAAGAATCAGGCTGCATATACCCGCTCTGGTTCTGTGTTGGTGGAAACATCGGCGAGCGCAAAAGGCCAAGGCATGCGATAGACACGGGTGTAGGTGTAGTAGTGGGCGCGTCGTCGTCCATCATATCGACATCCTCTGTCTCTTCTTCTTCATCTTCATTCCTGTCCGCAACAGAACAATGCCAATCTTCTCCACCCTCAACTTCCATCAGCTCCTCGCTGCCGTCTTCACTCGGCTCAATGACCTGATGGACTGGCGTCGCAAACTCCACCCTTCTTTTCTCTCGCTTCATCCGCTGTACCTCCTCCTCTATCTTTTGTCTCTTATTCCTTGCCCTCTCTTGCGCTGCCTCTATATAAACTCTCTCATCTCTGTACGCCCAAATCCTCTTCCTCACAATCGTCAGAGTCTCTCGTCCCTCCGCCGCGGTAAGCTTGCAGTGCTCATTGACCATCTTCTCAACTTGGTCACTGACTAACGCAATAACCTCGTGCGAGTTATTTCTGAGCCGTTCCTTTAAATCTGGCAGAGTATCCACTATATGACAGAGATGGAAGATTGCCATTTGGATCTTGGCACGGTTGGACTTGTGGCGCTGGAAGAAGGCGTAGAGACCCGTCGCTAGGGCTGCACCAGTGGTGAAGGCTAGGAGGAGGGGGCCGTAGTGTTCAAGGGAGGGAGGGAGGGGTGTCGAGGAGAAGAGGTATTGAGTAAGGGTCTTTGCGATGGTGGAGCGGGGCATAGAGACGGGGAAATGGGAGTGATAAGATGGTGGTGGGGTGATGTATGTTGTGGCTGATTTCAGGGCTGTTGCGGCGCGCATGCTGGATGAGGCTGCCTTGATGGTAGAAGTTATGGTAATGGGGTGCGCGGTCTTCGCTGTGATGTCGGTGTACATGTTGTAAGCCATCTTGGCGTCAATGATGTCGGTGTATTTGAGAGTAGTGGGCATGGAAATGAGGATGAGTAGAATCGTAATGTGTGCAATGGTGCTGAGTAGAGTCGTAATGTGTGCAATGATGCTGAGTAGAGTCGTAATGTGTGCAATGAGTGCAGTGTGTGCAACGAGTGCAGTGTGTGCAAAGATGCAGTACAACTGGCGATATCAAGAAAATATCGAGTTGAGTGTGGGAAGGTGGAGGGGTAAGTTTTTCAAGCGACACGCGACCGACAGCTATTGTTTTGGCCGCAGGCGGAAGAACAATTGGGCCGGGCGGTTGCCTAGGTTGCCTAGGTTATCGTGACAATGACGTTGGTGTTGACGACTTGAGCGTGTTGTGAAAGTTCAAACGGACCCTACCAGTCGCGCACCTCGTAACCCAGTGAGACCAACAAGGCGAGTCAACATCAAGACCAAGCTGAATATACTAGTCCGTACACAATTAGCAGCTCTTTCTATATTCCGTGCTCTCGATCAAGAACGGGGTCTACCAGTCGCGCACCTCGCAACCCAGCTATACCAACAAGACCAGCCAACATCAAGACCGACCAAGCTTAACAAATCACTTCCTACACAATCAGCAGCTCTTCCCATATCCCGTGCTCTCACTCCCCTCCCCCCCAACTAAACGCCCTTGACCCTCCCCCTCCCAAACTCCCCCAGCCTAACCTCTCTCCCCACCCCTCTATCCACACGCCCAACACCACCACCACCCCCATACACCTCCCTCGCGCTCAGCCTCCTTCCCGAAAAAGGTCTCGCATGCCCCGCCTGCTTGAGCCACTTTGCCAGCAAGATACCCACGACGCACCACGCGGATGCTATGAGGATGAGGAGGGGGACGAAGAAGACGGGCATTGCTTGCTTTGTTGGTGTGGGGTGGGGTGGATTGAGGAAGAGGGGAAGAGGTGGGTGTTTTTGGAGAGGAGGTAGGAGATGGAGTAAATAGTATCAGTCTATATATTGTATCTGCTAGCTCGAGTAGGTAGAGATTGAGGGTTTGCTGCTTGATAGGAGATTAGGAGTTTGTTTCATGGATACAGAGATATGGAGGGAGAAGAGAAACAAAAGAGGAAAGCGGGCTGCTAGATAGAGAGTGATGTACAACGGACAAGCGGAGCAGATCGGCTATGCAGCATGCAACGCTAAGACTCTGGGGGCACCGGCAAACCTTGGAAAGAGGGGGTGAGGCTGCGTTGCTGATCCGCAGATTCCAACTCGGACCGAAAGGTTAGTTCCTCCCTAGGTAGATGATTAGGTGAAAAGCTAGGGTATTCTACTATAGTTTTTTATACAAACTAGACATGTGCAAGTACACATATATATGAAGCAAGGTTGGATATACACATGGCAACTTCCGCTACACAATCAAAAGGGGGTATACGCTTTCCTCAACCAACCTCCAGAAACACACCTACGACGCACTCCCCTTACCCCCCATTTCCTCTTCCGCCTTCTTCGTGCTCTTCATCCTCTCTTCCGCAGCCCTAGCAAGCACCTCCCTCCGGCTCAAACCTCCCGCACTCACACTCGCCTCACTCACACTACTCACCACCTCTCCTCCCACCGCCGCACCTCCCAGCGTAAACTCGCCCCCCGTCCAACCCCCATGATCATGCACCTCCTCCTCACCATCCGGCTGATAAAAGTCCTCATTACCCACACTCCTCCCTCCACTCTTCCAGTCATCCCTCGCCACCTCCCTCTCAATCTTCTTGCATAGATCCCAAAAATTACGGTCATGGGGACCCCAGACATTATGTGCGAGTTCGTGACACAGTGTGTTTCTTATAGTCTTGTAGTCGCGGTACCCGTCGTACGCATCTGTTCGTAGCCGCAGCTCAATGACCTCGCCTTGATTGCGGTTCAGGCCCAGTGTGCGAGATTCCTGTGTGGTGTGCATTGCAGGGTCCATTTCTGTGAGGAGAGGGACGCTGAATTTGTGCGCGCGCATGGCGGTTTTTATGCCGGCGTCGTCGCGGAGGCGCTGGAGGAAGCGGAGAGAGCGGTCGGGATTGGGGAGGTAGGGGAGTGGGCGCAGGGTGTGGAATGTGTATTGTGCCTCTTCTTGTATCTTTTTGTAGTCGCGGTTTCGTGCCGGGGTGGCGGACTTGATGGGGCCGGGGCGGCGCGGTGCGGAGGCGGCGGCTATGCTGTTGTTGAGGGATGAGACGACGTCTTGCGTGGTGCCCATGAGAGTTATCTTCTTGGAGGCGAGTTCGGTGAGCGGAAGCGTGGGGTCCTTGAAGGGTGGCTTTTGGAGGCCTATCTTGCCGCCCACGAGGAGCTTTTGGTGCGAAGGCGGTATTGAGAATTCTGCTGCGATGCGCTCTGAAAGGTCTGAAATTGTGGCATCTTGGGGAAACGATAATGTGACAGGTTTGGAGTGGCGTGTAAGCGTGATTTCGATATCGTCGCCGGAGCTGGCGGGCGCAATCGACGTGTCGGCTTCTGTCATTGTAGGTATTTTTTGTTGTTTAGTTGTTTAGTGTAAATCAGGATTAGCAGTGATCAAGATATGAAGCTTCGCAGCTTGCGGCTGAGCTATAGCCCGCTGTGGTTTCCGTGACGTTCTCCAAGGCTTCCACGGATGATGCGTCGCCATCGGGCATTTGTCATCAAACCCCCGATCAACGACGCCATCATGCACCGTCCCGGCTCTTGTCCTCACGGACCTAGTATCATGTGCACAGCAACGTTGGAAGCGGATCAGAACCAAAAGTGACTAAATTCGCTACTAAAATTGCTGCTCCAAAGGGTATCAAAGTACCAACCTATGCTCCAAAATCATGCAATGCTCTCACGCTAGGCAGGTAATACACCACGACACAACTAGGCCCATTCGAAACACCCCGTTATGGCCAACTAGCCAACTAATCCAGCTTCGCCCTCTCTTCGGCCTCGATTCTCGCCAACGTCTCCTTTTCTTTGCGGTTCGCTTCTTCCATATCGAGCGTGTGTTGCGTTTTCATCCACTCCTTTACCGTGGGCTCCCAACGATGCCTGTTTACACCACGTTAGCTTCAACCCTCTTCCCAAGATACGGCATGTCGTACCCTTCAAACTCCGTCGCTGTGAGTGCCTTTTCCTTGTACTCGTCTACAAGGATCTTGTCGTAGTCGTATGGCACCTTTGCCATGACACCTTCAAACATTGTCTCTCGCATCGGATACAAGTCTGATGTATGGTACATGTGGTAGTTTTTGCAGCTCCACCACCCAGGATGGGTATCAGGATGTACCTCGCTAAGCCCCGTTATATCTATGAAGAGACCGTTGCGTGTGTCGATCCATCGCGCGTCGATAATGTTTGCGCCATCGCCGCGCTCACGCTGCCAGATCCATGGGTTCACATCCAAGAGGTACTCTCGTTGCACAGTGCCGTCATGGGAAACATACTTGTATCTTGTTTGGTTATGTGCTCCGCCGAGATGGTGTAGTGTTGTTTCGGAGACTTGTGTGTCGAGATCGGAATCCCATGGGAGGCGCTGGTTGTGCGTTAGTAGTCCATCTTCCAGTCGATTCGAACTGTCTTTACCTTTCCATTCCACCACCACCCGAGTAGTGTCCCGTGTGCTATCCATGTGTCTAGTTCGTTTTCGCGGAAAAAAGTCAAATAGGCGCGGACCATGTGCTTTTGTGCGTCGGACCGCTCTTCGTCCGAAACGATTTCCTTGAAGTAACGCGCATCATAGTGGCCGAGCGTGTCAGTGCCACTTGCGGATGGTTAACAAGCGTCTTTGAAACATGCATGACCACTTGCGTGGAAATGGCAGGATCAATAACTTACCCTGGTTCATGGAAGTACTTGTTGTTGTCAGCGTTTGCGTTCCCTCGCTCCACATTCCGAAATGCTGATGAGCCTCCTCTTGAACTATGGGCAAGGGGTGTGGGCGTAGCAATCAAGGAGGTAAAGAGCGATGACGTTGCAATCACAGCTATGCATATCGGTAACCGCATGATAAACGTCGAAATCCTCTCCCAGTGTGGTAGGTGTGTCGTCAAAGATGTTCAGCCTAGAAAGCGCCAAGATTGAGTGTCGGCTCCCCAAGGACTATACGGTACTGGGTTGAAAGGTTGGAA
Organism: Pyrenophora seminiperda CCB06; assembly: GCA_000465215.2. Lineage (NCBI taxonomy): Eukaryota > Fungi > Ascomycota > Dothideomycetes > Pleosporales > Pleosporaceae > Pyrenophora > Pyrenophora seminiperda. Next base: position 603,399 of record KE747810.1, read on the forward strand.
TCCTAAAGTACAGGTACGGGATGTGTATGTAGTGTACTATGTCTGGAGAGGAAATTGCTCGTGTGCTTTCAATGTTACGATCGACACAACGTGGGGCGAGGTAGGCGCAGATAACGTCAAATTGTTAGAATGCCAGGAGTCATCGAGGCGGCACAACATGAGATATGAAGGCCAGGCACACGAGCAAGAAACGCTCAGCCACTCGGCAGGACGAAGCTTAGTGCATCTGTGTAAGGAGACGGCTGTTGTGACGCGCACGCGACACCTCACCAGCCTGTGCTGCTTGCCGGGAGAAACCATACTTCCCGGGCAAACGGCAAGGCTGGAACGCCATGGAACATGGGTTCGGAGCCGTGAAAGCTTGACAGGTGTATGCTATCCAATGACACGCGGTAGTTGAGTAGATAAGCATTGACAAGCTCTTCCTTTCGGCTGTCGGGTGCTGTGGGGTAAGCACAGCTGATGGCGTTAGCTAGAACGCCACATTGCAAAGGTACACGCGGCCAATATTGTGTTTTGGAAATCATCAACATGTCATGTACGATGCGTAAAGATACTTTTGCCCCCTTCCCCTAGCAATGTTCTTTTGGGCTTAAGCCCTAGACTATCTCTAGTTTAGGAGAGGGTTAGTCTGGTTTAGGCGTTTTCATGCGCTACATAGAGACGTCTACTGTGTATAATCCCGCAATACCGGTAACACAAACGGCTATATCCGACCCCTCCCCCAAATCAAACCAATGGCCTCAGTTCCGCCAATCTGTCTTACCCGGTGCCCGGTTGGACAGTCCAGCCGCCTCCGTAGTCCGGTAGCTAAGACAAGGGGGTGCAGACTGACCTGTCATACGTCTCACCCTATCAGACACTTGTCGACGCGGCCCATGGTTTCAAAGTCTGGTGTGATTGTGCTCAGGGTGTCCTGGGAGCATTCAGTTCAAGCACACGTCACGAGAGAAACGTAGGATAACCACTTCAAGATGCTTAGTATTACATACCCAGACTTTTGCCATGTCTAAAGCTACACCCGTTATCAAACGCTGGACCCATTCAAGACCTGTTATACGCCAAGAAAGAACAGAGCATAGATGCGCTACGATACGTCCATGGCATCAGTGCCGTTGGAAATGGCAAAGGACACGTCACCAGCATCGCCAATGAGGCGCTTCTCTGAGTCGGAGACGAACTGGAAGCAGGTTAGTAAAGTCGGGAAATAACGAGCATGTGTGGACATACCTTGACACTTCTTGTGGAGTCATAAAAGAGTGCAAAGCTTCGCTGAACATGTTCAATGGTAACCTCTGGGCTGTTTCTCTTCTTGCGTATCAGGTCCGAGGTCGTGATGAGATTGCTCGCATATCGTAGTCCAGTTTCCTGGCCAATCTTGGTGAGCAGAGCCAAGGCGTCGGGCGAGACGTCGACCTCCTCCTCTTGTGCTCTTATTGAGAGAATCTGCTGCATCTCCTCGGAATTGTATGCGTGCGTGTTGACGATGACGACGCGGTCCAAAAAGTCGAGCGGCAGGCCGTGCGGCGATCTGTAGTCGGTCCCGCGAATCTGTGTGTTGCCCCTGTTGCTCGCCATGATGACGATTGGAGCCAGCTCGTCCTCGAGCGCGCGGTTGACAAACGAGAAGCACTCAATGTCGAGCATGTGAACCTCGTCGATGAACAGCACGCCCGGCACAATGGTGGCCTTGCCCTCCTCCTTCCACTCGGCGACCTTTGTGTTGATCTGGTCCCGCACCTCGCTGCGGATCTCGCCCGTGTCGCCGGAGAAGAGGGCGAGGAAGCCCTGGGTGCGCGAGTTGATGACATCGATCTCGTGCAAGCTGACGGTGTGCACCACCTCGCGCCGCTGCTGCAGCTCGCCCTCGGGGCACTGCACAAATTTGGTGTCGATGCCCATTGCATCGTAGTCCCTCGAGCGCGTGTAGGAGCGGCCGAGCTTTGTGATCTTTCCCGACGCCTTGTCGATGGAGATGATGTCGCCCGCCATGACCTTCTCCTTTGCCATTCCATCGATCATTTTGGTGCCCATGTCGTAGACGGTCTCCATGTCGGTGGTCTTGATGGTGAGCTTGCCCTGCTTGTTGCTGCCCGTAACGCTGCGGTCGATCTGCATCTCCACCACCTCGCCCTCGATGACCTCGCTCTCCTCGGTTATGCGCACGCCGATGGACTTGCGGAAGGCCTGGGTGAGGGCCTCCGTCTTGGACATTTCGAGCGAAAAGATTTCCGACGAGGCGAGCATGGTGAAGGGCACGTCGGGGCCCAGTGACTGGGCCATGCCCATTGCAATTGCCGTCTTGCCGGTGCTGGGAGGCCCAGCAATGAGGACGGCGCGACCGGCAATCTTGCCATCTCGCGCCATCCTGAGGATCACGGCCGCTGCCTTGCGCGCCTTGTCCTGCCCGACCAGGCCCTGCGACGACACCTTGGGCTCGAGCGTGTCATCGTCGACGCCGAGACCGCGGATATGCGAATGCGCGGCGATGAGGTTGAGACCCCGGAGCTCCTTGCTCTCCGCGATGGTGGTGATGGGCTGCAGGCTGTCAGTCAGGTGACTGCGAATATGTCGGGCATTTTTAGTCTTCACATACCATAGCCATGACGGCCCGTCAGTGTTTCGTGCGTGTAGAGGGAGGAGAAGTGTGGGGGGAGCGAATATCAAGAGCTCTTTTCGCAGCTTCGTACAGCGACTAGCAACCTCTCACATTTCGCGAACGCGCAGAGACGTGAGCAGCCCAGCTCAGCGTGGCGTGCACGGGCCCGAGCCGTCGTTGCTGCGCTGTGCTATTTGGTGCCATGTGCCATACAATACTCCTAGACGCGACGCGCCGACCCCCACGTCGCCACTCGCTACCTACCATGTCTCATTTCCATCCACTGTCCAGTACAACACGATTACGAAAGACTTCCGAAGCAGGAAATGAGTTCGAGGACAAATGGCACCTCTCAATTGGTTTTCGCCATGACATGCACCGAAGCCATCTATTGGTCTTTATTTTTTCTAGCTTCCTTAGCCCCTTTCCTCGCTTGCCCCTCTTTAGTTGAGTGCAGTAGCGGCTCCCACTATCACTCCTCCACCCACAACCCTCAACCAGGCAACACTCGCAGTACCACGATATACACAGCAACTGCTCCGCCTTTCTTCCCACAACAGCATTGCTAGTGCAAGCGGAAATAACCCCGGCAGCACGGGCTGGTACGTCACCCTGAGCCACCCATTCTCACTCTCATGTCTTGTCGCGCCTGTTGTAGTTGTTTCTCTAGCGTTGCAACATGCTTTTTTTTATCATTGCAACACTCGCTACGCATCAGCCATCAACCCGCGTGCACGCCTTCGTAGCTAGGCTTAGCACACCTTGCTTGACCGCATGTTCGTAGAACTGTTCGCCTGCTGACACCATGATGAAGTCTGCTTGATGCCCCATCCCCATTTACTCATTTCCCCACAAACCAATGAGCTCACGTCCTGGGAAACGACCTTTGGAGTCCCGCTCTCGCGGTAGCAGGTCGCCCGATAAGAGAACGCGTACAGAGCCGCGGTCGGCGCTACAAGATAGGGTTAGCCAAATGTAGTATCTACCATCTTCAGCGCTGACATGTATGCAGTACGCAACCCACTCGAGCCCTGCATCGTCAAGAAACCCCTCTCTTACCGGAAATACTGTCTTACCGGAAATACTCTCTTACCAGACTAACGCATGCTAACCATCGTAGATCCGATTCTCTTTTCATACCAGATACCCGACGGGAGCAGGGCCGAGATGACTCCCATGACGTCCGTGGCAGGTCTCCTAGTAGTGTCGATAGTGGCGCATCCACGCCAGCTCGACAAGCAGCTCTTCCCGTTCCTTCCATGGTACCGTCGACGGTATCGAGGCAAACCTTGAGACAGCACCAAGACGGCGTCACTAGCCCCGACGACAGGAGCCCCATCACGATGCAATCGTTACGGCGTCTCAAAGACAGAAAGGAGATTGCCTTGCGCGCTACTGCTGCTGCTGCAACACAAAACACATCTCCTGCACCGACTACGACTTCTCTTAAGTCACTTGAAGCTCAACTCAAAGCCCAGCAGTTGGACATCTCTCGCCTTAAGAAGGAGCGAGAGGAGCTTACCAACAGGCTGAACAAGATGGACGTCTCTAAAAGAAACGATGGACAAGCAGATATATTGAAAGAGTTCGAGGCACTAAAGTCTAGCGTGAAAACCGCAATAGAAGAGCTAAAGCCTTCGCTAAAATCACAAGCTAACCTACCAGATCTTGAGCAACAGGCGCCACAGTTGAAACCTCTGCTAGACAGGCTTGATAACCTTGAGTCATCGCTCGGTTCTCGAACATCAGCTCTAGAAAAGCAGACAGAGGAATTGATGCCTCTACTAACGAAATTCGGTCTACTCGTAGACGCTACTCTAGTGACTGATCCTATCCAGACTATGCTATTTAATAACATGTCTGCCTTAGCGGAGGATATCCGTCAGCTAAAGAACGACACAGAACTGCATCAGACTGACATCACGAAACGTATCAAAGAGATAATTCTACAAGAAGTTGCTACGAAGACGCATGCTGCTAAGACGTTGATTCGAAACGAATACGAGGCAGTAGAGAAAAGGCCGAAGCAGAACATTACCAATACTCAGCAATCTATCTCCAATGTTCAGACCCAAGTCAGTACGTTGCAGAAATTCAAAGAGACACTCGAAAAACAAAATATTACTGCACAGGTCACAGACTTGCAAAACAAAATCAAAGACGTGGATACAAACAACACAAGGACATACAATAAGATTGGAAAACTCCAAGATCGCTACGAGCGTTTTAGGGACACCGAGTATGTTAGTTTTAAAGACCAAACTAAAGATGATATTCGCCGTCTTCAGAACGTCTCGGACAATCTCTACGAAGATGTTTACAAAGTCCTTAAAAAGGAACTCAACGAGCAACTCTTCAAGGAATTACACGCTAGCCTCTCTAAAGCTCTCATGGACTCAAAGACTTTCCGGACACAGACAGAAAAGGCCATCAACAAATTGGCGCGCGATTTGGACAACTTGTTGAAAGATGCTAGTATGCGTGTGGATAGATCAGAGAAGGGGGAAGACGGACAGAAATCCAACTTCGCCAAGGTTGGAATGCGCAAATCACCCGCTTCGCCCAACTCGAATGGCAGCTGCAACGATATTCCAGGTACAAGTGAGCGGGTGAATATTACAATTAAGCGATTGGATCAGTTTGACTCAGATATAATTGAGTTTCGACAAGCCCTTGTTGACGTCATAGGACTATCAACAAAATTGGCAGCTACCGATAAGCGGCTGGAAAATGCTGAGGCAACCGCGGAAAGGATAAATGCTCATCTCAACAACCTCGAAGAAGGCGTTATTAAGCTTGATGATAGCATTGGTAACACCGAGCACGAGATCTCCAAGCACAGTGCTGCCATTGGAGTGTTGCAGCACACTGTTCCTGAGTTGTTCAGGGACCAGTTTGATCCTTTCAAGACAGCATTTGAGGAGCAAGTTAGAAGCTTAGGTTGTAAGCTAGAGCTCCTCGAACGTGACATCGCTAGTGTAACCAAGGGAAAGATGGAGTTGCATGCGCCGCCCTACCCTAACGCTACGGATACTTCCGCCTTGAAAACAGATCTAGTTGCTGTACAATCGGCGTTGAACACAAAAGTTGATACTACGGCCCTGGCGGCCCTGAAAGCTCAACTCGATGCCTTTGACTTCGCGTTTAAGAACCTGGAGTCTAGGTATGAAAACATCACCACGGACCGGCTTCATCAACGCATGGTACTGTGGTTCACACAGATGTACCCAAATGCATCGGCCATAGCTTATATGTCACGCGACATCCCCCAGATGCTCAAGGATATCACGGAACTAAAGCAAGCCTACGCCCAGGTCGCTTGGATTCACTCTTACGCGAGCGATGTTAAGGAGTTGTGTCGAAACGCTACTCAAATTCAGCAACTCTCCAAAGAGGTGCCACAACTTCAGCAAGCAACGAAAGAGTTGCGCGCAAGCCTCAGCGCCGACAAGAAGGAGCTGCTGACCAAAATGGATCACGACCACGGTCAGCGCATCAAAGTCGAGGAAGAATTACGAGGATCGATCAACGAGGTCGAGCACGACGTAGGCCAAAGCGTTTCCCGTATCCAGGAGTCCCTCAATACACTTCAACACGATTTCGATACCATGAACAATCAGCTTATTGAGCCGAATCGCGCTTTCCTCGGCTCGCTTGGCAGCCTAGTCATGGTCGTTGGGCAGATGCAACGGCTCATTGAGAACATCAACGAAAGCACAATGACTCCATCACTAAAGTTCACGTGGGAATACCCTTTTGCGGATCTCATGAAGCCCAAAGGAAACGACGAGAGTGACAAGACCAAACTGATAGAAATTGAATAAGGACTACCCTTATCTCCTACACCATGTTACTATCCGCTCATTGGCGTTTTCAGCGGGTTTTCCAGAGTTTGGCTACAGCATATGATATCCCCCAGCTTGACGGCTGTTTCCTTGTGTTTGCAGATAGGTGACGGGGATCATCCCTCACCTCCTGTGTTTGTAAGTCCCAATCATATGGGCAATTTGGTTCGGCCAAGTCCTGGTCTATGCCAGGCGAAAAATCTAGAGTAGTAGGATTCGTGACGTGGGAAAGTTGTATCGTGGGAGCGTGGATGGTGGAAGGAGAGGGGAGAGGAGGGGATGAGAGGGATGTATATATGCTAGGGTAGTTTGCGGAATGCATATACGGTTGTGCCTTTGCGTGTCGCATTTCTCCCCCCTTTCTACCCTATTATCCCTTGCAACATCCTGGTACCTACTTGTCGTATGGACCACAGGAATGCGGACCGGACATTCACTCAGCGAAACGCTATTATATTTTATCAAGTATAAGATGATCGCATGTTCTTCCCATGCAGTACCTCTCTGCTTAGCCGCTATGCGGCCCCTACAGGGGTATTATAAGATATGCACGACGTTGTCCAACTCTGGTTTTACCATTGCGGGATTTGATCCAGAGGCCAACGCAGCCAAATGTGAGGATTGCCTATTAGTGTGCTGCGCGCTGAGACATGTCAAGCGTAGAAGAAGCAAGTGAGTAAGTAAACAATTTTGTTATGAAGAAAACTTTTGTAGCGGATATTGCCCGGGGACATGTGGACCCTGTACTGTGCAAGAATAGCATACTCCTTCCAGCCGTGGTTAATTACAAAATTACCAGAATCGTTTTGCTGAGAGGGAGACTGAGATTCCCAAAGCACATGGAGGAAAAGATGAAGTAAAGGGCCAGTCGTAGCGTGATTGGTCGAAAACAACCCCCATACTAAGTTCGTCTGCGCTAAAAAAAAAAAAGGTCCGACCCGTCTGAGCCCTGCCCTCTTGCTAGGATAATTAATTCGGGCGGCCTGCGCGCGTCACCTGCTATCGCAACGATCAACCATCACACACAGACAAACCTCTACACGCATATTTTTACAGTATAACAACAACCTTACAACACACCGCACCCAATGACTCTTCCACAACAACCCCCCGCACCACCTCTCCCATCCACAACAAAAACAACAACACCAAATCCACCCTCTCCAGCTACCACCACCACCACCACCACCACCATCAAAAAGCGCAAACGAAACACTCCCGGTACGGCTACGGCACAGAAAGAATCGCAACACATACTCCACCAAACCACATTTCGCAAAACACAATGGTCCTATTTTGTCCTAGAACTCGTCACACCATCCACAACCTCTTCACCCAGCACCACCACAACCACCACCACCACTCCCCAACCAGACATATCCCCCCTTCTAACCCTCACCCTCCTTACTAAAGCGCTTTGCTCCTACCTGGGTACTACAGGTGCAGCGATACCGCTCGATATACTCAAGATCCTCGGGCGGAAAGTGTGGCTTCGTGTTCCTCGGCTGGATGCGAGGGGTGTGAGGGCGGGGCTGAGTAGTTGGGTTGGGAGTGTGGATGCTGAGGAGGTAGGGGGTGACGGCGGGGGCAAAGGCAAAGGAGTAGTAGTAGGGTGTCAGTGGAGAGTTTGTGGGGAAGGATGGGCATGTATACAGGCGGATGGTGGTGGTGGGGAGGACTTGTTCTAGCATGATTCAACAAGGCACGTGCTTGGGATGGGCTAGTATTTCTGACAAGGGCCAAGGTTTATAGCAGTATTCATATGTTCAAGAGGGAAAAACAATATCAACTCTACACAATCAAGAAGGGTAATACAATCTCTCTGGAGAAAGCCCCCTTGTCCTCGGCTTTCCTGGTCGGCGACAGGTACAATAACATCCGTGGAACAGTCTAGTGTATTCGGCCATGGACAAGAATAGCCGTCTCGAAATACCACATGTTGAGTCTTTGTGCTCCTTGGCCCTATAACCCGACACTTCTGGTCAATTTGTGTCTTTTTGATAGTCCAGATAGCATGTCCATAAAACGCGCCGCCCTGCCTAGCTAGTGATGCATACGTCTTATAATCTCGTGATTCTGGCTAGTTGTATCACGTGTAGTTTACTGCCATCCCGGCTGAGGGGTGTGGTGACTTGGAGGACCGCCGTAGCCAGTTTGGTGGCCGCCACCCGGCGGTGGAGGGTACTGCTGGCCTCCTCCGTACTGGTTCGCATGCGTCAGGGCACCGCCGTACTGGTTGTGTTGGTGGTTGTCGTAGTTGGACGCTGCGCCGTATGCAGGACCTCCATAACCAGCTGTATACAGTTAGCTCTACAAAATGATCGCCATGTCAGCGTCGATCACATACCTTGTTGTCCGTAGCCACCTGGTGGTCCGCCTGCTGGCGGTCCTTGACCGTATCCGGGAGCTGGTCCTCCGTATCCCGACTGTCCACCGAATCCAGCCTGGGAACCGTAGCCATGCTGTCCCTGGCCCTGGCCGTGCTGTTGTCCATGTTGTGGCTGCGGGGTGTGCTGTTGCGATCCATAGCCTCCATGGCCCTGACCCTGGCTCTGGCCATATTGCTGTCCAGGGGCGGGTGATGAGTAGCTCGAGTGACTCGGAGCACCGCTGCCGTATTGTCCACCTTGAGCACCACCGGGGTTGTAGGAAGTTGGCGGCGCCGTGCCTGTGTAAGATGCGCCGGAGGGGGCGCCCGAGTTGCTGTACCCATAGTCGCTGTTTGGCTTGTTATGCTACTACTGTCAGCGCGTCGCACCAGTGCCACAATGAAGGTCACATACCGATCCACTGCCGAGTACGCTTCCGAGCATGCCACCAAGCCCGCCACCACCTCCGCCACTCGCTCCGTGGCCAGAACCGCCGGCTTGCTGTCCGCCAGACTGCTTTCCACCACCAAGCAAGCCACTAGCAAGCTGCCCAACGAGTTTACCAGCACCACCACCTCCACCTGACTGTCCGCCAGAACCTCCAGACTGCTTTCCGCCTCCGAGGAATTGGCCAGCAAGCTGGCCCATGAGGTTACCAGAGCCGCCGCCACCGCCGCCACCGCCGCCACTGCTGTTCTGCTTGTTTCCGCCCATGAGCGCGTTCATGGCGAAGCCCTGTTCCCGTTGTCAGCCCAGTCTCGTTGGCGCCCAAGTGTGTTGCATACGCCTAATCCGCCTGCACGGTCGCCAGTCGGACCGTCGCCCATGCCTCTTGTTCCCTCGTGGGCTTCGGTGCCTTGGGTGCCCTCTGGCTTGTTGTACGGGTTCGTGTGCTGGGCCGGTGTGCTGTGGTTTGAGCCGCCTACAGGAGCTTCGCTAGTGGGCAGCTCCCATTGCGAGACGCCGGTGCTTATTTGTACATCTGTTGCCATGAGTCAGTACGTGTAGTTGGTCTCGCCATGGCGCTGCTTCAGAGTCGGAAGGTGCGACATGGAGTCGGGAGCTACACACAGTAGTACTTTCGCGATCTATGCAGCACTGGTTAGCGGAGTCGCGGGGCATGTGATGCAAAGGCGGGGCAGGCCGAGCAGGCTGTCCTGAGAGCTAGGAAGACGCGTACGAGTTATCCCACTGCGCTATCCATCCAGTAGGAAGCTTGGGTAGTGTAGGGTTGGTAGGGCCCGAGTCTGGCGAGACTGGCGGGATGGGAGGTGTCGGTACAGCCATACTGGACTTGTGGATGTGGCGATAGGTGATAGGTGATAGGTGACGGCGGGGTAGGGAGTCGGCGTGTGGTGGACAAAGAGGAGGAACTGCAGGGGGAGGGGGAAGGGAAGCGACGCAGGATATCGCAGGATATCAATACATGGCAAGCAGCGGTTACGTGACAGGAGATGCGAACAGGCAGCGGGTGGGTAGTCCCTGTTAGCGGTTGTGGTGGGGATTGGCCAGGATGCTGGGCTGCTCTGAGCGGCTGTGCACACTGCCCAAGTCGATACAATGACGCATGCGAGCAGGCGAACGAGGACGACGACTGTTCAGCTCCCCTGAGCTCCCTGTCTGGGCTCCCGCGCTCCCTACTACCACCGCGCATCACACTCATTGGCAAAGTAGAGACACTTCCGTATTCAAATGTGGCTGAGACGACGCTTGGCCAAAGACCAGCAAGAGGCAGCCCAACCTCGCGCGCCCAATGCAAGCCCAATACTAATACACGGATATCTACATAATCAACCGAACCAACGCCTCCCTCCAGGGTACATAGTCATAGCTTCATGTGTGACCCTATGCTGCCGAAACCACGTAAGCGCCTGGGAAAAAAAAAGACCGCCCGAGCGCTCCCTACGATACCATTACCACGCATACCCACCCTCGTCATCGACCTCGTTATCGTTACCATTCCACTCCTCATCACCGCTGGGCTCGGCATCGAGAAAGTCAGCTTCATTGAAGATCTCTTCGCGCGGACGGAAGTTGTCGACGCGGAATATGACTGTGTGACATCGGCCTTGCACGAACAACTCTTTGTCTTCATCTGATGCTGCCTCCTCGCCAGTACCGGATTCGTCGCTCGAGGCCTCGTCGTAGCTTGTTGCTGCTTTAAAGCGACTTCTAAGCCGTTGCGAGCCCCAACCTTCGTTTGCCTTTTGTGCGCGTGATTTCAGTAGAGGGACATCACTGTCACTGTCACTCTCAGCTGCTGCAACCACTGGCTCGACTTTGTCGGTTTGCTCCTCTGTGACGCCCTCTGTGAACGAATCCACTTTCTCTTCTTCTCCTCCGCCTGACTCCTTGGACTCTCGGAAAGCCCTCAGAGATGCAAGGTGGGGATCGGGCGCTTCCCACTTTCTTGCAAACACCTTCTTGAACGTGGCGCTCCATTTCTGTCGCGCCTCTGCTCTCTGCCGCCAATCAGTGTCAACCATTGCTATGATAGTGATTTCCTGGAGCCAGGGCAGTTCATCGGCAGCATCAATGAGCGAGTTGAAGAAGTTGTTGGCTGACGCAGAGTTCCAGTTCCGTAGATACTCCAAGTCAATGGTACGTAGGGTAGTTGGCCAGCTAGGTATCTCATCCTCGCCGAGAAGGGTATCGTAAAGTGGCTCATTGTCTGAAGACATGGCGAGAGAACTATAGTAAGTCGTGTCCATCCTAAGGACCTCAAGCTTGGGACAGGATTGCTTCAGATCGACCAGAAACGACATGTCGAGCGCTTGGTTGTGGTTTAACACCAGCTCTTCCAAGTGTCCGCCATGCGAAGTCAAGAAAGCAGCAAGCACATCAGAGAGTAGCTCCCCGCAGTTGGTGATGCTCAGACTGACGAGGCTGTGCGGTAGGAGCGGAAGTAGCCCCCCGTTGACAACACCGCATGACTCAAATGACAAACTCCTGAGGTTTGGAAGAACTGCTAATGCAGATGCAAGTAACTCCTCCGTAGTCGGCTGACCCTGGGTCTCGTCATTTTCATCGTCATCTTCACGAGCCCTACGGCTAGGTTCCGGATGAAACTTGGTTAGCGTCAGATCGCGAAGGCTCTGGAAGGCATCATCGGCATGTATCGTCTTGATCCAAAGGAGATCATGGCTGCAAAAGGTACTGTTCCACCGCCAGCTCCTTAGTCGCAATCTAGTCTGTCGCAAAGCATCGAAGAGCTCATTGGGATATACCCATCGGCGAAGTCGCCTAAGCCGCGGTCGAAAGGGTGGTCTATCCATGGGATCGAAGATGTCGATCTCGCGCAGTGTTGTTAGTGACTGCACCAGCGCCGAAAGATCTGCTACACTATTCGACTGGTCCGTGAGAGCAGTCATTTGCGTGGCATCCAACTCTAGTCGCTTCACCATGACACGATAGCTGTCGTGTGCTCCAGGTGGAGGTGTGATGAGGTGGTGGACCAGGTCCTTGCGAGTCTGTCTCGTTGCAAATATGGGCGGATTGCGGTAAAGAGCAGTCAGGGCCGGCTTCGCAAATGTAGAGCACATGGTCGCCATCTTCACGAGCCATGGAATGGCCGGGGTAGGCTTCATGTTCTCGTCGTGAAGTGGATGCGAGGCGTACACGAAGATCTGGAGGAGTACATGGTACGGGAGAGAAGCCCAGGCCTATAGATAGTGTGTTAGAGTTGATGGACATGACAATGGGATCACACGGCTACTAGGCCAACATACAGGCTTATGACCGTCAGTCGCAATGCCCACTACCTTGTGCTCGGCTTGCACTTGGTTGTTTGGCTTGCGCAATGCGCCCAAGACAGCCTTGGGTCGCGATTTGCCCCTTTTTGTGCGCCGATTCTCCTGCAGTTGAGGCGACACTGGCGCGACTGGCCGTGACCTTGTTCGCACTGGCATCACCCGCTCTTCAGCCAACTCAAAGTCGGCATCCGGGTCCTCTTCGCTGTCCTCATCGGAGCTGGCATCCTTGTATGATATCTTCTGCTTGCCCTGACTCCTCCGCGAGCTCCGTGGACGCCTTCTAGGTGCAACAAGGGGTTTCGGTGCAGCAGCATGTTCGCTTTCACTGGAGGCGTCGTCGACTGCTTGTGGCTGCCGAGTCGATCGTCGGGTAGGGGCTGTGCGCTTTTTTCTGGTGGCTCGTTCCTGGCCAGAGCTACTCGACAGGTCGTCGTCGCTGCTTGGCTCCTTGTACGAGACAGCGCCTCGTTTGCGCTTCAGTGTAACAGCCATTGTATACAAGTTCGGCTCGGGTTACCTAACTGGATCGGCTCGGCAAACCAGTCGATTGTTGATTGAGCCTACAATGGGCGATTTAGCCCTCGACAGCAGTCGCGGAGGTGCATGAGGCAGTGGGGCGTACTCATAGGTGTGGGCAGGCAGGCGAGCGCTTAGGTAGTCGGTCGGTATTGTGAAAGTGAACAGTGGATGCATGCGGGTTTCGGAGGCAAGTGATGGACTCCATGAGATCATCTAGGCTTATCAATCAAATGCGGCTTAGTGCTATCGCCACAGCACGTGACACGCCTTGACCCTAATCATCAACACATATGGACAATAACAACAACAATAGGACCATCACACGAGTAGCGCCTTCACAGCAGCAGATAAAGCTTTATACTGGTATTGTGCCTGCAGCAAGTGCAATCGCTATTCTCGGCCCACGCAAACGGCACGTAGTCTATATATATGGTGCCCCCTTCGCGTGCCCCTTGGCTAGCTAACATCGTGTTTATCAAACCTCTTCGACAACGATACCGTAAAATGAACGACTTTTCTTCACCACACTAAGCGCCTAAGAGTCGTTTGTCGCGCACAAACACACATTGTATGACGGGTCGCGACAGCACAAAGGCTCGCCAGACCGCAAGTGCACGACCGCCCTGTCCTTCCCATACAGATCCCTACCTCTTTCAAACGGCGAGGAGGGTGCACATTGGAAATTCCTCGCTTCTGGCCGTCCTCTGTAAATGTGCGCCTTGACTTTTTCCTCTTAGTTGCCCTAGCATGCAACTGAGTTTTCAACGACCCTGTAAGTCTATCAAAACGCCAAAACTTTGAAATCGTGCTCTAATCATACGTGTACCTCCAGAGCATGCTGGGAAAGCGAGACAATTTTTCGGGAAACATATTATTATACGACTATTTGACAAAAAAGAGGGCACCTGTTTTCCTGGATCGAAACCTGACAGCGGCGTTCCAACGTACAAGTCATTTCAGAGATACTGGGTTTGACTTTCGTCCCCGGTGGCAGCCGCCATCCCAGGATCTACTTAACAAGATGATCGATAAGAGGACCAGACAAGAAAAATTAGCAGGCACTATCATCTTTGAGATACACAGTATCAAGTCGCAAGCTAATAGCAGTCATGAAGACAGCCCAGTTCGCAAAGTCCGAACGCTCTTACGTCTAAGGAGTACGATCAGAGTATCGATTCTTGGCCCAAATACCCACTTGCCGTGTGTTGGCCCACTTGTTCGGGAGGCTGTCCTGAAAAATGGCAAGAGATCCTGCAGAGAGGCTTTAATCGATACAAGCGTTATTTCTATCAGTTCAAATGATCTAGCTGCGAATCCCACACACATTGCACCTAACGACTCGTACAAGATGGTACTTACCATCGAGTTTACCAGTCGTATGGATGCTAAGGAGTTCTATGATTATCTGGGGCTCGAAATCTCTGGAACATTAACACACCTATCAACATCATATGATAACATCCTCGAGTGTCCGCAAGGGAGGAGAATTTTACCATTAACAGCGTATGGGAAGCCACTCAGTATCGGGTTAGAAGTCAGCATGTACTGGAACGGTATGCCCAGAGAGTCAGTCCTCGCACGTTGCAATCGGCGCATGAAGCCCACGATACAACCTCCCAGTTTAAACCCACCTTCTCAACGCTACAACCTGAGGTTCATTTACGGCAATGAGACTCTCGAACGTTCAGAGCTCATATGCCTACATTGTTCAAAGCGGAAAACGTCAGACATCTATGAGTTGCAAATGCACCTAATCAGTTGGCACGAATATTTTAACTACAAAGTTATACAGGAGGGAGTCGACGAAAATGGTGTGGAACACTGGCGGTTTCACAGTGAGGTAGCAGATCATAGAGCAGATCAACAACAAAGGACAAGCAATCACGCTGACGAGCCCTACGATGTACGGATACTTGCACCAGCTCAACAATTCGACATTATGCGCTTCCTGAAAGGAGACGATGGATTCCAACGAGCCGCTAGAGTCGAGAAGGCGACATCTACAAAATCCATACTACCACCTATCAACAAAGCACGGAAGACTCCAAAGGAAGTTCAAAGCAGACCCCTTAGAAAGAAGAAGAAATACACTATACCCAAGCCACCACCAGGAGTCACATTCTTCAGATCAGTTTCCAAACGGCCACTCCAGCCAGGCGAAGAGGTCAGCGAAAGCGACGACGAGTTTGACGAGGAATGGATGTTCCAGCGGAAACATGCTGAACACAAGAAAGATAATCTATCAGAGTCAACAATTCGCTTTCTGAAGCTGTTCGATGGCTTTATGCGCGAGGAAAATCTACAGTCCATATTCCACATGGGCGACGCCATCATACGATTCGCGCGCCAACACAGTAGTCAAATCGCGCAACCAAATGACACCATCATGAGCGAGTTTACGCAAAAGCTAGACGAGCTACTAGAAGACGACTTGATCACCAAAGAAGTACATACCGCGGCACTAGAAATCGTCGCTGCCGCCCAGAAACCCGACAACACAAACACCAACCAACCCTCCCAATGAGAAGGAAGACCTTAGTCTCTGCTTGATCATAATACATCCGACCAAACCCCCATCCTCTAATCTCATCGCTACCCGTACATATACACCCGAAATACAAACCAACTTACTCAAAAATATCCGCTTCTATTACAGATCATATGTATCTCCCATGTTCCACAAACCATGTTCCTCGGGCGCCCAGTGCCCAGACAAGAGGTCCAGCGCGTGCGCCCAACGTATACCTACCCAGACCTATATAACCCCACCTTATTACCCGCTCCACTTCCTTCCATGCCTTGATGACCGACCCACTTGATCCTTCAACATGATAGGCGTGTGTTAAAAATCTCCGGTTCAGCCGCCGGCCCACATGTTCGGTAAAAAGATAGGGTTTGAGATGGTTTGGCTTGGCTTCCCCGTTATGAGCAAAAGTGGTCTTGGGTGGTTTTTTTGTCAGTGGAAGCTAGAGGGAAATGCGGGTTAGGGACCTCGGGAGTGCGTGATGTGATGCCTAGTAGGTAGGATGTTAGGATGGATTGGGTTGAAAAGCTTTTTTCTACGGAACTGGTGCTATGTAAGTGGAGATTATAAATTAAGCGTATACAGCGGCTTGCTTGTGTTGGACCGCGGTAGTATGGATTGGGATCGTGAGACTGATAGTACGCTGCTGGCTTCAGTTGATGGGTTGAGCGTCAGTCATGGGGCGAGCATGATCAAGGGTCAAAGGGTCAAGAGTACCGTACTGGCAGTGTACCTACTTTTGTAAAAGATTACTCGACACGAATACGTATTGTCACTGTGTCAAAAACAGTTCATGTTAAAAGTCTGGTATGGAACTCCAGGTGTACCGTCCATCACCAGTGGCCCAACTCCCAAGCTGTGTGGTGCGAAAATTACCTGTCTGCGTACGTTACGTACTCTACCTGTGGCTCCAGACGTATGAAGATTCTTCTGCTTGGATTAAATATGCAGGTAATGTTTAGCGCCTCCAGGACGCTTCTAGCTTGATGGTATGTAGAGGCTCCAGGGATTCTTTGCTTGTCTGGTCTGGATATATGATGCATAAAGCCATTATTGGAAGATGCTGGCTGTTGGATTGAGAATAGTCTAGAACACTTCATCTATGCAGCTGGGGTGGTTATAAAACATATGCGCTGGGCGCATGGTAAGATACTCACTCACAATACTCACTTTTGTATAGGCATTAATACAGCTCCTATACACTAGTTGTCATGACATGGCTATCAACGTCTGGGCCCGATGACATAAACATTCTACAGGAGGGCTAACCACCAACACCCATCCTCTGTACCTCTTTACGCGAAAAAAAAAACATACATCCGGACATATGCCTATCCATCACAATGCACGGGGCACTGAAAAACCGAACGTAGAAAT
The DNA here is from genome assembly GCA_000465215.2 of Pyrenophora seminiperda CCB06. Classification (NCBI taxonomy): domain Eukaryota; kingdom Fungi; phylum Ascomycota; class Dothideomycetes; order Pleosporales; family Pleosporaceae; genus Pyrenophora; species Pyrenophora seminiperda. The sequence continues at coordinate 620,384 of KE747810.1, forward strand.
TTTGATCCGATAGTAAAAATTACAAAATAAGTTAATGCCATGCCCCCAAAAAAGATTCGCCTCAGAATGTGTTATAGAAAACACCAGACTTCCTAGCATGAATGCAAAAACGACCTTTTATAGTTATATCCTGGATCCACTACCGCCATTACCATGATCATGTACATTGTGCGCTCTGTGGTCACCGCCAGAGCCGTTCGTAGGAGGCGTAGCAAGCTGCATGGGACTAGCATACCCGTCGAGCTGAAACGCTATTGCCTTTGAAATTACTGAACCGTCATACACAGGGGTGAGACTGGCCTCTTCGGTATCAGTGGTCTCTGGAGGAGGCGGCGGAGGTGGAGGTATAGAAGGTAGGGTTTCTGAGGCTGTTCGCGTTCGTTTGGGGGAGGTCGAGTGTGCAACAGCAGCCCCTTCTTCTTCGCGCTTGCGCTTGAGATCATATATAGAGTCTGTAGGGGATTCGTCGGTTGCCTTGGGGGTTGAAGAGTCGTGATCCTTGGGAGGGTATTGCGGGGTATTTGGGGTTGCGTCTTTTGAATTTGCTCCAGAGGTGCTACTACGGGCGACTTTTGCTTTTTTTCGCTCCTCAGCTGTTCTGACAGCCTTGCTCATATAGTCGTGCACGCACTTCTTTATTCTCTTTTCATGGGTGGGGGAGATCTTCGCGGTGGGGTCCTTGACGGGCCCATGTTTATAGTCGCCGCGTACGACTTTCTTTGCTACCTGCAATGCGAGTGAGTAAATTGAATAGAAAACGGAACCGAGAGACATACCTCTTTACAAAGGCTCTTGAACTCTTCCTTCTCGAGCTTCTTGTAGTAAAGCTTGGCAGTAGTCATGATGTACGGTTGAATCTGTGGGGTTTAGCGATGCTTTAAGCGATGTTGGAAATACCCACGGTCGACTCATACACCTTCTCCTGTTTTTCTATCGTCAAGCTTCGCCATTTTTCCCTACCAGATGACTTTTCCTTCTGCTCATCAGCAACTGGCTGGGGTGTGGTCGATGCGGAAGGTTTAGACGCGCTTGGATTGGAGGTGATGTTCGATATAATGTCTTGTAACAGCTGCGTATTGTCCCTGGCCTTGTTTGGTGGAGGTGGCGGAGTGTTAGCAGGTTGGGTCGGACGTTGCCACTGTGTGGTGCCAGCAGAGTTGTAGAAGTACGTAGAGCCATTTTCTGCTGATGCCTGAAACCAACCAGCGGGCAGAGTATTGAACGGTCGGGGCCGCATCACTGGTCGTGGAGGAACAAAGAAGCCGGCTGGGCCACGGGGTGCATTTAATACACGAGGACCTGACGGTGCGCTTGCCGCTGCTGGTCCTTTGGGCGCAATCGTAGACGGTGACTTGGATCTAGATCTTGATCGCTCTCGGCCTCTCTCACGGCGCTCAAAGTGGTTCTCAGTACGAGCTGGGGTTCCTGCATTCGGATCCCTCTTCATGCGAGGTATCCTGTATGCTACCTCCAGCTTACTCCATTCCTTCAGCAGTTTTTCGGATGACTCTCGCACACGCTCATCTCCATAATGCGTTAATTCCTCGACTGCCTCTTCAATCTTGGAATCCTGAATCTTGTTTCGAGTAATGCGGGGCAGTCTGTGGAGGATGTCAAGCACTTGTAGAACGACGTTGGTGTCCTCTTTCCAAGTAGTCAAGGTTGTCTTCAAGATGTTGTAACCGTGAAACTGAACAATGCGATGGCCGACCCTTTCATTGTTGGTTTGCATACGGCTGAGCAATTTGACAGCAATCCACTTTTCCGTGCAATTACGCAGAGCCGGCATGACCTTCTTGACGCCATCTTCCTCGAGCTCTCGCGGCTGCAAGTCGTTGACGTATTCCTCATCGTCTTCGCTGGCCTTCTTCTTGCGGGATTTCTTGGTAACAGCAGTATCCCAGCCAGCGCCATCATCAATTCCGAGCGCCTCGATGGTCGCACCGGAGAGCTTTGTCGCATTGTCAGATTGGGTCTTACCGCCGATGAAGCCACTGCAGTTGGGCTCGCCGCAGTAGCAGGGCTGCGGATCAGCGCCGTAGCGGTCAACATTGTAGTTGAAGACAAGTTCCTCGCCTGCTCTCACGTTGCGTTCGACAAAGATGCCCATGCGCAGCTTGTCCCCAACAACCCATTTGTCGACGAAACAGTTGGGATTACACGAGTGATTGCAGAAACGGCCTAGGTTGCCCTTCTTGGTAGCATCTACAAACTCACCCTTGGTGAGGGACATGAAGTAAAAGTGCTTGATTCCTTCTTCGTCATACTGGCCCATGCGGCGACGGAAGGTGCGCTCGTCGATGACCTCGCCAATATACTCGAAGACAAAGTCACCCGGTACCATGTCTACATTGGCACGTAGGCCAAAGCCTTTCTTGTCAGTCTTGATGACGGTGACATTGGCGTACTGTTTCCGTTGGAATCGCTGGTTCTGGCATCTCCTGCCGCAGCTGCAGTCTCCCACGCATTCCATTTTTGTGGCGCGGTTGATGCAGTCGGAGTCTTCGCCGCAGGCATGGTTGGTCTTGGTGGCCGTGTCGTATTCCTCTTGGCAGTCGCATTCGAGGGCATGGTCTGTCGTTCCAATCGTCTTGTTCGCGTAGGTGCATTCTGGAAGGACTACAAATGTCTCTTTGGCGGCCTCGGTAGCGTCGGGGAGGTCGAGATACAGCGGCGGCGAGCGTGTGACGACCTTTTGGGATGCGGAGCGCGAGAGCTTGGGTGGTTTGCCGGGCTCCATTTTCAGCGTGATATCTCCCCCTAGAGTCTCTTCATGGGTGCTGTCGGGCGATGGGGCTTCCAGATGGTGCTTGACGCGAGGCGACTGAGTTCTAGAGCGCGACTTGAGCCTGGGTGGTATGGCGAGGGACGTGGGCACGGGGTCAAGCAGAGGGCCTTCATCCTCGACCTTTACCTCACTTGCGCCATCGCCCTCGCCTGCTCCTTCCGAATGCGCGGCTCCCAACTTCATCTCGCGTAGCTCGGGCTCGAGCTGGGCGGTATTCGGGTCCGACTCGCTATCCGACATGGTGTGGGCAGTCGTGGGGTTGGTGGAGGAGGTGCTGGGGGTGCTGGAGAGGATGCGGAGAATGGTGACAATTTCAAGCAGAGTGCGCTAACGCTCAATTCTTACAATCACACATATAAGACCAAGAGCCTATTCACCTCATAGTCGATGCGATGCGCGCACAACAGAAGACACACTTGAGGCCTGGCTGCACGCTGATGTGACGGAGCAGGTAGGTGGGAGCAAGCCGTCGCAATGATTGGGGGGCAATCTTTGCTTCCCGCGGGCACGCGGCGGCACGCAATAACCCAGATGCTGCTATATGCGCCTGACGGGTGCTGTATGCGCAGAGCGACACAGCTTTTATGGAGGTATGTATGGTACAGGTGCTGTCGACATGGAGGTGCGGTGTGTACGAGCCGTCGGCGCAAGCAAATGCTTCGTGGGTTCCAGCTCGCTCTCTCGCGTTCTCGCGCACTCCCTCGCTCCCTTTCTCTCGCTCGCTCTCTTAGCTCGACGGCGTGGTGAACAGTCCTCTCTGCTTGGAACTCGGCGTATACGCGATCATGAGCAAGCAGCCCGGGCGGTAGGCGATGTGTTCGCGTGGTGCGGTACGCGACGCGATGTGCTGCTGGTGCTCTTCAGATGCGAAGGAAAAGTAGATCTAGCCACCTGGGCCAGCCTCGGCCGCCTCGATGCAGAGCCCCTGCCGCCCACAGCCTTCACTTGAGCGCACGCAAATCATTTCCACGCCGTGAGAGAAACTTGGAATAACAAATGTGTGTGTATGCCATTTTTCTATCTTTGCATAGAGCTGGTCTACTATAGGGAGAATGAATGCAGGCCGTCGTGGTAGCAAACTCTTGGCGGCTCGTGGACAATCTAGGGGGTCGTCAGAACGCGGAGATGACATGGGCAGTCGGACTCTAGGGTTGCCCACTCACGAGCCCAACAACCAGTGATTTGGACGAGAGAGGTCACGTCAGGTACCACTGTAGCATCATTGGGCACCAGACCCCTCAAATTGTACAAGATGTCGCTAGTCGACGGTGCTAGTCCATGGCAAGCGGAGAGCGCAGGGGCGCAACTGCGATAACCGATAGATTAATGTACAGTAGCAGCCTGTGAGCGTGACCGAGACCAAGACAAATGTTTGACTATGGCATTGCAAGCACATAACAATAACCGTAATTACACATATACCGCTAATTAGCGGGCGTGCGAGATGGGCTATTTTTGCTGTCATGTCATGGCGCCCGTGTGTGCGGCTCTAGGAACTGTCGTCCGTGTGTGCATGTGACCGTGACCGGGCGGGGCTGAGTAAGATGGCTGTACTAGATAGGGCCGATGGCCTCATCCCTCATCGGGACACCGCTGTATTAAAACATGCCGAAAAGTGCTCGAACCGAACGCCCGTAACAAAAAAGCCAGGACGATACTCATTTCTTTTAGAGCAAGAGCCCCACCAGAGCTAGCGTGAAGGCAAATCCAATTTTACAAAAAGAACCGGTTTCCTTCGTACATGACATGACGACGGTACCAATGCTCAGAAAGCCATTTTTCCCTCGGTTGGAAGGGGACGGACATTGCATTGCAGTACTGTGTGCAGCCGCCGAGGTGCTCGGTTGCCACAAAGAGAACGGTACCTGGTTGGCATGCCGCCGTCAAGACGCTCTCATCCCTCTGTAATGCACAATGCACTGCCGCGAGGCGAGAGGTCGGGGTTACTTGAACGGGTACGGGTTGCGTATGTGCGCATGTACATATTATGTAGGTAGCGGGCGGAGCGTGCAGGCCTCTTGGCAATAACCCTCTGACTGGCCAGCTTAAGCGAAGGCTCTGCTTGTATGAACTACAGTAGTGCAAACTTAGACCAAACCGCTACTCACCCACTTACCCTACCGTGCCTATTCGTACCGTGCCAACCTATGTACATACGCCCATGATGCCGGCACGACAGCGACCTTGGCTGCACCGGCTTGCAAATCCCTCTCTCCGATCCAGCTAAATTTGTCAAAGCACTGCAGAAGCACCAATAGTCACACGCACGCGGCCAAACACTTTTGCAAATGATTTAAATAAAAAAATCGCTGTCCATGTCCATGACATGACAGCTATGCCGAATCGCGGCCCGCTCCCGGTTATAGATGGCCGACTGACTGGCTGTCTGGCTGTCTGGCTATGCTGACACTTGCTGGTCTCGCGTACAAATGCCTGCAGTCACAGGGGCCTGCCGTCGACTGCGACGTGTCTATGCATGAGCGCCCTTTGGTCGCTGGTCAGGTATAAGAAGAAAACGTCGAGCTACGCAGCTACAACGTTCGTGCTTCTCGATACACATTTTGCGAGTGCCTGTCCTGTCTGGGGGGTCGACCACAGATCGCACCGTTGGAGACAGGGATTACAAACGCCGTCTTCCGTTGCCCCATCAGGCGCGATGCGCTTCTCCCTGCCGCATGGATGATCCGCGCTCAACCGCGGTTGCCAACTCCCGCACGCAGCCATGGTCGCTGTGCTGTGTGCATGGCCATAGGTATGCTTCACTTCAGCCTCCTTACTGTACCCCAGCATTCGTCATCATCATGGGTGCCCGCCAGTCTTTGCACAGCAGACGAGCAGAGGCGGAAGCCCACATGGGATGGGCCCCAAGTGAGTTCACAAAGAGGAGGGCCCGCCTGTTTCGTGCAAGGGAAGGGCCGTTGGTCTCAGACTAAACCCTCCCCGGCTGGTGAGACACGGCTTGGCCCCGGCCGTTAGGCGATTGGCTCTCGAGTTTGCGCAATCCTCTTCAAACATCCGCTGAGGCTTTCGAGATGGGGTAAAGCGCCGCCAGGTCGCTGTTACATACGTAGGCTGTTGTTATCGATTTGCGACGAGCACTGATGTAGACAATTACCGTGCGGGAAGCCTAGGGAGCTGCATTCTTGGAGTGGGGACTAGTCACTTCCCATTCGTCTTCGATCAAATCCGCTAATGTATAACATACCGGGTGGCTCTCCCCAAGTAATCTCTGACGGGAAAGCTGTTTCTCCTAATCATCTCAACCCAGCCTTATGTGGTCCCTTTGACACATACTTCTTGCCTGCTGGCATGAAATCGACCTCCAGAGCCCGCCGCAGGTTTCCTTTGATGTAATAGTGCTCTTCTTCTACCGCTCGTTACTGTTTCGTTTCAGCACTCTCGTTTGTTCTGTTGGTAGACGCACCATACAACCGCGCGGCAGGGCGCGTTGCCTTCGCGCCGGTCCACTTACTTTACGGCCTTGTCCTTGATGCTCCATTCGTGCTTTGCTTACACAAGACATCCCTCTGCAGGAACTACTTCAGAGTCTTCTGCCCGCGCGTGTTTTGGTCATGTTGAATCGCGCCATGGACCCCTCAAACCCGCGCGAACATCCATGGGCAGAGCACGAAAAGGTACCCATCAATCCAACTCGGTCTAGCGTCAAGACATCCTAACTGACTTCACATTGCAGGTCTATCTGCTGGCTGAAATACTAAAAGCGCATCCAATACAATCCAATCTTCTCTATGGCCTCATACGCGACGCCAATATCCAGCCACGATGGAATGACACGGCCTTGCCTCCCGGTATGCTTACGTTGCCCTTGCGCCATCCTTACACAATCTCTCTGCGCGAAATTTCATGCCTACGGAGCTACATGCTAATGCCATTTTTGCTGAACAGGTCGGTCCGTTCGCTCTAGTCAGATGGCATTCGAAAACATCGCAATGGCAGCATCGGCCGCACCGGGCCAAGATTACAGGCGTCCACAGCTACCAGTACCGACCATGTATCCAAATCCCGAAGCCAACAAGAAGCGACCACTTCAGCAAGAAGGACCATCATCCGCACCAATAGGCCGCCTGCTACAGCCTCGCCCACCGCATCCCTACCCAGGGGAATACATACCCGCTGGCCCTACATATATGTCCATCACCAATCCACCCGGCGAGCCAGCGAACAAGAAGAAGCGCGGGAGACCAACAAAGGCGGAGGCACAACAGAGGGCACGGGAGGCTGAGGCAAGAGGCGAGCCATATCCACCCCTTAGAAGGGGGCGGCAATCCATCACAGGACCAATTGGTATATCGCCGCTCAGCTCAGATCCGCGACCGGTCGAACGATCAACTCCGCCACCAGCGCCATCTCAATTGCCTCCTGTGAGAACACCGCAACACCAAACGAGCGTGGAACAGGCATCTGAATCCTCGTCGGGAAAGAGAAGGCGCGCAAAACCACAGCCATTAGACTTGGAAAAACACAGCGCACCAGGCGACTTAGGCTCACCTCTCCCATATGGAACAAGCGATTTTCGTCCTACCCAAGGATATACCTACACGCCCATCTCGGCGCCTTTGGCGTCTTCTACTGGCTCGAGAGACAGAGATACACGCATGGAAGGCGTTGAAGAAACTCAACCACGAACCACGACACCTCACTCTTTTAAAGACACAGTCGGCATATGACAGCGTTTCTTTCGTCACAAAAGTAACATACGGCGGTAATTCTGATTTGAACTCGTTCCGTCAACGACATTCACTTACGCCACTAACGATGACCTTATGGCCATGAAACACCACGGGCGTTATGCTCTCTGGCATTTACACTCGTTGCTATCCCTGATGAGCACCAGTCGCACCCACGCATCATCTACCATGTTCATGTCATTGCCGCCTTGGGAACGGTTTTCCTTCCTTCCCTTGGCAGCAATCTTCAGTATCTCCTTTCAACTTTGTCGGTTTCGTTCCAAATCCGTATGTTTTCGTTTCTTCTCATTGAACTATGCATGTCGATGCCTTTTCTGACGATGATAAGAGTCAAAGATGCAACGAGCGAGCAAGCCGTTGAACTTAATGTCTTACCTTGACTATCATAACGACTTAGGAACTTCTCATTTCTATCGTCTTTTTTTTTGGCAACAAGAGTAGGCGTTTCCTTCATTCGCCTTCTTCCTAGCCACTGTTTCTTTCTCACCCTGTAAACTTGTACAATAGACGACCGGATCCCAGATCACGTTTCGTTCCGCTCTAACTTTACGGCCATTTTGTTTTGTATTCGGTTACAAAGAGAGAAGGGATAGGAAAAAAAGCACGTATTAGCAACAAAACAGATACAATAGTACAAGTTCCATCACAACCAATCAGTCCGCCTCACCCCCCATTCATTCCATCACTATTCTTCGCCTACCAACTTATGTGGGTGGGTAGTGTGGCATTTCACACGTCAACACTATCGTACGGCGTACCCTCCCATCCACTCACTTTCTCACAACCGGGGGACTAACGTCACGTCAAAATCCCCCCACCCGCCTTTGCTGCAGCAGGTCGAAAAAGGGCAGAGAAAAGGGTGCAAAGGTGGTTGGGAAGTTTGGGTGGCGCACCCGTATCGGGCCGGGGCAAGCTATTCAACGGTGCTGTGCGCGCGCGACTCGAACCGCCGCGGCGACACAAGCAATGGGTCTTTGTTTCACCTAAGAATACGACCTGTTACATATTGCTTGAATTAAGCGCATTTGTACCACCGCTTATCCTCCCAATACCTTGTCGGAGACGCAGGGGGGTTACTGCGTTTCTCTTCCGCCTATTTCTCTGGCCTTCTTTTTTTTTTGAGTTTATGCTAGTTGTGATGGATGCGGGATGGGGATAGATGAGGGAAGAGGGGAGGGACAAAGAGGTGGGGGAGAGGAGGGGTTGGATGATGCAGGTAAGCGCCTGGAATATAATCATGCTTTTGCATCTGAGCTGCTGCTGCTGCTTCATGCTAGGTACATGACAATGGCTTGTGGCGAATCAGTTTGATTGGAGCAGCGCAGTCTTGTATTCTTGGAATGGGGTGGATAAGAGGAAAAGCCGGGGAAGTTCAAGTGTTCGCTTCCTTATGATCATCATGTGGACATATCACTCCGCGCTCGGGGAGTTTTTACTTGCTTGCTCGTTTACCATGTTGGAACAATGCTTATTGTTCCTTCGCCCTGTATCTTCCACCGACCGCACACACGAGCGATTCCAGTCCTACATATGCCAGCGTTGTTGTTGTCGTTGTCGTCATCATCATCGCGTTTTGGTCGTGCAAATGTGCGCAGTGCAGTTTGCCCCTTCAGCGTATCTACACCAAGCCCCAAGCCCCCCCCCCCCCCAGTCAATTACCGGAAAAAGCCAACACCAGGAGCCGAGAAAACAACAAACTATACCGAGAACAACAAAACTATAAAAGCACTGTTCTCTCCCTAGAGCTTATTACCATTGTGCCCGCGCTTATTGGTCAGCCGCCTTTCGCTTCCCCGTTGATTCGTCTGACGGAGTTCGACGGCCTTGTCGTCCTTTGCCGCCAAACTGACTCGCGCACGTACGTATATCCCGTATGCCGTACTGACGCGATACACTGTTGTTTTTTTTGCTCCAACCAGTGGGCATTTGCTACCGAACCAGTGACAGCATCTCACTAGTCTAGCCTGGGTAGGGGGGGGGCTTTGCGAACCTCGTTACGAAAAAAAAAAGAGTTGACAATGTTTTGACGCCACCACTGACTTGCGGTACTCCTACCTCGGTACATAACTGTACTTTATGCAGAGCACGCGCCATGTGGTTTTTTTGTTCCCAACGTGTGTGTGTGTGTTGGTGGCTGGCTAGGGACTAGTAGATCCGGATCGGGAGTTTGGGAGCACGACGACGGGCTGGTTTTATTTCCTCTCAACGAAAAGTCAGCTAATTAAAAGAAAAAAGTCGAGTGAGGATATTGATTGATGGATTTGGCGAATAAAGCTTATTCAGACGTGTATGTTCGTGTGTGTGTGTGTGTGCGATGCGGATAACCCGTGCTGCTAGTGCTTGCTCAGAATTGCGGTTTCCTACCATGGTTCTTGTATGTTGATCTTATTTCTTTCTTTCTTCGCACGCTCGCATCAAGCATTCCATCAGTGCGTAGATAGTTTTGGCGGGCGGAAGCGCCCGCGGGGAGTACCGGTACGGGACGTGTGTGTGTGTGTGTGGACAAAAAAAGATGTGGGTGTACGATCGAAGCTACTCCACATCGTTCCAGAAACCCAAACCAGAAAAAAGAAAGAAAGGAAGAGCTGCCGAGTCTAGAGGAAAGCTTGTGTAATGAATGGGCAATGTACAGTTTGTTTTTTGTGATATTGGTTGACGACGCGATGGAGGTGTGTGATGGAGCGGTTATAGGTCATTGACGTTCTTAAGGCGTAAGGATAGTGGAAGATGTAAGTATGTACTTGAGTATCTTTTCTGGGGTATATCTAGCTAGCTCCGAGCATGGTAAAATGTGTGGGAGTAGTTAGGAGATGAAGTATCGCACGTAAGGTGTGAAGAAGAGACGGGGAAAGGGGGGTTGTAACAGTGTAAATGTGTATAGGTGTATAATCGCACCGTCCAATGTTTAGCCTTGGGATCATGAAGTAATGCATAGAGTTAGTCCGCTATCACCAAATCTTATAATAAACTTCAGTGGATAAATAGTAAGGCATACAGGTATAAGGCAAAGAGGTGTTCCTTACTACAGTGTTACATTCGCCATAGGGCGATGCCGACTAACCTGAGAAGTAGTTGTTTTCATCAAGAACGGGTTGGTTGAAGAGTATTGGAGAAAGGAAGTGGGTAGTACGCAGGAGTGTAGATTATATATTAGAGGATAGGATAGGTAAATGTAAGATAGCTACTAGAGTATAGGAGTTGTAATGCTTATACAAAAGTGAGTGGGTTGTGACGTGAAGATATTTCGCAGAGTAAAACGTTCGAGGGGAACCCTAACGAAGAAGGTGAGGGCACTGTTAGCGGTAGGCGCGGGTCGATGATGTGACGTACATGGTGACTTCCCCCCTTTGGTCCGATAGCTATGCCATCTACCTGCCCCCATCCAGCGTCAATATAATACTGTCGCACAGACACGTATTGATTCACAGGGGAAAGTACAGATGGGTGATGCACGATACGTAAACCGAATATCGAAGGGAAAATACATCAGGAACTGCTATTGCTGGCTGCGTAAAACATCCCATATCAAAGCCCCGACTCCCATTGGCTTAGTAGCTTACATCTAGATTCCCTAGACGAACAGCGTGTACAGCGATTCCCAAAAACTAACATGACCAGAGCCTCCGCTTCTACAACCCATTTCACGCGTCACTCGCCAGCCAGCACAGCAGCTACATGGCGCTCTCTCTACCCCTCTGAAGAATCCCTATCTGCCGAACCAGCTCGCAACACGACACTTCTTCGGTGAAGGCTCCTTCTTCTTATCATCGCCCCCCGCGACCGAACCCTGCGACAAGTGCTCCCACTTCTTATCGTCTCCGTCGGATCCCGAATGCGAATGCTGCGATACGTGGTCCCATTTCTTGTCTTCTGGGTCGTCGGAATGCTGTGACGACACACGCTCCCACTCGTCGTCGTCGTCCCAGTGCCGGGGGAAGTGTGCGAAGCCAGAGGCGCTGAGCACGATGGGGATTGTAAGGCCTGTGCTTAATGCCACCATGTTGACGTTGGGTGGGGAGAGGTTTTGCTGCGTCTCTGGCGAGCTCTGCGATGTCCCAATCGCAGTATATACTTGGGGTGATGCGGACCGCGGACTAGCTTGAGTGGCCTGCTGAACCAACTCTTCAATCATCTTGCGTTGCAAAGATGACTCGTAGTCCTTGACACGCTGTTCGATGCGCTGTTCAGCGAGGCCCTTGCCGATCAGCGACTTGGGAGGCAGCGCGGCTTCTTTATCAATCTACGTGGTATTATGTTAACAAGATGTTGAAGTATATTCCACGTTTTGTATTTTTGCTTACTAGATCCTGTCTATACTTTGCGACTTTTGCTTCAAGCTCGGCCGACTCCAGGTCCGCTTTTGACGATGCATGCTTGCGGCGGGTCGCTTGATGGGCGTGCTTGTCTACGACATCATCGACCATTTGCTCGGCCTTGACAATCAAATTCTCCGTTTCCTGAATGTCCTTTGGGGAGACTGAGGGACGGGCTGTGAGGAGGCGTCGTCGACGCGTAGAACGCGGCGTAGACTCTTGGTGTGCTGCTTCCATGTTTTTTGGCTTATGAAAGCGTAAAACTTTTGTGGGGTTCAAATCTTCACGTTGAGGTTGCAAGTCAAGGTTGAGAGTGTGAGGTAGGTGTGTGGAAAAGGAAAAAATGAGAAGAAGCGCTGGCTCCTCTCTGCGAGAAGATATAGAATGCAGGAACATTTATTTTAGGTTGTTGATAGCGCAGTCGTTTATGATGTCAGCTCGGGAAACAACTCAATAAAATACATTCACTGCTGTAACAATTGGAATATCTGCCTAGTATCTGATCACGTTTGAAATTGCTCGGCCAATCAGCCACTGTTTATCAAACATGGTGCAACCTTCTCTAGCGCGATGGGAGGGGTCTCCATACTTTCACTGTATGGTATCAAGGCTAATGGACTTGGATATATATCTCTCTCATTCCTTGATGGGCCGGTCAGGTAGTATCTTGGCTTTCCATCTGGCTGCGACTAAAGCTGGAGTCGCTGTAGTCTTTGCTATTGTATGCTAGCTAATATTACATGGAATTACCGTAATGTAACTGCTGTAATCTATTTTTAACAATCTCAAGGCATCCATAGACATGCATATCTTATCTTATCGTCCGTCGCAAGGCTACAGTGTTTCACTTTCATTTTGGGACGATTAAGCATTTAAGAATGGTGTCATTTTACAAAATAAACAGAGACGTCTACAAAGACTGTTGTATACATAGTTGCTGCTCTATCACGTCACGATACCTTGACACTACATAGATTTCGTATCTAGTATAAAAACCAGTACAAAACATGTGTTTGATAGTAATTGATTGTATTTTTCTTAGGAAACAAGTGAGTCCGAGGGCTAGAACTACGTAATTCCACCAGAGTAGTACCATGACATCCATCACCTCATATCCATATCTTTTCCCCCTAAATGCCACGGTACCACTAGATTCGGATTTCATAGCCTTGCTGTAGCTTAACAGGAATTTGCCTGATGCTTTTGCCATATCCCATACGGAAAGCATGACGCCACTATCAGTTCATCCTATCTTCTGTTTCGAGCTACTTCTTCAAACCCAAAACGTGTTTGGCCAACTTGCGGAGCTTCTTGTCGTGCTTGCCGTGCTCATTGTTTTGTTGATCCACTGCATGTGGTTGGTTGGTGGTGCCGGATCCCTCAGCAGTTGTAGTGTTATGCGCACCTCCGTCTTGAGTGCCCATCGCGTGAGTTTCACGCCAGTTCCTAACGAGGAGAGCTTCATTCCAGTTCATAGGAGTGACAGGAATGTGTTGGCTCTTTGACACACAGCTCGTAGCTGGGTGATTTGTTGCCTCTCGCGGAGGGGAAGGCGGTGGTAGGACTAGTTCCCCAACGACAGATTGCACGCGCATGTGATCTGTTTCTGGCAAGTTGCGAGTTGCGACAGCTGCCCGCTCGATACTATACAAGAGTGGTACCGAGTCTAAGATAATACCGGCACGTCGCTGCTTTACCAGAGGCTCTTGCAACCGCGAAAGATTGTTGCGAGGTGCAAACACTGGTAGAATAGGTAGAGGTTTAGTGATGTCCAATGCGGTAGGCAAGATGTCTGGCACCTGAAAGTCTTCTCCAGTGGCATATCCGGAATCGTGGTCTTGTTTCGACTGTTCTGGAACAGGTTTCTTCTCCTCCTCTTGTGTAGCCTCTTCTCCTTCTGTGATAGTTTCCAACTTAGCACCCTTCTTTGTCGGAAGCTGTATTTGAGATGTTTCCCGCCATGCTGCCCACAGAGCGTCATATGCACGACACAACGCCTGTAGCTTTGGGCTTGCATCACCGAGAGAGTACCGCTGGCTCGCGTTCCCGAAGATGACGCCTTCATTGTTCAGCGCCTTCTTCAACGTGCGAAGGCAGGACCCTACGACACCGTCGTCATCAGCCACATAGCCTTCAACAAAGACGGTGTTCCACTGCTTTTCGTACAGCGGACCAAGTTCCAGCATGAACTTGAACTCGGTAGATGACTCGGGAAGGCCATATGTTAATAGCTCGCCTGCTTCATTGAATGTGGCGCCCATTTGTTGCAAGCGGCCCCGTAAATTGAGGAGGTCGGCAAGTTCATTTAGTTTTTGGGGCGTTTCAGTTGGTAGAACTGGCTTAGCTGGGGGCTGTTCAGTTGGTAGAACTGGCTTAGCTGGGACGTCTTCGGTGGCGCCATCATCGCGCCCTCTATAGCGATCTATAAGGTCGTCAATTAGTGATCCGACGCCTTCTTGAGTATTTTCTTCCGCCGTTCCTTCGAGGAGTGCCAGAGTTTCTTCATGCGCCTCCAACTTGGGCCGCAGCGCCGGGTGGATATTGGAATACATTGTGTTTACACGGGTTGGTTGGGTGATGATCTCGTGTTTGTGTGCGTAATTTCGCGTCTGTGTGCGTGATTTCGCGTCAATGTGGATGAGTTGCGGTTGATTGGGTGATCGGCTGAGAAAGAAATTACAAGCAGATGAGCAAAATAGCGGGAGTTTTATGCTGTGCGGAACCTTACGCGACAGTCTGTTTACTTTTGCAATTCACTGCGACATTAGCGCCACTTCGACTTTAGCGCGAACAGACCTCTGATCCCTTGGTAGTGAATTCAAGTCCCACATCAGTCGATTGTTTTGATTGGACTCCGCACAAATTAGCGGTCTGTTCGAGTAGTAAATACACATAAAGAAGGTCTCACTGAAAGGACGACAAAAAGATGTCATTGACATCATGTCAAAACATAAGCCGGATCACTCGTCCTTGTGCAACGATCTCGGCTTGTCATCAGTATCCAAGAGCAGTTCCCCGGTCTAGTTTTCTTCATTTGTTCTTCCATTCCCACTCGTAAGTTCATTTCTTCTACCCATCTCAATTCATACGTCGTGCAACGAGGGACATTATGTAAATGTAAGCGGCTCGCTGACCGATACCCATATCAAAATTAGTGGGGAAGCGGTGCTGTGGACTGGAGACCCAGAATGTGGCACTAATGAGGCAATTATCGCGAGTATCAGGATGATTGGTCTTGCTAGGTGATGACGCTCATAACATGAAGTCTCATTCGTCGCGGCGCTAGTCCCAATTGGGAATGGCACTGTATATGACGCCACGGCCATTGCCGCAGTGGTCTGTACAGAAGAGTGTCGAGTCTTTCTTACCTGTGGCATCTCGATATTTTACTGCTATAACATTCCAATTCTTTGCAGAGCTTTGTTTGCTATAGTCTGATGTGTTTGTCCAAATTTCGGACTAATCGGTCGTAGACAGGTAGATGTTCCAAGAAAGTCGATACAGCTGCTTTGATAATATTCTTTTGGCGTCTTGTGACATAGTCAGTTCAGTGAATTGCTTAGCATAGAGATGATGAGAAAAGCGGTTTGTGAAAAGCATGCGTATGCCGTATCTGATAGCTAATCGCTTTGTGTGAAGTTCATACCTTGATGGCAACACGTTCACTAAGCCATATGAACCAGGGTGCAGTGACACCGGTATGTGGTCCAGTTTATATCGATGCTCGGAGTGGTAGGATATTTTGGGACTCCTTGTAGATTATTGGATATCTTAAATTGAAGAGAGTTGATCGGAAATGACACACCGATTCCAACAATCCATCTTACTACACATGTAGATAGGAACCTGTAAAATAGTCAGGCCGGTCAGATTGTGCTGTTTCGTAAGCACATCTATTCTATCACTGTAAGTAAGGAAAGAAAGTCGACTCAATTTCTGGCACAGCTGGAACAGTAGATCGACGGCCATTTCTAGTGAACTTGATGCAAGGCGGATGTGAGAAATTGGAAAATACAGTTACTGTTGGTATATTGCGCCCGGGTATTCCCACGGGCTTCTAGAAGTAAGTACAAACTAACCACTTGCAGCTATACAAGTCAGATCCGCCTGAGGTCTTTTTCGTAGCCATCATATCGTATTTTGCGCCCAAATCTCCGGTCAAGCTCATCAACTTAACCATTAATGGATTGAATCCAGACCACACTGGTTGAAAGTGTCTAGGTCGACACTAAGATGACAGGATTGGATGCGCGATCGGGAGAACGGCTATCATAACCCGATTTTGATTGGTGCGGGACCGCCCAGTCGCTCATCCGCTAAAATTGGAGACGATGGGTCGTGGCGTTGCGGGTGGGCTAAATTTCCAAAACCGTTGCCGTCGTCATGGAGTTGAGATTTGCCGATTAGCAGGGCATCTAGGTAGCCAGGAGGCGAATTCTAAGGAAAGCTATGTGGCCTGGTATCGGCGCTGTGCATTACAGAGATTAATTCATCGTTGGCTCAATGTGAGCCGACTGCGCGTTCAAGTTTGACGGATATTGATCCCATACCAGGTTGTCGTTGATCTCGCGGATCAAGTGTGGAGGTTGGACCCTGCCGCGGCCCAACAACCTGGCGTCTTCCCCTCGCCTGGGGTCTGGGGTCTTCTCCACACACTTGCACACACACTCTCTCACACCGAGCTTTCCGGGTAGACGGAGGCAGCGCATACACGCATACGGATGAACACAAACTCCTATTAGCCGGCTGTCTTGCCTCGTTGATCGATTTACATGCACATACTCGCCATGGCGGGACCTGCATCCCACGTGCAGCTCCACCCCCGGATGTGCATCTCGCTTACCTCTATAGTAGTCCAAAGACAGAAGTGCCTAGAGCATCTGCCCCAAAAACAGGAGCTGGCCCGAAGATCCCGAGGTTCCAAGCCGGTTGATTTGTCGAATAGTCTTGACAAGTCCGCCGCCTGCTGTAAACACATTGAGCCGTGAAGTAAGTCTGGAAAGCTAGCAGGGTAACAACGAAGAACAGCATGTTTGATGCAAGCCACGAACCCGGTTAAAGAAATTCCCTGGCTTGGACACGAACCGCTGAAGTGGATACATATATTGATCATGTAGACGCTAGAGTTCTAGAATAACCGTAGAAAGATATATAGGAGAACAACAGGCCCGCTACTAGAAATGTATCCGTAGGAGACAACTTCCACCAAGTCCACGCTTCAGGTTATCTTTCAAGATGCGTTTCTCCGCTATTGTCACCGGCTTGGCCTTCGCCAGCTCTGCCATTGCCAGCCCGTAAGGGAACTCTAGCCGTTTCAGGTATTCATATACTAACTTTAGTACAGTACCTACGGCACCGACCACGGCAAAGACAATGACAGCCTATACAAGTCTATGAAGAAGGCGGGACGAAGCTTCATTGGCACAGCCCTGACGCTTCGCAACGAAACTCGTGAAGGCGAGATCATCAAAGCCGACTTCAACTCCTTCACTCCCGAGAACGCGATGAAGTTCGAATCTCTGCATCCATCTCGCAACAATTACACTTTTGATGACGCCGACCGCTATGCGGCTTACGCGAAGAAGAACAACTTACAAATTCATTGCCACAATCTGGTCTGGCACTCTCAACTTCCTCAGTGGGTTTCCAACGGCGGTTTCGACAATAAGACCCTCATCAGCATTATGGAGGATCACATCAAGACCGTCATGACTCGCTACAAGAGCGTCTGCACACGCTGGGATGTCGTGAATGAGGCCTTGAACGAAGATGGCACCTACCGTGAAAGTGTCTGGTACAACACCATTGGCGAGGCTTACCTCCCCATCGCTTTCCGCTTCGCCAACAAGTATCGTGCCAAGGCGGATCTTTTCTACAACGACTACAACCTTGAGTACAATGCGGATAAGACCAAGGGTGCCGCGCGCATCGTCAAGCTCATTAAATCTTACGGCGTTCGCATCGACGGTGTTGGTTACCAGGCCCATCTTGCTAGCGAGCCTACACCCACCTCCCCAGGTGCCGCGCCCGACCAGAAGACCCTTGAAGCTGCTCTCCACGCGACTGCTGACCTTGGTGTTGACGTTGTTTACACTGAACTCGATCTTCGCATGAACACTCCTTCCACCCCTGCGAAGCTTCAGGTTCAGGCCGATGCCTTCGAGCGCGTAGCCAAGTCCTGCATTGCAGTCAAGAGATGCATTGGTATAACTGTTTGGGGTATCTCTGATAAGTACTCTTGGATCCCGGGTGTCTTCCCAGGAGAGGGCGCCGCGCTTTTGTGGGACGACAATTATATGAAGAAGCCTGCGTATGCGGGTCTTCTCAAGGGAATCAAGTCCTCCCCGCATCGGTCGTAGGCTAGGTGTCACTTCTGTGATGAAGTAGTTGTAGATTGAATCAATTTGTACATCACATTCCATACTAATCGTCATGCTATGCTTTTGGGAAACGCCACTGAATTGGCAGTTATATTTCGTATTCTCTTTTATATCTTGTCTCAAAACCCCCGATCAGGTTTCGTTCTTTCCAGTTGCCTTCTTCAACAAGTTTTCCATTTGGATAGTCACTGCTTATGTTGTTTTATACCAATTTATACATGATCTATCCGCCAAGTCAATTAAGGCGATAGCCCTTTTGTTGTCAACGTTGACATGTGTAATCTGATCGTCCAGTTCATTCACAGAGCCTGTTTCGCTTGTTTTTCTCTTGGAATAGATTATGATCACAGGAATGCTAGTTCGGAGATGGGCTAGCTCGGTCATACTGCTGTGATACTCAAGTGCTGTATTTCCTATTAGTTGTAAGAGATAAGTGTAGTCAAGGGTCCAGCACACTGACGTGCCCTCCAATTGT
Source organism: Pyrenophora seminiperda CCB06 (assembly GCA_000465215.2). Taxonomy (NCBI): domain Eukaryota; kingdom Fungi; phylum Ascomycota; class Dothideomycetes; order Pleosporales; family Pleosporaceae; genus Pyrenophora; species Pyrenophora seminiperda. The sequence goes on from KE747810.1 coordinate 639,049, forward strand.
TGTCAAACGATTAGCAATCGCCGTCACTGTTCGCTAATTGGCCCTCGTTAGAGCAAACACAGAGTCAGACCCACTTTTCAACAGGTAAAGTTTCTGCTAAATTTCAGTTTACCACTCGCACACTAGCACTGATCGCAATGGAGCTGCCATTTGGGCAAAGCTGTGCACCCCCCACCAAATCGGAGTCCTCATCTACATACAACGAAGACAGCACTCTGCTCCAACCTCAGGCACACTTATGGTCCAACCTCAGCGAGACACCTGGCCAAGATGTGCACGCCCTGTTAGAGATGTCCTCCACTCAACATCAGCAAGGCATCGACAACCCCGATCTGGACGGACAACGCCACTCCAGGAGTTCAAAGCCGGATACTAATATGATTGACAACCATGTTGCACGAGCAAATGCTGACGGTCCTCTTCTCTACAGTAATCCGAAAGTGCAAAAGCTTTCGGACAAAGCCGAGCACGGCAATAAACCGAACGAGCCGAGAGCCAATGCTCAGCATGCAGTGGCAGACAATCAAGCTTTCGGTCAGCACTAGGAACCTGAATACACTAAAGTTGCGAGCAAATCAACTGACATGGGTGCAGACATTGCAGAAGCTGTCGAAAAGGGTTTGCCACCCAGTCGACCGATGAGCACAGACTCTCTTACATCTCAAGGTCCAGGTGAAGTTGGAGGAAGTCTCGATGCAATGCCCACTTTCGTACGTCGGTCATCACTGGAAATCATACGCCGATACGTCTCTTTTCGACAAGAACTCAATTCCGCATTTGAATCTGAGGATGTTGATTCACCTGCATCGAATCGCAGAATGCACCAAGAAGCTGCTCTCCAGGCCCTACTTGGAACTGTTGAAAGCCCAGATCGAGCCAAGGACATTATCGTACCTCCTTCGCCACACACCAATCGTCGCCATGGCCGGGCAGACTGGCATGAACATACCCTGTTCTCATCGACAGGCCGTCAGTATGGTCTTGGAGATGACACTGAGGGCTATGTACGCGGGCAGTATGTCACAAACTTACATCAAGAACCAACGGAGCCAACGGAGCCGGTCAAGAAGAGTAAACGAGCGGTGCTGAAACGGCTGTTCTGCTTGTGAACCAAAAAAACTGGGTGATGGGCCACCTGGGCAGAGGGCTTCGTGACAGCCAAACATGATGATGGATAGAAGGAGAAGGCTGTCGACAGGATATCTCCTGTAGTTGATTGTAAGACCTTGTAATGTAATACGGTCAAGAATTCGGATAGTCTATCGTGGGTAGAAGATACCTAGATAGCAGGAAATAAAAGACAGGCGGATGCACTGTTGCCACCCACCTTTTCTCCCACGCGCTTCTGTCCAATGAGATCAAAGCAGTCTCCCTCAACCTCTGACTCGCACCCCAGTCAATCTGCCACTTTCGATATGTTTTTGTTCTTTAGGTGGCTTTAACGTGGCTGCCTAGTTAGGCATGTGAGTAAAGATGAAATCTTTAAAACGTGCCGCTATGATAAGGCGTACAACAACCCGACGGGAGAGTTCAAGAAGCGCGATAATGACCTCGCCTGCGAACCGGTCTTTATATGATTTCTCAAGAAGTAATTTCAATTCCAAGCACATCATTCGTCGGACCTTGATACAGTGTAGGCATACGTGGCGCTCTCTTGGCGCGTCGTTCACCTATAATCAGCACGGCTTACCTAAGTTAAGGTTGTATCAAAACAAGCGCGACAAGAACCCCACCACCACGGACAGTTGACAACACGCATTCCCAACACTTCCACTACATTTCTCTACAACGAATATGATATTTTTCTGACGTAACACCCGCATGTCACATCTGTTAGTCTTTCACACTCTTCAGGCCGTATAGTGGCGCCATTGCCTTCACGCCACAATGAGTCCCCGCGCCATATATTCTACAATGCGGGATTTAAGAAGCTCCATATGATCTAACAGTCCCCGCCAGGCTATCACAACCAGCTCAACTGGTATATTCTCAAATTCAACTCTCGATACACATGCTGGCCGCAGCACGTCTTCCAGCTCAAAAACATCGACGCTAAGTTTCGGCCACCAAAATCAGCACACCATCTCTAGAATGACGACATTCTATCGCTACGAGGATGACGGCACAGTCACCAGTTCCAACTTAGACCCCGCAGCCCAGCAGTTCGTGGGTGCTCTTCCGGATCCGGGCAGTGCTTATGAGGCGCGTGGAGACATTGTTGGAGCTTTCCTAGCGCGCCGTTATCTAGCACAGCAACTGTATCCAGATTGTCTTTCGCCCCAAGCTCAGTTTCCTCCGAATATGTCATACGAATCACGATACGACCCTTCCGCTTATCAATCGTCAAGCGACTGTGTGGCCGTTAAGCCAATCGAACAAGGCTGCTACCTTAACGATCGCTATGAGTCATTGCAACATACAGATAGCTATGGCTCAGCAGAACACGGTGATACCTTTGGTTATGCGGGCTGGGCTTCGCAGTTTAGTGTTGATCGCTCTTATCCCGATCCTGAGGACATACGCCATCTGCACACACTACTGAACCTGTTACCACACCTGCAACCGCAACGAAGATTGAACGCGCTTGAAGGCCCAGTTGTAGATATTGTCGAAAATGAGACTGGCCTCCAATTTGCCGATAAGGTCCCCAAAAAGCTACTCGTTCTTCTCCTAGGTCGGAAGGTAGTGACCAAGTATATCCGCACGGTTTTCCCCGAAGACAACGGCAGTTGTCACAGCGGTCCACGTACCCAAGAACTACGACTTCCTTGCGGGAAGAGCAGTAGGGCTGCAGTCAAGGTGCTAGTGGCGTGGATGATACGCGCTTGTCAATACTCCACGACGGGTCGAATGAAGCAGATCCGTATCCCGGACAACTTGTTTGTCGCTTGCTCTCTGAGCGAGACGATGGCGCTCTTTCGTCTACACAAAGATGCGATGCGGATGGATTACTGTATCGCGCAGGCACACTTTGCTCGACCTATATTTGCTGTGGAGCTCAGATGTCTCTGGAACTGCCTCGGCGAAAATAACCGCTTTGTATACGGTGCTATCGACATCGTGGGCATGCGTTTGAAAAAGCATGAGGAAGATGGGGCCAAAGCCGTCAAGGGTATCGATGATGATATGTACGATCTCCTGGAAGAAAACCCACGACTGGAAGCCCGCGTGCGTGATTTGAAACTTAATGAGAAGTACCGACCCACCTTCCGCACGAACTGGATGAGACATTTAGGAAAAAACACAGAGGGTAAGAAGAAGGGAAAGAATTTGTCAAGGGATATTAGTAACCTCGTTTCATCAGGAAAGAAGGGCCAAGGTGACAGGGCAATAACCTCGCTGGAAGCACCAGGTGCTCGTCCCTCGGACATAGTTCGCAAGTTTGCTATCCTGCGTATTATGCCAGCATCCATAAAGGTGACAACAGAGGAGGAGACTGATAGCGGTGCAACAAGCGATAAGACCCAAAAAGAGTAGCCACGCGCCAAAACTCTTACCGGGTACCCATCCTAGGGGTCGCTTGAGATGAAGAATCGGGCAGCCATGGAGGACTTTGAGCTTTTCTTTTTCGTCCTTTTATTGTACAACAAGGCGTTGTAGCATTTCGATACGTGTTTCGGTTGAGCAGGGTGCAGGGTGCGTAGGGTTGATTTTGTGTATTCCGATTGTCTAATTTCATTTCATAGTAGATGGTGTTTGCAGCAAACTTGGCGATACCATGATAGATGTATATTCTCATCGGGCCCGTTGATATTCTGATGAGTTATTCCCATGACTTGTTATATTTCATTTCGTTTGCTTCAAATGCAGCTGCCAGCAATCACGGTCATGTAAAGCTACCTAGGTAGCACGTACGCCTTCCGAACCTTTAGCCACGTCATAGCGGGTTCGAATGTCATCAGTGGTTCGAGCCACACCTTCGTGGTGATTATATGTCACTAGGCCACTGCCAAATACCTGTGACCCATGTCAGGTTGCATTACGAACGGCGGTAATAATATTCTTCATTTATCCGCAGCTACGCCATCGTCAAGTTCTACTTCATGGTCTCTTAAGCTACTGTCAGTAATCGAAAATGCCGCAGCAGAATGAGCCTCCACGGGATAATGCATCCACCAAAAAATATCCTCCAGTTAAAAGCAGCGATAAGTTGTCGAACTGCCTAGATTACCCGGTGCTTCTGTTCCAAGACACGGAACAAGAAACCTTAACGGACCAAGTCTTCTCTGAAATCCAAAAAGTTAGCCATACAACATACCAACACCTTCCGCAGCAGCAGCAACAGATGGAGCGTGTACAACGACTTTACGGCGAGCAGCTCATTAAGCCAAACATCCCGGTATATCCACGTCCAGATGCTGAAGAGATCGCACGTCGGAATCAAGGATGTAGGATACGCGACAAAGAAAAATCGCAGCAACACCATAAGAATCAAGTAGCAGATCTAGAAGACGTGACTGAGACGATTGAATCTCACATATTTCCGGTAGCCAAAAGGCGTAAGCTAAGAGAGAGTGCTGAGACGGAACATGTGTTTTTACCGAGACATACAGGTAATGAAAGGCTAGACGAAGAATTTGACTACGAAGAGATTGTGGGATATCTTCCCTCTGCCTCCAACGGTGCACTACCAAACACACAAAGCGGTTTTTGATTTTCGAGATCGACTAGTTTTGGGCTAGATGTATCAAGGGAACATGTAATAGCAGACAGTCGTAATGTATGGTGCTTCAAGTATTTTCCGGGAGTACATTTGGACGTTTTCCGCCGTTTGGATGTCATTGGATCTAAGTCACAAATCCTTAACTCCAACACTAAGAACTGCACATCAAACAATGCATCTGTGAGCTCCTCCCTAATAGGCAAACTTTTCGAGATAACGCTCGTTTTTCTCAGCCGATCAAGCTACCTCCTGAGCGCTGCTTACCAGAGTTCACCAGAGTCTCTTGTCTTGATCGTCGGTGGCGTTGGGGCGAGGATAGTACGGGTATGGAGCCTTATATATCACAATGTAGGTGCCATAGTTGCGAACCATGGTTTGTTGGTGGTAACTGCTCTTCCCTGAAGTTGCCCTGGTATGGTGTCATGACGTAAGTTACGTTATGTTGAGCGGATCCGGGTAACCGCGCTGGGTATCTTTGATACCACATTGAATGGCTAGCAAGGTAACAAAGTCTGATTCCGATAAGAACAAACGGGGGACATCGACCCATAGTTCCAACGGACCAATCCCTCGCCTGGGTAGTTCTGATGTGTCGTGCACACCAATCGAGCGTTTACAAAATCGCCACTTGTCCCCCATAAGTGTCAGTGGTGAGATAATGCGTTTGAAGCGCCACGTATCGCCGATATCGCATGTTGTGTCTCTAGAGCCATTGTAGCCTGCTATGGATACTTCGAGCTCAATTTGATGTACCAAGTAAGTCGCAGATGTTGTTCCGAAGCTGGACGGATTTAGCAACAGGCCGAGGTTCACCTCCGCATGGTCAGTGCTTTCCCCGCAAACCAGCTCCTCAGCCAGCACCTCCATCAGTAAAGCCTGAGCGTACATTATCAGAATGTATATCTCGGAGCTCTTTCCGTTTCATCCGGCGTATAACTTCCTGTTCGTCTTCGTACAATACCAAAATTGTTGACAAGGACTCTGTCTACAAAAACAGGATTCCTTACGCCCAAACTCTCTGCGAGAAGTGCGATAATGTCACAGTCGCAAACAATGAACTTCTCGCTGCCCAATGATTTGAAGCAATATCTCGCCGATCTCGACAAGTTTATCGACGATAAGATCACTCCGTTGCAATACAAAGATGATAACAACCGCTTCTTCGACCACCGACGCGAACACGCTCGGACTGATTGGGAGAATGGTGGTCTACCACGTAAGGAATGGGAGGAACTACTGGCCGAGTCGAGAAGGCTTGCCGATGAAGCTGGATTCTATCGTCTTTCATTACCAAAGCAGTACGGTGGCCAGAACAGCGCAGATGGACGAGGTAGCAACCTCTGGATGGCGGTCATTAGAGAGCACCTCGCAGCCAAGGGATTGGGCCTATTCAACGATTTGCAGACTGAGCACTCAATGGTCGGAAACTTTCCAGATGTCGTAATGCTCATGAACTTTGGCAATGAGCAACAAAAGGAGGAACTCATAACGCTGCGGCTGCAGGGCAAGTTCAGGATGACCTTTGGGTTGACTGAGCCGGGCCATGGCTCGGACGCGACACACATGGCTACAAAGGGACGGCCAGAGGCTAGAAACGGCGTTAAGGGTTGGCTGTTGAATGGATACAAGCGATGGCAGACTGGCATGCACCATGCTACACATTGTTCCATTTTTGCGAGAACGTCAGGGAAAGACGGCGAGGTGAAGGGTATCTCATGCTTCATTGTGCCTGTAGAGACGCCTGGCATCAAAGCAGAGTCATATGAGTGGTGAGTAGTCAACCCCAAGCAAATCGACGACTCTCTAACGATATGCAGGACACTAAACATGCCGACCGACCACGCGACCGTTTCCATCAAGGACGTTTGGGTACCTGAGAGTGCGGCATTAGGGCCCATACACAACGGTCTCAGTGTCGCGCAAGCTTTTGTCCACGAAAACCGTATCCGACAGGCTGCTTCATCTCTCGGCGCGGCCGTATATTGCATCCAGCAATCCGTCGAATACGCCAACGAACGTGCACCCTTTGGCACTCCGCTCTCGCACAACCAGGGCATTCAGTTTCCGCTTGTGGAACTAGCGACTCAATGCGAGATGCTGCGGCAACTCATTCGCAAGACAGCGCTGGAGATGGACTCGATGCCCCACCATGAGATTGAAAGGAAAATCGGGGATAAGGTGTCCATGTGCAATTACTACGCGAATAGGCTTTGTACTGAAGCAGCAGATCGAGCCATACAGGTCCACGGCGGCAACGGGTACTCAAGACACTACCCGTTTGAACATATCTGGAGGCACCACCGGCGGTACAGGATCACTGAGGGTAGTGAAGAGATCCAAATGCGCAAGGTTGCTGCGTATCTGTTCGGCTTTGGTGGAAGGAAGAGTCTGGTAGATGCTACGAAAGCAGAATCGAAGTTGTAGCTCGTTGGAACTGGTACTATCCTGATTCCTGTACTCAACAATGGAATGAATGCATGTTGATAATGGAGCCTGGATATCGGAAAGATGGTCATTTCAACCGTAGAGATCCGGCGACCAAAACTTCCGGAGCCAGCTGTTGAACCCTGGCATCGCGTCCTTTTCTGTGATGTGAGGGAGAAGTACTACAATGAGCACGAACCACACAAAGAAGCCTGCTACCCAGAGAAGGGTTATTCGGATAAGCGAGCGCCTCGGAGGCGCCGGCAACGGCTTAGTTAATGATTCGCTTCTGATTCTGCCTGCTAATGACCCCGGAACAGGTGGGAGAGGTTTCAGTTGGCCATGTGTCCTAGGGGAAGCTGCTGTGAGAGTGAGACGCCGGCTGCATGTTGTGCTACCTCTCACATTGGAGTCCTTGGGTGGCACAGGCGGTCCGTCCGTATATGTATGACGCCTCCGGTGACGAAGAATCTGATTGCTTGAAGATACATCAGACATGATTTTTAGGATGACTATGATGGAACAGATCGTTGTGCTGATTGAGTGGTGAGCGGTGGATGTAGTTAAGAACACGCTTAGCTCAAAATGGACTAGCTCATGACGCGTTATTGAGCGCTATACCCAGACCGAACGCACTATCAATAACAACAGTGTCACTTCAATAGAAAGCTGACATCTTGTTTTCCTACTTTAGGACGCATTAAATCTCGAATTGAACGCAGAAAGAGATCTGGCCGAGCCACGAATAAATGAAAAAATTCATCCCCTTCCGTAAGCTGGAAAAATCCCCATTGACTACTTCCTTCTCACTTGCGTGGGCCTATTCCACAAAGGGTGTGGAAGTATGCATTGTTATAAAGCTATTTGAAACTTAAAGGGCTAGAAAGTTGTGGAAAGAAGGATTGTTTGTGTATTTAGAAGGATTGTTTGTGTATTCTTGTTGTGTTTTGGGCTGAGAAAGAGCAGTATCGAGCGTTATTGGCCTGGTAAGAGCGACATATTATATAGCCTGTTTGTAAATTTGATCAAAATCCTGACATTACTATTGATTATTATACACAGCATTACGGACCTGGGGTGGGTTTAACAGGAGAGATGTGTTGGCTTAGCTCGCTTTTGTGCGACCATTTGCAGCGCGACAAGACCGACAAAATTGTCGGAGGATAACAGATCAAGAGTACCAGATAATTGCACTTACACGACGAAATTCACGCGACTAATCTTGGGTCTACTGTTTACTGTCACACGTTGCCAGATCTCTTCTTTCACATTTGTAAACACACAATGGTCCATGATTTCTACGATTCACTAGCACTTCGAATGAGTCAAGTCAAGTCACTTGCCACGCCTGGGGAACGTGCTACGCCTGGGGAACGTGCTTTCACGTCACAAGTCACTTGTTTACCCCGAGTCTTATAAATTTCCTCCATAAACAACGCACCCATCGTCACATCAGCTCATGATCACGACTCAACTTCAACCATCCAGTACACCTTTGAAGTAGATATATCGAACAACATGTCAACCCCCCATCCACCAGGCATCAACCAAAACATTCAAGCCATGGTCTCCGCGTTGTTGGCTGAGCCTGAACCGAACTTTGTTACACAATACGATCTCATCGATGCAGTTGAACCGAATCCTGAGGAGAACGGTGAGGGATCGGATGACCCACCCCACCCTTATGGTCTGAATCGACTACACTCGCCCCCACTCCTACGACCGGAATCTCCTAATGGCCCTACAATCATTGCCCGTTTCGAGTACCCATCTGGATACCTGTTTCCGCCAATGATGCATGTACCAAAACCGGCAGTGTCACCATCCATTTCATCACGCATCACGACGGCGATGGATCGAATCAGCGAGGCTGTAGTGGAATTTCTCTCACCATCTATCCTCCCTGATGTTATCGAATACATCCCCGAAGAGATTATTGATCACTTGGCCGGACAATTTGAAGCCCATGTTATCGAACACACTCCGGACGACATCATGGATGGCTTGGATGACCACTTTGAAGCCCAGGCCGTTGCAAAGAACTCGGCATGGCTTGAAGGATCCACGCCTGCTGAGCCGCAGAAGCTGATTAAAGTCATGGTGGTGGATGGCACGTCGGTGTTACCACTCACAGCGACGCCGAAGCGTCTGAAAGAGATCCTTAGGCAGTCTGGGTATGTGCTTGCAGAAGACACTTACCAGGCTGAGATTCACGAGGCGCTGAGGAAGCTCACTGGTTAGAAGGTTCTCGCAGAGAGCGGATGAGTATGTCAAGTGACAACTTGGATATTCATGTGGCTTTGCATGGGAAAATCGGCATGATGTGAAAATGTGGTAGGTTTCCTCTTCCTAGATACTTCACAAGGTGGTGTATACCATCTATGTGAAAGGACTTGAGGTTATGACAATGTTGGGAGATATGCCTTGGTCGGGTACCACAAATTGTAAGCGAGCATGTAGATGTAAGCGAGTATGTAGACCTTCCAGATTTCAAATGTCGGTAGAACCTGATCAATACCATGGTACCACTTAACTGTTCCAACACATGTCCACTTCTCCTCTGACGGCCAACCATAGTTCTAATATTACTTGCTGCAATTTCACTCAATTGCTATTTTCATATAAAAAACTCACAAGCCTATTTCTTAGCCGATTACTACCGTCTCTAAATTGCCTGCCAACATGAATCTTTTGCGTTCCGGCTTTGAAATATTATCCCATCTCTCAGGCTCTTCTAAGTCTTCTAAGAAACGCAACGAGAAACGAAACAACTCCACCGCCATGCCGCCAAACACCACCCAAGAACTCCTAGTCATCTTGAATGGCGTCGAAACAATAGCGGAAACCCCAGACGATATCGACAACCATTTCCGAATCGGCACCACGCTCATCGGGACATTGTCCTGGGCTGAAATCAACTTCTTCAGGTTCGAGAACGTTGGCCAATTAATCAAAACACATCCCACTCGCCCCACATATATCAGCCTGCCATATGGCTCCTGCAATCCAACCTCCATGAGTCGTGTAATTACCTGGATCAAGAAAGCATACACGGAAAAGAAGCAGACCGTGCTTCCTGATGGCATACAGCGGATCGTTATATTTAGTCTTCTGCAGCTATGTTCTACTGAGGCCTCGCTATTGGTACTCGGTCTCATCTCCGATAGCAGAATCATGCGCCTATTGATCCACGGGCGCTTGAACGACACTCTCAGCAACCTAGAACTTATTGAAGCTTGGGAAGGCGTTTCCGAGGACAGTGTATGGGCAAAGCTGATTCAGCACCACATCGGCGATCGACTGGCGAGCGCCAAAAATAGAGTTTTCAAGCATGGACACTGCATTTGTGGCTACAAGCACTTCTCCAAGGGCGGCGATCACATCTGTATTCCCACATGGGTTCACAATAATCCGCCCCTGCAGGATGCGCTTGGCCATATCTTTTCCGAAGATGAACATCTCGCCATGTACCCGGGCTGGGGTATGTACTGCAAACCGGAGAAAACGAGGTGGATTAAGGACTGGATCCTTAAAGTCGATGATTATGTCCCTTTTCCCTTTGGCGAGTTGCCTCAGCTTTCCAGTGTTAGTGACCCTTTTCCTCCGTCATATGGCGTGAGTGAACTCCCAACAATGTACCGAGCAGGCCATATCCAAGGCAGTTTCCAGTTAGAGTATGTTGATTCAATAAGCATACCTGGAGGTCACTTTATCGAGACTAAGCCAAACCAGATCTGGTCTGGGTCAAGAAGGGAAACCGAACTCAGTCGGCACTGGCTTGCAAGCCGTTCACCTTGAGAACCATGACAATTCTTCTTTCAACACCATCGGGGATCAGAATACCAGCAGTAGTCATGCCCAATGCGCCGCTTGCCAGAAATCCATTCAGTATGTCTGCTTGTCTTCCTTCCTATGAGTATATTAGTGGGCGGATTCCTAAGGCCAGAAGTGCTTCGGAGGCACGATGCACAGCCGGTTGTTCCTCCATGTGCGCTAGCACGAGCGCTCTACGATGCACCGAGCTTGATTAATGAAGAGAGACGAGACGAGGGACGTCGAAACCCCAGAAAGCAAGATATAAAGGAATGTCGTAATGACAGTTTTGGTGTTCAGCTTCCAGAAGGTGTGATTTTACCCTACGATTACATGTTCGGCGATTACGACCGCGTAGTCGAGTCGTTTCGTAGGGTTGAGACAATTAGACCGATCGCGGTGGCTGCGCACAGGTGTCAAGGATCGCCAGAGAGATCAGCGGATGGACAGGCACTATATTCTACGTTGTGGTGGAGAGGATGGCTTGGCGACACAGAACCGTGGGGCCGTTGTTTGGCAGCTGTTGGGCGATTGGGAAAGCCATGATTGAACAGCTATGCGCGCGCAGATGAGCAGGCAAGATTATATTGAAGCACGTATTGAATCTTCATCGTTAGCAATCCAAAGTGCAGGAGTAGCGTTATGGTCCTGAGGAGATGTAAATAGAGAGTGGCGTTGTCTCACGATCTGCGAGCTTGGTGATGCGGGGCGTTCGCATGCGGCAGTTGGACCCTGCGCATCTGCATAAGAAGCTGATAATATTTGAGCGATAGGCAGCAGTTACTTAGATTACTTACAATCCCACCTCTACATAGCTTGTTGCGAGAATGGCTTCGTGAAAGAATTATTGGTACCTGTGGCCCGAAGCTACACCTTACGCAGTCCAACAGAACGGTGGCGACTGATGAAGTATTTCGGGGGTAGCTGATGATAGCGCATGATCCTGTCCATGGCACCGCCCACAGTCCCGTCGAATGGAGGTATGTGTATATTACATAGCTCGTGAAGAGTAACATCGCTGATGCGCAGTTTTAGATTCTTATCCGCCCAAAGAGCTTCCAGACAAGGTGAAAGCAAAGAGACGAGCCAGAGCTAGACGCGATGGACCCCCTCAACTCCAGTTTGTTACTGCGACAGATCTATCCCAGTTTAGAGGCGAAGACGCAAAACGAAGCGTGCGTTCCCAAGCTATGATTTACCACAGGAGCAAGCACAACACGGCCAATTCAGGCCTGGACAAGCTGACCGCTGGACGCGGAAAAGGGGCTACGGGAAAAGGGCCGACTTGCACCAAAGGGGTCAGCCCCACGAATGGACGGGAGAAGATGCAGGACAAAGACCTCCCTAGTCTCACATTTGATCCCCTGCTTGGAACCACATCACCAGCTTTGACATGTGCATTGAGTGACGAGGAGGAGCACGGACCGAGTGCTGATGTCACGACCAAGCCAGATTCACGTGACCAGCAATGTTTCGCGTTCGCAGAGCAAAAAATATCAAAGGCTACACGCAGGGTAGTGAATTACGAGTACACTGGTACTCACCAAGAACGTCAAATACGCAGGCTGTTAGCCAAGACAGTCCGCATCCGCCAGCTTGTAGACACAGCGGATCCTTTTGGTATAATACCTCGTTACAAGAGTGCGGGAGTAGACAGTCGCTTCCTCACACACATTTGTTAGTACAATCATGCTACGCAAACGAATATTCACGCCTCCCCCTCGCCTAGGCTAACAGCGTCAGGCATGCTCACATTCGCGACGGATGCATGTCTCTCCAGATGGTTTCAAGGAGACTTGAAACGAGAGATCATACTTAGTGCTTGTGTCCTGACATCCGCATGGATCGATATGCGTGCTGGATGTCTAGGTGACAGTACGAGGACTACAATTGCTAAGATGGAAACGATGAGGATTGCTAGTGAACGACTAGCGCGACCCGACACGCAACTCGACGACTCAACTCTCATGGTCTTATTACACCTGCTTGTCGGTGAGGTGTGGAGCTGCAATGAAAAGACGCTTCGGACTCACCTGTCTGGCATTGCCCATTTTATTTCACAGCGCGGTGGCATGTATAAATTGGGCAACCCAGTCTTCGCCGAGACATCTGCAGCGTGAGTCTGAGTCCTTTGCTGCGAAACGCGTGTTAATGCTCACATGACTACCAGGAGTTGCTATCATATTGACATTGTCTGCGAAACGAAGCCCATTTCAATGTTTGAATCCTGGGAGCCCGCAGAGTATGCTGCAGCTGATCACCGTCTTCCGATACCTGAGTCGCCGATATTCTGCCCCTCGCTGGATTTTGCAACTATTCCTGACGACTTGTGTTGCTCAACCGCCACATGTGCCCTACTGCGAGACATGCGCGACTTGACCAATCTATTTGTTTTGTCCCATGGCATGTTTGAACTGGGTCAAGCTGCTAGTGCCGTGGATATAGACTGTCCAGGTTTCGTGGATACCGACTATAAGTCGAAGGCTGCTGAAATACGGAAGCGGCTGACCTCGCTGCCTTCGGCTCACACCCCAGGCCTCACAACGTCCAACGATTGGGTCTACGAAGCGTGCCGCATCGCTGCGCTAATCTACGCAGCGTCAATCATCTTTCGGTTACCATTCTCTGTGACAGCTGACCCTCGGCAGAATCCACTGGCAACTGAGTCGGAACTGTTCGGCAGCGCTGATGCGGGCAGAAGCCTGGGCACCACGCGCTTGAGCGACGTGCTGTATGAGGTGCTCATTCGCACCGATTTGGATAACGTGTGGGGGAACATGTGTGGTGTCTTGTACTGGGTCTGCATGGTTGGTGCTGTTGCAGCTCGCTCACCTGATACAGTCAATGTGCAGCGAGTTTGCACCGAAGCCAAGGCAATGCGGATTAGACGGTGCCTTATTCTGACGTCGTTGCGTGTGATGGTTGTACTGATCTTCCATCACCCCATGCCCGTTTTACAAGCACAAAAGAGACTTCTCAAAGTGCAGGAGCTCATTGGGACTTATGCGGTCGGGTCTCACGTGATGATTGGGTCGACAGACTAGGTGCGTATTGCGGACTGGACGGTGTCTGCCAGAAGGTTCTAATTGTAAACATACTGTGTATATTTGGTAGAATTTGCAGGTGACTGTGCTGTACTGTGTCAGGTGTGGCTTTCCCGCTCGAGAGTGGGTCGGTGACCGAGTTGAAGCCGTCGGGGCTATCGGACAGCGAGTATCCGATCCGGTGTGCGAATACAGTAGGTAGGTACTCCGTAGCGCTCCACCTGCTAACTCACACCGCACATGTCGGAACCAAATTTTTTGTCTTTGCCTGTGGAGCGAACAACAAGCAGGGGGTGTGTTTGCCAAGATGGACGCCATGTTGATAGTCGAGAGGGGCGGATTGGCAGGCAGGTACAGGGCTGCGGCAGTCGTCTCTTAGCGCATTTTGCAAGGTTCACGTCGTCGCTGTCAGCTTCTAAGGCGTCTTGCATGATGTGTCTCATCTCACGACCTGCGACCATGCACTACATGTCATTGGGGCCGCTTGAGCCACTTATGCCTCCCACCCTTCGTCATCGTTCGTCGCCCGTTGGGTTGATGTTCCTGGATGGGATTACACGCGCGCAGGAACTTCACGATGCCGTCTCCGTCTCCGTGCCCGTCCGACCATCCGCAGCTCATGTTGATCTATGTACGGATATGTTGATCTATCTGCATATCTGCAGGGGGTGCGGGAACGTCACGATTTGCGTTGCTTGCGCTTCTTGTTCAGATCTTACCTCAACCTCAACCTAGGTCGACCACTGGAAACATACGGTCAGACAAGCTGCTTTGTGTAGTTTCGCAATTGGGTAGAGGAGGCTGCTGGCTGACAAAAGAAACACGGGGATTTATGTGTTTGTAAGCACTCCCACTTCTCCATCTGTCAGCGCCCTGGACGTCCGTCTGCCCAACAAAACAGGGCGAGGCGCGAAGAGAGGCATGATTTGCGGTCATAAGCCAGCGGCCAGCGGTAGTCTGCCTGTCTGCCTGAGCCATGCTGGGTCCGTCTGCCCTTGTCGTCTGCCCTATGCAAGGAAACGGCCGCCAGCTCGTCCGAGAGGCGCCATTTCGAGGCTTGACTCGCAGCTTCCCACCGCTCCGATTGGGCTACACCGCTAGGCCCTGCCAGGCGGGCTAGGGTCCAGTCATCTACCCCCAATCAGCCACATCTGTATAAGAGTGCATTGCCCGCCAAAGTCGACATGCGTACAAAGGAGATCATTGCAGCTACCCTCGTTCCCCTCGTTTTCTTCTTAGCTGCCATGGCACTTGTCACCCGCTTCCTACAGTCCAAGCACGCAAAACCCGCTATGGCGGAAACAGACATACTCACTACAGATGGCAAGACGCTTACCCCCGATGGGAAGTCTGAACGACAAGTCCAACTCTTGCATGTTGTCAGCGCCTGGAAACGTCTGCTAGCCCCAAAGCAAGACGCAGACAAGATTCATTGGGTTCCAAGTCTGTCGGGCATTATCAAAGCTGGGGATGAGGGCCTGTTTTCCTCTGCGTTGTTTCTCAATCTCCAGGGCACCCCCGGACCAATAGCTCTCGAAACCTTGTACAATGCATTCGCCAACGAAATTCGAGCCGAACGATCTTCGTACCCCGGAGATATGACCAAGTTCCTTGCTCAGATGAAGAAACCTACTGTAAGGCCTGCACTTGGCGGCAGCGTGGGTAGGTCGAGGTCGATGCTGTCTCGCCGGGCTGATGCAAGCACCAAGATGAACAGGAAGAGCATGGATCTATCTGCGGCAGAGATGGGGTTGACAAGAGCACTGTCGGTGAAGAAGCCAGCAGCTGTCTTCGTTTCAATGCGGAGTGGATTACCGGACGCTGGTACTCAAAAGGCCTCGCAAAAGTCGTGGGTCAAAGATGGCCAGACTGCCAAGTACCACGACCATCTGATGAGCATAAAGGTCACAGCCTCTGAACTTGCAGCTCTTTCTATTATTTTGGGCACAGAGATAACTGGAACTACCACCCAGGACCTGTCATCCGAAGCTGGCGCTTATGGTATTTCCATACTATCCGAGACGACAGACAAGTCCAAGTACCATGTCACACTACAACAGAATAAGATCAGTAGATCGCGGCGACACGGACAACGCTCAGGCGTCTCACCACTATTCGCAAAGCATCTTGCAGCCGGCTCTCTACCATACGCACAAGACAAGGTCGGCATCCACAGCATACTCATCAACGAGGAGTCTTGTGAAGCTTTGCAAGCAGGTGCTTCTCTGTATGCACATCCGTATGCCGCACGCTCACCGCAGACCAAGTTCCTTGCCTCGCTACCCAGCTCCCGCGAGAACAGATTCCACATTCTCGCTACATCAACCGAGGTGCACCCTTCCACAACGCTGCTTGACGCGATTGCGGCCCTACCATTCACAGGAGGACTTCCGCCTCTTGCTTCAGCTCCCTTGATTAAAAGTGTGCAATTCATCGCATCGGCTGGCTTACCCCCGGCAAAGCTACTACAGCGGTTAGAGGGTTTGGTTGATAAAGTGCATCGCCACTCGCCGCAACATAACATATTCGGGCCGCTATACGAGCCGCAAAATGCTGGCGCGCTATACCGCGAGCGAGAACGCCTAGGCAGACTCGCAAACGATCCCAGCACACCAGGCACGCTCGCCGAAAAGACAGCCCGCATGTCACGCTACATTACACTGCTCGAGCGCCTAATGGCCCTTATTCCAGACATGAAGGGACAAGGTGTCCTGGAAGCCGTGCAGACAGCAACCAAGGTAGAGCTACAACACGCCTACGAGCAAGCCGTAGCCGCACACCGCACCTCGACCACAGAAAAAGCTTCCATTACCTCGACTACTCAGCCCGTACTTGAATCCACACCAACAAAAACAACCCCCAACTCCGTCTCGCCGAAAGCTAGTCCCCGTCGCTCCAATCGATTAAGCACCATCTCAAGCCAATCCAACATTAGCGCCGCATCCTCGAACGACAAAGAATCCAACCTAGCAAGGCAGATTGAGCAGGTGCTCAAGGTCGATCTACCGCTTGATGTGGCTACCGTTGCGTTTGTAGCACGCATGGTCATTGTGGCATGGACGTACAGTGTGAATAACGTAGCATGGGAGGACGGAGAACCAGGCTTCCGCGTCCCGGATGTGGATGCGTTGCACAAGGCGGTCATGTCGTAGACGCGAGAAACACGAGCTGGTCTGTTTCAACCCATAAAACGAAGCGTTCGTGCTGCGGGTAAGCACTCACGTTACGTACACACAGGAATCTGTTTCCTTTTGTTCGTAATGAAGGGATAGTTGGATTGGTCTGTCTGTCCGTTTTTGTTTGTTTGTTGATGGTGGTGGTCTTTTTTTGCCCCTCACACCCCGCAAAGATACCTTTCTTTCCCTTGTCCACTTATTTCCCCCTTATACCAAGATACCACGACATTGTACCTATTTTCTCTTTTAATCTTCGCGCCCACGGCAGAAGGAGTATGTATTACTGAATTATTGATGCATTACATGCGCGCATGCATGTACACCACCCACACCTTTTCTTGGGTCCGCCAGTACGAACTAGAATGATAGAAAGTATGGATAATGAGCAAAACACTATTACTCCCAACACCGCAATTGCAAGAATCCCTACCCCGTACCGCTTACTCCGTAGCCCCCACACCCCTTTTCCCCGCGAAAACCCCCACTCCTCTCGGTCGACGGCTCACCCACCGTCCGCACTCCGCCGGGCCACGCGAACGGACCAAAAAAAAACTTAGACCTGAAACAAGCAACCGCCTACCTACGTACATACG
Source organism: Pyrenophora seminiperda CCB06 (assembly GCA_000465215.2). Taxonomy (NCBI): domain Eukaryota; kingdom Fungi; phylum Ascomycota; class Dothideomycetes; order Pleosporales; family Pleosporaceae; genus Pyrenophora; species Pyrenophora seminiperda. The sequence continues at coordinate 656,762 of KE747810.1, forward strand.
TCACCTGTCACCCCATGATCACTGTGTCACAAAACGATCGTCGCTTGCTCCCATGATCCATCAACAAAGCTTCTTTTTTTTTCTTCCCAACACGCATCCGCGCCTTCCGTAAGCAAGTCCCCTTGTGCCGATAATAAGCCCAAACTACACTTACCCTGAGTGTTTACGAGCGGCAGCGGTATAGATCCGGTATCCGCTTACAAAGTACCTACACCTACATTGGCTAGTTCCTTCCTCCCTCCTAACGGTGTACTGCGCACGTTCTTCTTTACTACACAAGAGCGTGGAAAGAGGGTCTCGGAGAACTTCTTTTTACTTTCGCAGCTGTCGGCCTTTTTAGAAGAGCGAAAGCGAGCTCTATGTAAGGCGCTCGGTTTTAGCACGTAAATTAGAGCCGAGGAAACGACCGGGTTGGTATATCCGTATATCCGTTCATCCAATATCAAATTGTAGCTATGCTACAAGAAAACGCTATAGGCTGGCTTAGCCCATCCATCGTATTTACATCGTACGATAGGAGGGGAAAAAGCCTCAGTAGCAATGTACAACACGTCTCATCTATGTCCCATCCAACAGCGCCTTATGGACAACCTCTTCTTAGCCTTCCGTCTAGTTCCGGCATCCTAATCCGGGCCCATGATTTCGAGGCCCCGACACACACCCACCCAACCATCCCTCATGCCTTCCCAGACAACCTCCATACTTTCCTCCTCCAGTCCGTCTCGCTTTCGCTCCTTGCGCTCTAGTCTATCACCGGTGCCTTCTGCCATCATTGCGCTAACTCTGTCGCGTTTGCTGCCTCTGTCCAGTAAAGATGAGTTTGTCTTGAGGCCCTTGCCGTCAAGCTCGCCTTTAACTTCCCAACCTTTGCGGACGGGACCGTGGATAGTAGCAGGTGAAATGAGTGTGCTGTCGAGTAGCGCATTCCATCGGCTGAGATACATACCAGGGCCGTGTGTTGTTCCTTTGGCATTTTGTGATGAAGATGAGGGCCTCATAATGGACTCTAGACGGGTGTGCGATGTTGATTTGAGTGTCGCTAGATGCTTCTCGTGCTGGTCGAGAAGTTTTTTCAGCTCCTCTTGCTTTTCTTTGCCTAGTGTCTCGAAAAGAGAATGTAGCGGTGCCGTCATGTTACCTGCCCCTCCTTCGCCATTCTCCTCTGCTTCTTTGGCACTGTCATCGACACGAAATTCAGAGAATATTCGCTTGGCATAGACAAGGTAGTCTTTTGCGAGATCCGGTGCGTTCTTGGTGACTTGGTGAAGGAATTTATGCATGGATGGCGCATGCTTCCGAAGAAGTTGAACAAAGTCTTCCACAGTGGGCGCGTCGCTGGCTTCCTGGTCAAGTATGCTGGCAGGTTCGGGCGAACTTGCGCGTGACTTTGAATTTTCACGACTCTTGATGCCGCTTTTCTTCTTCGGCTTGGCGGTTTTGACCAGGTCAGTAATGAACGCCTCGGCGTCTGTGACAGTTCCAGATAGATCCACAGCATTGTGTATTGCCCGGATCACGGGATCCATGCCTGCAACCGCATCCCGAACTGTGGAAGTCAAGACATCGGGATTGGACTTGCAAAGAACCTTGGTAAGTTCTTCTCGGTCACGGATGGAGAGGTATATGCTGAGATATTCCATAGCTACGCTATGCTGGTGTTCATTGAGAGATTCGGTATTAATTTTGAAGGGCGGCTCGGAGGTTTCGAGAATGACAGCTGCGATGGATTTGGATTCGGACATAGATTGGCTCCGCGCTGCTTCGTGCTTGTCTCTTGGAGCATAGACAAAAGCCTTGAGAGCCTTGAAGACCTTCTTGTCCGGTGCATCGCGTGAAGACTCAAGCTTGGTTGCGCGCTTTTGAAACTCGGATGTGTCCCATGCTAATATTGTTGATATGATCTGCTGTAGGAGGTTCATGCCATCGTTGGAGTTGTTGGTGAGACCTATCCAGTTGGTCATAGCAGTTACAGAAAGCTTTGCTAGCACTAGCCTAACCATTCCATTGATCATAGTAGCCGCATTTCCAACACGCAAAGTCTGTTTGATAACAGTATATGGGATAAGACGGTGCAGGTTCTCGACGAGGCGGACGAGGTACTGGCCGTCAGGCGACATGATAAAGATGTGATGGAGGAAAGATGCGGCACTGTGATTGTTAGCAAGGCCTAGAGAGACGTTCAAATACCTACTTCAATAACATATACTCGTGAGCTGCCTGGAGGCAGCTCGAATGGTCTTCCAGCCTCGGCGTGGCCTTGACCTTTTCGTACAAGTCTTCCAGAGCATCGCCATATATTGCATCACGCACCAAATGTTCGAAGCCGCGTATAACGTCGTCTGGATTACGCTTGTCGTATTCGGTCTTGTCGTCCGTCGTCTTCTTAGCCGCATAGCCGCCCAGCATGCCTCGAGCGACGTATTCGGCGATGCTGCTTGCCGCTGTTGCCAGCGCCTTGCGGCTGCCAATCGCGCCCTTGTCATAACTCTCACTCAACTCGGCTTCTGCCATTCTCTGGACCAGCGTCTGGATCTTGTCGGCCCACCAGCTTTGGCCAAAGTTGCGTATGGCAGGATTGCACAGTGCAAACTTGTTGAGCATGTTCTGCAACAGCGGGCTCGTCGACTGCACGCCATCGGCTTTCCGGAACGGGTAGCCATACTGGTCTATGGTGGAGGGATATTTGAAGGCTTCGATTTCAGAGTAGACCTGGTGATGGATCAGGATATCGAATAAGGCGTGGGTTTGCGCAGGTGTGAGAGGTTTTGACGTCGACATAGCTGTGTTGGGCGAAGTATGCTAAAAACCAAAACTCGTAGCGACTCCATGGCTAGTGACGATGATGGTTGATGTGGATGCGGCGACGCGGGGTACGTCATGGCGCCTGCAGTCTGGGCGCATTAGCCACTTCTGGCTTTTTTTACACCTTTGGCCTTTCCTCTTTGGTTCAGGCATCGCTGAATTGACACAACTTCCTGCTACCAACTGCACAACTCGGGCCTACCGATATGCCAGGTCGTCGTAGCCACGTTGCAACTTTCATGAGAAAGAGAGACACGCTGAGTTGCGCATCTAGAAAGACGTTTCTACAAGCGGCATCGCTAGCTGTAGGTGAAAACCACTATGAACAGTACGGTACTTGGTATATAAAGTTTAGAAATTCTGTCACTGCACGTCTTCAATTGGGATACCATACCTAGGTGGCGCACGTGACTCCGTGACGTAAGCGCGTTGACGCGTCTATTGCGTCCAAGAGCATGGGATAAGAGGTTGGTACCTAATCAAGCCACACGGCCCGAGCTCCTGTGGTGCGGGGAATGCTGTGCATACCCCAGTGACCCACTATGTATAACGAGCTACACCCGCATCGCTATCCTGACAGCACGTCGATACTCTAGCTCCGGCACCATGCTGGTTCTACTATCCATCCCATTTCTAGCTGCTTTAGTAAGCGCAAAATGCTTCGAGCCCAATATCGCGCATCCTCCGCCCAAGTATGATGCCTATGATCCTATCCTCCAAGAAGCGTTTGAGTCGATGAATACGGCGCTTACAGTAGCCGTCGCTGCACCAGAGTTCGCTCGAACTTCATTCTCCGTAGAGATTACTTCTTCAAAAGAAACCTTGTGGTCACATCACCACACAGCACGCGAGCGCAATGCTTCGCGCCCCGATATCCCCCAGGTCAATGGTGACGCACTATACCGCATCGCCAGCATAACGAAGACCTTCACTGTTCTCGGCATACTATATCAACATGCGGCTGGCAACCTGAGCTTAGACGAGACGGCCAACATGTATCTAAAGGAGCTAGGGGATAAGTCAGACGGCGGCATACCGTGGAAAGATATCACGTTGCGCAGCCTAGCCAGTCAATTGAGCGGCATTCCACGCGAGTGTAAGCTGCCTCACCACAAAGAGCACAATATGTTCCAAGAGTGTCAAACAGAACAAGGTACGAACGCTAATTTCACCTCTCAGGGGCTCAGGGCGATATTATTAATCAACATTTCGACCCAACTGACGTGGGCCTACCTCCTGACGTCTCAAGAGAGGGCTTGCCGGCATGCGATGAGTACTCCCCGAATTATGAGACGATTTGTACTGCCAAAGGTTCTGTTTCCAACTCTAGCCGAGTGACGCAAGTACCTTGCTAATGCAGCTATGCGTAGATTTGTTCAAGCAGATCAAGAAATTTCGACCACTGTTCGCGCCCAATCAGGCGTCTACCTACTCCAACCTTGCTTACGAGATCCTTGGACTCGTCATATGGCGTGTGAGGAACCAAACTTACGAGTCATACATCAATGATGCCATCTTCAGCCCTTTGAACATGTTCACCACCACCTTCTCACTACCACCCGACTCCGCCGGTGTTATTCCAGCAGGCGATCAATTCTGGGATGTGAATGAAGGCGTTCAAAACCCGACTGGTGGTATATACAGCTCTTCCAAGGACCTATCCAAGTATCTTCGCTATGTCCTGACCCACTTCAACGCCATAACGCCTGCAATCAATTGGATACACCCCGTCTCACCTTCACGGGGCTTGAACTCTTTCTACGGTATGCCATGGGAAATTTTCCAAACAGACCGTATACTCAAAAACTCGAAACGAACAGTACGTTTCATCACTAAAAGCGGTGGTCTGCCAGGTTACACTTCCATTATCATGACGGTACCAGAATACGACATGGGTATCACCATCCTCGTCGCTGGTCCCAGTGAGATCTTCTCCGCACTCCGGGAAATAGTCACCGTAACCATGACACAAGCGGCCGAGAAGCTTGCTAGCCGTCAGTTAGACAAGCGATACGCTGGAACATATCGCGCTGCTGGCTCAAAGCTCAATTCTACCGTCACGCTGAAGGTGAACCATCATGGTTTGGTCCTCACAAATTGGATATCAAATGGAACGGATTTGTACCAGACTTCTCTTTACAAAGCCATGATGCCGCCGCGCTCCTTCTTGCAGCTAGTTCCAACTCTTCTATATCGCAACGAGACAAAGTCAGAAGGGGAGGAATGGCGCGCTATGATTGTTGAGGGGCGTGATGAAGGCGTAGGAGCTATCTGGGATGACTTCTGCATCGAAGACTACGACACGTCGAGTTATGCTGGCATCCCATTCAATGAAGCAGTATTTTGGGATAAGCGCGATGATGGGTCTTTCGGGACCTTGGAGTTGTCCGCTTTTAGAGTCAACCTGACGAGAGTGGATCATGATCAAGGAGAGTCTGAACATGGTGGGCAAGAAACGATGGAGTTGTGAAATGCAGCATCATCTCCTTCTAACAATCGTCATAAAAGTCATGCGGTAATTTTTTAACAGCGGTCAGTACGCGAATCTCCATCCTTTCTCGTTACCAGTATGCTCTGACCAACCCTCCGTTTCGTCCAACTTCCTGTTCAAAGACTTTGCTCGCCACCTGACCAAGACGGCCGAAGCAACACAAGCCATGCAACCAAACAAAATCAAACCCCCGCCCAGTCTGTAAAACGGTTCCTGCGACGTGGGGAAGAAGTACGGACTGAACCAGTGGCTCGTCTGACTAATGCAGTTTGCAATAGCAATAAGCGCAGCCTTCTTGCTTCTCGGTGCCGGCACAAGCGTCGTCTCCCAGCTCAATTGCAGATTCAAACCAGAATAAGTGCCACTGATGAGTAAGATGAGACCGAAGTAGCGGGCACCGATGTTTAGGGTGCCGATGAGCATGCTGCAGCCTACAGCACTCATGATGATAGGGCCCACAATGTGGTAGCAAGATTCTTGGAAGCGGCCAGATGTGTAGGCTAGGGTACAGGCGACAGCATATGCGATAGCGTAGGGCGGGGCTTGGACGAGGTAGGTGGTTAGTTTGGAGAAGTGAAACGTTTTCATAATCTATTGTCGTTCTGTTAGCGACTTGAAAGGCACTTGACCAAGCGGGAGATTGGTGTGACGTACCGACGGCAAGAAATCTTTGAAACTTTGTGCTGTTACGAGGGCAAAGTGCATGAGACAAAAGTACCATGTGAACGGATCCTTTGCTGCCTGTTTGAGCCCATCCCACGTTCCGCCAACTTCCTCGTCGTGACCGCCGTTGGACACTTGAACGCGGTACTGAGCCATCTCCGACTCTTCCTGCGACAGCCACTTGGTGTTGTGCGGCCATGAGGGGAGTAGAAAATAGGCAGCTCCTGCTACGAGGATCGAAACTGCTCCTTCAATAATGAAGAACCACTGCCAGGCGTGGAGGGAGAGGAGATTATCCATGTTTTCCAAGATGGCAGCGGCGAGAAATCCGGATAGGATATTGGACATGGTATTACCCGCGTGCCAAATGGCCATTCGCATGGGGTTTTCTTCTTTGGTGTACCATGAAGATGTCACTACTTGACGTTAGCCCCAGCAAGGTCGGCGAGACTTGTATGTTAGCAGGAGGGACTTACTAAGCGTAATACCAGGAAAGAATGGGGCTTCAGCCAACCCAATGAAGAATCGGCATACGGCAAATCCAGCACCATTGGTCATGGCAGGCATGCAAATGGTGCCGATACTCCACGCCATCATCATTGATGGTAGAAGCCACCGTGGGTCTGCTTTGGCAAGCCACAAGTTACCCGGGACCTGGCCAACAAGATATCCGACGTAGAAGGTGGAAATGCCCGTGTTCCAGAGCGTGTCGGTCATTTTCAGATCTTCTTGGAGTCCAGCTAGGCGCGCATTTGACACGTTGATACGGTCGAGATAGCTGGAGATGATGAGTAAATTTTATACATGTTTGGGTACTGTAGAGCCTTACTTCATGAGAAACATGAGGGTGATGCACGGCATCAGTCTCCAGTCGAGTTTGCTAACGAGTTTCTTGTTCAACGCAGCCATTTGCTCTGCACTGAGGTCGCGAAGAGTGTCGAAGCGGGCTTGAATCTGCAGAGGCGTGATTTGACTACCGCTTTCAGAGAGTACTTCCTTGAACTCGGCAACGGCCATCTTTTCACCGACAGCATCATTGTGTTTTTCTGCCATGTTGTCTGTTTGAAGATATGGATAACTTCACGAGTCGGTTTGGAAGGATGAGTTGATGAGCAACTATGAGCCGATGATCACTTCCATGGTGATAAACGCGCGGTTATATACATATTTTGACTACACGGAAAACCTGCATGTTCCTTGATAACTAGGCCATGCCTTTTTTTCTCCAGACCAGATCGTTCTCATCCAGTTACCGGAGCAGAGAAAACGCCAAGATTGCGGGGCCCCAGGAAATAACGGTTGGCAGCGGGGATTTTACGCCACGTGCAGTGCCTATTCGGCGGATTCGAAATACCAAGAATTAGGTTGGCGAACTCTTGGCTATAAACAAGCGAGGGCGTTCGCCACGAGGATACCACAGCTGTGATTACTTCCCGCGGGATGTTAGATACTGCCGTTCCGCGGCTAAAAGGGGTTGTTATTTCATTTTGCGAGATGGCAACACGATGCCGCGGAAATGGTCAAGGGTATCAGTATGTGTAGAGGGAGTAGAGAAGGACGAGGAAAACTTTCAGGGAGGGGAAGGCGTACAGGAAGGAGAAATCTCCGCAGGCAGGTGTGGCCCACGGCAAACATGACTGGGATGCAGACAAGAAAAAAACGGCAATCGCACGCACTACAGCCAGTAGTTCTTATTCGAAAATCGAATCAACTAATTATGGAGCGATAAGGTCTGAGTGTTATGTCCCGTCATATGAAGCGATGGAAAAAGGAAATAATTGTACTTATCATTCACAAAGCGTGGCTGTTTTGCAACAATACAAATAGAGGAATTAATACTTTTTGTACAATAACCTTGATCTATGAAGATGGAGTTAACAAGTCGGCAACCTTCTCATACACGGTGAACACAATGCCTCCGCTCAAGACTAGTCTACCCAAGCGCATAGTACTGCCACTCCAAAATCCGCGTACTCCTGCATTCTGCATAACACTCCGAAATGCCTCCCGCGTGCTTGCACCTTGTGCACTTTGAGCCCGCGTCTTGATAGTGTCGAACGGCTGTGTAGCATACACAGTAATAACACCAGCAATGGCACCCATGCCAAACGTGACGCCACTGTTCTGCGGTAAGTTCTTCCGTCGCGCAAACTCTTTCAGGACGTTGTATGAACCCATGCGAACAGCAGACGTGGCCGATTGCTTTGCAGTGGTAGAGATCAGGCCTCGGTACAGACCAGCAATGCCATGCGTCTGGAGAATGACTTTGGACGCATGAAAGCCTCCACGATAACGCTCTCGGCCACTCTTTGCGTTGTCAATCAAAGCAGTCTTGACGCGCTCTGTTGGTGTAACTGCAACGACACTCTCGACTGCACCTGCCAGCATGCCGGCTAGTAAGCCTCGTGCTGGGGAAAGAACACCATGTTCATCGGCAAGGCGGTTGCGAATCGAGTCAAAAGAAAGGAAGCGAACACCGGCTTTGAAGGCAGTTCCCACTATCAAGGTAGAGCAACCTGTGTATATCGCTCCGAAACCACTGCTTCTCGCGACCTGGGAAAGTAGTGTGAAGGGGTTTTTTGAACCGGATATGCCAACTTGGAGCTGGGCGCGCGTTTTGGCGAACTCGAATGGATAAGTTGTAGTAGCTTCAACGCCTCCAGCAACAGCACCGGAGAATAGAGAGACGACAGGGTGTGGGCTGCGCTTCTTGGAGTTTGTTCTGGGCGTCTTTTGCTGACGTATAGATGGTCGTCTGGTATCAACAGTGATGGGAGCCAATGACGCGCTCATGGTGGATAGTGTACTTTGGGGGAGATGGTGCCGAAATTCGCCATAGTATCAAGCTGTCGAGACTGTATATACGTTGCTGTATAGGTCCCGGTTTGATGAAGTGAAGCTCCAGGCCCACAATTGAGATGTGATGGGGTTGGAAATCTGTTTCGGGTTGCTGTGGTCAAGCGGGAGCGTTGCCGCGGCAAGTCGGCATTTGCGCCGTGGTACGAAGTACCGTAGGTACCATAATTACCTACCCCCTAGGTATCCGACAAGATCCGTCACGCGCCTCTTCGTTCCCGCCTTGCATCTCGGGCCCGAGTCTTCCATTCGCACTCCCGTCTGAGCTGTACCCAACATTACCGTCATTGCGCTGGCTTATGTTTTTTCCATGCCATGAGTGCAAACGACGATGCCGCGAGTGACGGTATGGTGGTGCCTGTGACGGGCCGTACCCGCAAACGGGCTGCCGAGGCCTGTACTTTCTGTCGTCGGAGGAAGGTTGGTTGCAGCAAGCCCAGTCAATGTCAATGGTGCAGATATTGATGATGAAGTCGGTAGATCAAATGCAGCGCAGAGAAGCCAACATGTGCAAGTTGCAAAACACACGATACGACTTGCCACTATGAGCCCATAGACGATGGCCACCAGATAGCCACTCGTCCACGCAAGACGCCACGGCGAGACAAAGTTGTAGAGCCGGCAGCTTCTACCGCAGACTCTGCCCCCTCATCTCAGCCGGCTGCTCTTACACCCAACAGCGTGTCGCGCATCGTCGTTGCAGCGAATGGCTCGTCAAGCTATCATGGTCGTACAAGCACATTGTTTGACGAAGGCTCCCATGAACGATCCACCGTTGAAGTGCACCCGCGCATGCCCGACGAGTGGATAGAGAAGGGTCTTGTTGCTGAAGCAGCACGCCAGCGACAGCTAGAAACCGTCAATTTTCGCCTTGGAAAACTCGACTTCGATGGCGTTGAGCCCGAATTAGGCATGCATCTGCTCTCGTTGCACTGGAACCGCCAGCACCATTCGTTCCTTGCAACCTACCGTCCCGCATTTATGCGGGATATGGCTTGCAATGGGCCCTATTTCTCCAAACTGCTTCTCAATGCCATTTACTTTGGTGCCGCAAAATTTAGTCCACGCCACGAGGTCCGGCGAGTATCAGATGATGTGCGCACTGCCGGCTGGCAGTTTCGTGAAAGAGTACGTGAGCTTCTGGGTGGTTCTTTGGACAAGAGTGAGATTACGACTATCCAGGCATTGCTCGTCATGACCAATTCCCTTTTTGCCCTTGGCGACGAACGCAGTGCTGCCTGGTTGTATGCAGGGCTAGCATTCCGCATGATTGTGGATCTTGGCATCCATGTAGATACTGTGGATCTTGCGGGGACCCGCAAACTATCCGACGAAGATTATGAGATCCGAAGGCGCGTCTTCTGGGCTGCATTTGGTGAATATGCTCTTATGATACCAAATTAACTCCACTAATTCAACACTCTAGTCATTGACAAGATCCAAAGTCTGTACCAGGGTCGACCGGTCAGTATCAAGGAATCAGACACTCTTGTACCCATAAAATTTCAGGATACCTACGAGGAACTGGAGCATTGGACTCCGTTTGCCTACTCTACGCAATCAGATGTCGCTTACTTGGGCTCTCCCGCATACAGTGTTTCTACCTTCCGGCATCTTTGTCGACTGTCTGTCATCTTGAGTGACATACTCAGCACCATATATACCGAAAGAAGCTTTGACTCGACACCTGGAGAGCTATCTTCCAAACTAGAAAGTATCCATGTAAAGTTGACCACGTGGCGTAGACTGTTACCCGAGCATCTTGCTGTCGATATAAAGAAAGCACCCGTAACACCACCTCCACATGTGCTCAGTTTGCAGTAAGCTTCTCGATATCTAGTGGCATACGCTTTGTACTAACGACACTTCAGTGCCTTGTATGACGTTTTGACAATTCTTCTGCATCGCCCTTTCGTGGCCGATGGTCATCTCTATAACACGTCGCGTTCAATTTCTGTAAACTCATTTATGGCCTGTGCCACGGCAGCAGATAATATCGTCCAGCTTCTGCGAGCGTACGACAAGGCATTCAGTGTGCGAAGAGCCCCATACCTCATATCTTATGCGACCTATGTGGCTGCAACCATTCATGCCCGTATTGCTGCGAAGCGCGAGCCCGGCTCGCATGCCCACAACAATCTACACGCCTGTTTAGCTGTCTTCCGCGAAAACCAGGAAACCAACTGGGCTGTGCGACGCGCAAACGCTATTGTGCAGAACTTGATGAAGAGGTTGGGAGTTACCTCACCAAACCCCGACGAAGCCCAAATCGATAGAGATACTGGTAATAGTCACGAGAGTACACCCGGCACATCATCGCGCAGATCGATAGATCGTGAGCCTAGCTTGCACAGCCTTGACATTGACGGAATTATACAAAGTTTTGTTCGAGAGCGAGAACAGGAAACCTCACACGCGGCGCAGACAGCGCCAGCTGGCCTAGCTGGCCATGCCAACTCCTCCGATGCGGCGGGATCTGTACAGTCACAATGGTCTTATGCCCATTCGGAAATGCCAGGGGTTGGTTCGGTTCCTGGACAACAAGACGCTAGCAACATGTCGTACGACACGAACGGGCCTTGGGTGTATCAAGGCCAACCGCAGCTTTTCAACGAAACTCCAGTAACTGTAGATGACCTTCTCTATGGGTTCAATGGCTCGGAGCTAGACAAGTTCCCGATATTAGACTGGGATCCTATGTAACTTCGCCGCATGTGCCAAGCTACTCGAGCCGCGGCTAATCCTCGGGGCGATGCTCAATTCCCGTGGTATCTCCGCCAAAAGATCCCGCGGGAGCCCACGCGGCAACAGAAACACCCATGTGCTCTTCATGCCATCTTACCCGTCGCCCACCATTCGTAAGCTCCCACTGCCGACAATACGTACCCGAAAAGATTTCGAGAATATGAACATATATGGGGACCTTGATCATCGCGCACGATGGAAGTATTACAGCTGCTCGGAGCGCATACCAACCAACATACTCACATCTCGCGTCTACATCTGCTCCACATAGATGCTCCGACCGCATTTCAAAACAGCTACTACCCAGATTGCAAGACTCTCAACAGTCTCACACATCTCGCCTATACAGATACCATTGTTTCCAATGGCGTCTGAAAGAGCCCCCAAAAGGGTCAGGCGCAGTCTACCAGCCGTTCTAATGCGTGCTGGTACATCGAAGGGTCTCTTCATTCATCGCCATCATCTCCCGGCCTCTGAATCAGCCTGGGCAGGCCCACTATTAGCTGCCATGGGTTCACAAGGTTCAGATGCCCGCCAGATTGACGGAGTTGGAGGAGCGACATCGACAACGTCCAAGGTTGCTGTAATATCACCATCGACTAGAGTGGGGGTCGACGTGGACTATACTTTTGTCCAAGTAGCAGTGGGACAAGAGGTTGTAGATTTCAGTGGCAACTGTGGGAACATGTGCTCTGGTGTCGGACCGTTTGCGCTTCAAGAAGGACTAGTGCGCGCGACGCCTGGAGACCGAACTGTAAGTCAACAACATATCTAATCACCACCGTTCTTTTCCTGAATACTTATTCTTCGCTTCTTCTAGCTTGACGTCCGGATATTCAACACGAATACTTCCCGAGTCATTGTTGATACTGTCCAAGTTGACGAGAACGGCTCGTTCAACGAAGATGGAGATTATGCAATCCCCGGTGTGAAGGGAACAGGTAGTGAAGTCAAAGTGGCCTTCGTCGACCCTGCAGGCAGCATGACTGGTACGCTTTTTCCGACCGGTAGACGTAGCGACACCATCCGCGTTCAGGAGAAAGATGGCCTATACTTCTCCGTCAGCGCCACTTTGATAGATGCCGCCAATCCTTTTGTCCTTGTCGACAAAACGACGTTACCTGCTTTTCTCAAGGTCGAAAGCGGCAAAGAGACAGCAGAATATCTCAAGCATATCGAGTCTATTCGACGAGCTGGCGCAGTCATGATGGGACTAGCAACTAGCATAGACGCTGCCGCGAAAGTTCGCGCTACACCGAAACTGGCCATTGTATCGTCTCCCCCTTCCCAGTCAAGGATGAACGAATCACGTACCAAAAACGGCATCGTTGATACGGAAAAAATACCAGATCTACATGTCCAGGCCTTCAGCATGGGAAAACCTCATCCCAGTCTACAACTTACTGGTGCTGCCTGTCTAGCATCCGCTGTATGCGTCAAGGGTACCATTGCTCATACACTCGCCTCTACCTCACAGCAGCATAGACTGGAATCTCTGCAAGACGACGAGTCTCCATTGAACTCGCCGGAACGCACTCCAAGCCCATCAAACTCTGATTCGTGGTCTGCTTCTGTTGCAAGCCTGACCCCCAGCCCAAGAACAGTGCGTCTTTCGCATTCCGCGGGGTCCATCGATGTCCATGTGCTGGCTACATGTTCTGAAGAGTTTGCTTTTGTGGACCGATGTGTTGTTTCGAGGACGGCAAGGCGGTTATTTGAGGGCAAGGTGTATTATTATGAGAGCTGTGGTAGTAGAAGTGATGGCATTTAGAAAGGTGACGGACGTGTACAGAAAGAGAAAGAGAGAGAAGAGGCACAGTAATTGAAGGTGCCATTTGACAATTTATTGGCATTACTAAAGGTAGTAGTAACATAGAAAGAGGGTAATTGATCCCAAATCGCTTCATGTATGGAGAGTGTACGCTACCAGTTCTCCTTGCAAACGCCATTGCACGTCGTTGCCAAGTTGGGGACTGCTCTCTTTCAAAAGCGGACTTTTAACAAAGAAGATACCAATCAACAATGCAGGGCCACTCAAGTGCTGCTCTTCGCGACGCCCCAGAGCCAGATAACAATGCGTCTAGTACTCTGCCTCAACACCCTCCTCATCACCGAGGCTGTCGGCGGCGACCTCCTCATAGTCTCTTTCAAGCGCTGCGAGATCCTATACAAAGTCAGTGTACGTCTCACATGCATTTCGTAGTCACAACTTACCTCGCGAGCTTCCGAGAATTCACCCTCCTCCATACCCTCACCCACATACCAGTGCACAAAGGCACGCTTGCTGTACATGAGGTCGAACTTGTGAGAAAGAGCAGACCAGGCCTCGCTAATAGCTGTGGTGTTGGACAGCATGCAGACGGCGCGGTTGACCGAGGCGAGATCGCCGTTGGGAACCATCTGAGGAGGTTGGTAGCAGATACCAACCTTGAAACCGGTCGGGCACCAGTCGACGAACTGGACGGTGCGCTTGGTCTTGACCTGAGCAATAGCCGCGTGAGTGTCCTTGGGGACGACGTCACCACGGTACAACAGGCAGGTAGCCATGTACTTTCCGTTGCGCGGATCGCACTTGACCATCTGGTTGTTCGGCTCAAAACAAGCGTTGGTGATCTCCATGACGGAGTTGGCCTCGTGGGCGGCCTTGGCAGCAGAGATGACGGGCGCGTAGGCGACGAGGGGGAAATGGATGCGAGGGTAGGGGACCAAGTTGGTCTGGAACTCGTTCAGGTCGACGTTGAGTGAACCATCGAAGCGGAGCGAGGCAGTGATGGACGAGACAACTGGAATGGATCAGTACAAGCAGGTGTGTGAAGCATTAGGGCAACATACCCTGGGCAATGAGACGGTTAAGGTTCTCGTAGTTGGGGCGCTCGATGCCGAGGTTCCTTCGGCAGATGTCGTAGATGGCCTCATTGTCGACCATGAAGCTGCAGTCGGAATGCTCCAGGGTGGTGTGCGTGGTAAGTATCGAGTTGTAGGGCTCCACGACGGATGTGGCGACCTGGGGTGCCGGGTAAACGCAGAACTCGAGCTTGCACTTCTTGCCGTAGTCGACAGATAGACGCTCCATCAACAGGGCACCGAAACCTGAGCCAGTGCCACCACCGAAAGAGTGGAAGACAAGGAAACCTTGCAGACCCGAGCAGTTGTCGGCAACGCGGCGGACCTTGTCGAGCACCTGGTCGATGAGCTCCTTGCCGACGGTGTAGTGGCCGCGGGCATAGTTGTTCGAAGCATCCTCCTTGCCTGTGATCATCTGCTCGGGGTGGAAGAGCGAACGGTAGGCGCCGGTGCGGACCTCGTCGACGACGTTGGGCTCAAGATCGGCGTAGATGGTACGGGGCACATACTTTCCCTGGCCTGGTATAGTGTTAGTTGTCGTGCGGCACTTGTTGCGACGGGGGCGGCTGCCTACCTGTCTCGGAGAAGAAGGTGCTAAAGCCGTGGTCATCGTTCTGGGCTTTGCGTTCGTCCGTCAGGAAACCATCGGGCTGGATGCCGTGCTCAAGGCAGTAAAGCTGTGGGCAATGAGTTAGCCTGAGGTTGCGGACAGGCGGTCAAGACGCGGTCAAGCATCCGAAGTTGCCGCTCCTTTTTTTCTGCCCTGCGAGCGATTGGGGGCGTCGTGAAGGCGCATTGCAAGTACACTCACCTCCCAGCACGAGTTGGCAATCTGGCAACCAGCTTGGCCGACTAGACGCGTACAAAGTCAGCATCAACACAGGGTCAGGGATGTGCCACCCAACCAGGGCGGTCAGGGCGCGTGGGCACGGGGCCGACATACCGTTCAGACTGATGACTTCTCTCATCGTGAAAGCGAGACGGTGTAGTAATTGGTGATTTGGGCTATTGAAATGCGGCGTCGGGGGGTATGTGGTCGAGGTCGAGGAGCTGCTGGCAGTCGGGTGGAGCAGTGGGGGGGAGGAAGTGGTGTTGTGTTTGTGGAATCGAACTTTTAGGCTGTTCAGGGCCCGCCTATCACGGGCCACAGCGCTAAACAGCACGTCGAATGCAGCTGCCTGGCCGTCACTGGGGAACGAGACGACCGTGACGACATCACCACCAAAGTTCAATTGGAAAACTTGTGCCCTGGACGAGAGCCCCAAAGTCCTGGTGGGCAAGCACGTGAGAGAATGTGTTGCTCTCATTCACATTGACCAGTCCCGTTCCGTGCTGGCCGCCAAACAAACATGCGCCTCGCCGCCGCCCTGCTCTGCATCGTCACACACATCGGGACGGTGAATGCCAATGTCGAAAAGACTATCTTCCTGGGCCCCAGTCCCGTGACGCTCGACAATGTGCGCCCTGGCTTAGACGACCTCGGCCTACACGTCCTGTCGCCCTCCGACGCGGTGCTGCCCATACGTCTGCGCGTCCAGTTTCCCACAGAGTCCCTGCCCCGCGGCCTTGAATCTTGGTACCTGCTCCGCCATCTCGACGGCGCGAGGAGGTACGAGGTGCGCATCTGCTGGCCGGCAACAGTGAGTTGCCCACCACCCTGTGCCCCACAAGCCTTCCATGGCTGACCATTGCTAGCAACCTACCGACTTCTGGTTGGAGACACATACCCTTGCCCACGTCTTCGACACCGACCAACTCATATCCTCACTTGTCCAGTACAGCCAAGGGCGGCAGGCCCAAGCCGACAACGGACAGAACTTCAAGGGAGTCGCATCCGAGGCCCCAGAGTCTATACTATTCCTCCGCCTCCAGGCTGCAGCCTCCTACTACTCAACCAATCGCACCTTGATGGACTACCCGCCTACTGTGGATGCAGACATTAGTATGCCGTACCTCAATGCGCCAAGTTCGCTTTCTGACAGCTCTAGTACTTGATCCATTTCTATTGGACGTCTTCCCCAAGTCACTCTGTCCCACCGCCATCTACATCATTGCAGTCGCTATCGGTGCATACTTCCTTTCCGCCTACGTCTACCGCTGGCTTCTGGCCCTTGCCACCGGACTGCCTAAAAAGCCGCATACGGATTGAGCAAACGACGTTGAAAGCCGCCGACAAAGGACCACAAACAAATCAGCAAGCTTACGCGAAAGCTGCTTCGCCACATATAACCCTTACCACATCATCTACCCACACACTCTTATACGAGCATGTCCACAGCCGCTGGAGCGCCTCCTCCCCCACCTCCGCCGCCTCCACCTCCGCCTCCGCCTGGTCCACTGGACAATGGCAACCCATTTGAGCATCTTCCCGCTGAACTGATCCTCATCATCTACAAATATGCGGGTACCAGAAGCCTGACAAATTTAGCACTAGCTATCTACCCAACTTTGGAGCGTCATAACATCGCACCAGTGCTTACCACAGACACTCTCATCCGCATCCTTCGCAATCCGCACAGTCACTTTAGCACGCCAATGAACGCTGCTATATCACAGATACCCCCGGAGCTTTGGCTTCAGGTAGCGCAGTATCTGGAGCCAGCCGACCGTCTGTCCATGATATTTGCTCCTCTTGGCCCGTGGTTCCGAGTGCCAGTGACGAGGGAGACGCAGGCCAGACTGACAATCTGGAGTCGGAGGTCAAAGAAGAAGGTCTGAGGCACAAGACGATATGGAGTTACGGAACCTGGAGCGTGGGAGTCATTGCCGTCAAGGTGCTGCATTTATGATACCCCGTCTTCTCTTACCCATGGAGGGATAGATACTATATGAGAAGAATGCCTTTACAAAACGCCACGCTATGCATCAAAGTCCTGTCCCTACGCCAGAAATGCCATTGGACTCTGTCTTGCCTAGGCGTCCCTGGGAAACTCGTCCTCCAACCCAATTGTCACCTTGATATTCATACTACCCAGCTCCTGAATAAGCAGCTTAGCAGCATACGGCATCATGATTTTCCGTATTCCCTTTTCACTCTCGCAGAGCTTACAGTAACCGCTGTAACCCATTTGGCCACCTATTTGCTATTGTCAGCCGACCATTCACCCACAGCTAATAATACAAAAGGAGGGGAGAAGAAGAAAGACGACAACTTACACTTCTCACACACATCGACAATGTGTGCATCCGAACTAATCATCAGACGCTCAACCAGAAGTTGCGATGCCCCATATGCAATCAGACAATCGCGCTCCATCTCTCCCAGACGCAGACCACCGTCTCGAGCTCGTCCTTCAGTAGGCTGGCGCGTCAAGATAGCCCGAGGTCCACGTGCACGAGAATGCATCTTGTCCTGCACCATGTGTTTGAGCCTTTGGTAGTAAATCGGGCCAAAGAAGACGTAAAACTGGTGCGCTTCGCCCGTGATACCAGACGTGAGGTAGTCTTTTCCCGTATACGAGAAACCATGGTCCACCAGCATCTGGCCCATGTCTTCGCATTTCGACCCACCAAACGCCGTTCCGTACTGCAAGGTACCGCTAAGTACACCTGCCTTGCCAGAGAGCAGCTCCAGCATCTTTCCGACTGTCATACGTGAGGGGAAACCGTGGGGGTTCATAATAATATCCGGACAAATACCTTGGTCATTGAAAGGCATGTCTTCTTGTGGGACTATCAAGCCCGTCGTTCCTTTTTGCCCGTGGCGAGATGAGAATTTGTCACCCAGCTCGGGGCGGCGTGTCTGTCGGAAGAGTAATTTGATAAGAGTTGTTCCCGCTTCGTTTTCGGTGACGCAGGCTTTATCAATATAACTAAAATCCGGATTCTTGTACTTTTCAGGTTTATCTCTGTACGCGTTGGATGGTGGACCAGCAGTGTCTACTGGAATGGATTTGAGGAGATAGGCGTCACCGGCCTCTATGCGGGCACCTACTTGCGCAATTCCGTCGGTACCGATAGCTTGATGGGTTTTGTTATCGGTATCGAGGGCGCCGGCATTGATAAGGTCAGAAGTGCCATTCGCATACGTCTTCAAATGCGTGACGTGCTTCTTCATGACCTGGCAGCGACCAAATCCTCGGTCACAAGAGGCTTTGTTCAGGATGAGAGCATCCTCGATATCGTAACCGGAATAGGACATGACTGCGACTGTCGCATTTTGACCGGCGGGTAGCTTGTCATATTTCGTAAGCTCAATGGTACGTGTTTTGACCATGGGTTGTTGTGGGTAGACCATTAGATAAAGTAGGGTATCTATCCTGTTAAACTGGTTATAAGCAATCGCCCCAATGGCTTGCTTGCCCATAGCGCACTGGTAGGTATTACGGGGCGATTGGTTGTGATGAGGATAGGGAATGAGACCGGCAACAGCCCCTAGAATGGTAAAAGGCTCAATCTCGAGATGGGTCGTATGTTGGTTAATATCGGTTTCTCTCATAGCAATGAGCGTGTCGTTCTCCTCGTTGGTGTCAAGATACTCAACAAGACCTCTTTTCAGGAAGTCTTCAAAGTTCAGTGTACCCTTGCGCAGAGCTTTCAAGTACCGCGATGTAACCTTTGGCCGTTGATTTTCAACGATGATCAGTGGCCGACAAATTCGCCCTTCGTCCGTGGCGATATGAACTTCGCAATGGTCGTGATCAATGTGAATGCTAGTGAATTCGGACACCCGTCCCATTCGCCTAAGTTTCCGGAAGCTGTTCAGGAACCGCTTGGGCGTATTGGTGATAGCAATAGGCGTACCATTAAGGCACACGCTGTACACGCCGTCGGCGTGAATATTCTCTCCATCTAGCTCGCAGATGTCTTGAACGCCAAGCATAGTAAGAACCTTGCGGACAGGATCATCGTCGTCTTCAGTTGTGATATGCGTCATCAAAGCCAAGTTCTTGACCAGACCACATGCTTCTCCTTCTGGTGTATCGGATGTGCAAAGCATTCCAAACTGCGATGGTTGTAGCGCACGGGGACCAGAGACTTTGCGCGTTTTCTCAAACTGTGAACTTATTCTTGTCATCATACCGAGTGCAGCGATGTAACTCAGTCTGCTCAGTACGTGGGTAACGCCAGCCCTGTCCATCTTGAATCGCTTCAAACTCCAATTTCCGGTGGCAATAGCACGCTCGACTCCCATGGTGATGTGGTTCTTGTGGACACTAAAATGTGCAAAGGCATCGAACTCTTGGGCTCGGATTGGTTTCTTGAGAACCTTGTCGATGCTCAGCTTGAAGTCGTGGTTGAAGCGCTTGAAGTGATCTTCGAAAAGGAGCGACAACATCTGGCCTGACAACTCCAGACGCTTGTTACCGACATAGTCGCGATCGTCAACTAGCTTGGGGTTTTGCATAGCCATCAACACCCTCCGCGCCATGAGAGCGACGTAGAGCGCCTTGGGTCGAAAGTATGTGCCTTCAACCGGCACATGTGGTAGGACAACGTTGGACAGGCATTCGATGGCCTCGAGATGGTAATTGCGATTGCGTGACGTACCAAGTGGCCTCTTCACTAAGCGTACGCGATGCCCAATATACTCCAGTGCCCTCTCCTGTGTGTGGATTTTTTCTTTTGCGCATGCCTCAAAATTGATGGCGAAGTTGTCTTGGTAGGCGCTGTCCTCGCCAGCAATCATGACCAGGATTTCCTTGTCCGAAGCTACGCCTAGGGCCTTCATTACGAAGACGATGGGAATTTCTTCGGAGAGTGTATTGTGTCGTAGGTGCATGAGACCTTTCTTTTGGATGACGTACGTCTTGGTTCGCCTCTCGTGAGTAGAACTTGTGACGCTAGCCTGCATGATTCCTTTTGCACTTTCCACAATGACTCTGTTCTTATTCAACTGCTCCTGGACGAGGATAACCTTCTCCTGCCCACGCGTGATGAAGTAGCCTCCTGGGTCCAACGGACACTCTTCCATCAAAGCCATCTCGCGATCATTCTTGCCTGCAAGCACACATTTATTGCTCTTCAGCATAATGGGCATCCGGCCAATCTTAATACCCGTCCGCTTGACCTTTGCGTTGCCCCTCGTATATATGATGTCGACGACTATTGGCGCAGCATATGTCATGTCGCGTAACCGGCACTCGTTAGGCGTGATGGTACTTTGGTGGTGATCGAGATCATCTTCCTCCTGCCGGTTAGGCGATAGAACGCGGATGTCTGTGTACTCGAGGAGAAACTTAGGGTCGGAGTCGCTGCGGACAAACCGATTGGCCTTGATGATCTTCTTGAGCTCTACATCGACAAAGTGGTTGTACGAGTCGACGTGCTGCTTGACCAAGCCCTTGGTCTTCAAAAAGGCCGGCAGTAGATTCCACTTGTCGCGCGCCGTATCGATGGGATCTGTCAAACTCTTGCCGTAGTAGAAGGGCTCAAGGAGGGCGGCGAACTCGTCTTTGGGGGCCGACGTCGCAGTTCCTGAGTTCAGGTTTGCGCCGCCACTCATAGTGCTATTAGTAGAGTCATTTCCGTCTGTCTGTCGGACTTGAGGTGCACCAGGTGTAGCTTTCGCCTTCGCCGCCCCGCGCGGGGCAGCTTTTGGCTTCGGTTTGGTAACTTCCTGTATTCGCCTTAGCACTGTACTATTATTCTGGCATAGACCTGCATACTTTCTTGTCTGCCATGGCTGCAACAGGAAAGCAGTCGAGCGGAAGGAAGTAGGAGCGGGCAGGCAAGTCTGCCAGAGTCGCCGCAATAATTTAGCGTTCGGCGAGTCAGTTACCGGTACCTAGCTCTAGCGTAATCGTGAAAGTTGGAAATAACGAGATAATGTCGATTATGTAGTAATGTTGGCTGTAGGAGCCATTTGTGAAGGTGTATTCCGTAGGAGTCGATTCCTTATATAATTAGGATGGGCTTGATTTGGGTGGGTGGAAGCTGCCTCAGTAAGCTCGTTATGAGGGTAGTTCCATGGTTCATGGCAGACGGGAGTGGAGAGCAACTGCTAACCAATCGGTAATCCGCAGTAGATCCTTCTGAAGACTCCAGGCCGGGTGAGTGACCACTGTGCCACTCCAACATGCTACTTCGTATTGCTAACGTTACCATGGCACATGGTGATTTTGTGGCTAGCCATGCTTTGCTTTCACAGCTGATACTAAGATAATGCGAGCGAGCCTTGAATTTCGTTGAAAATTAAAACCATCTATCATCTGGCCGAGATTAAGGCTTGCATCACTACAATTACATGTCACTGAACGCCCGCCATGCTACTAAGAAGCAGTCCGAGACGCGCATGTATATCCGGTCCTTATCGTACACCATCCAATGGTCCATCCAAGCTCATGCAGTCATCGGCCTCGCACCATATCAGCTAAAGCCGCCACCGTTTCTCTATAACGCACTCCCTAGAACGCATCACTAACATCGGCTTCGCCATTAAGGCTCCTTAGAGAACTCTCGGCTAGGTCGACCCGTAGTTGGGCTGTCTCAGCTTCACGCTCAAGGCCGTCCCACTCTCGCAATTTTTGCCTCTTCGCGTCCTCCTTCCTATCAATCATCTCTCTCAACTTCTGCGCCTCTGCCTCGAGCTTCAAGATCTTGCTCTTATCGTACATCTCAGGAGCTTTTTGCCCACCTGGAATCTCCTTGGGAAGATCAGCAAGATGGTCACGGAAGCGCATGGTACGGGGGTAGGTTGTGGCTGTAGAGTTGTTTGATCCACGGAAAGATGCAGCAAAAGGTGCCGTTCCTCCAGGACCACTGCTGGATCCGCGAGGTCCGGACGGTGCGCCACCATAATAACCTCCTCGCGGTCCTGCTACCCATGATCCTCGGCGTGGAGATGGGCCAGAAAAATCACCCCGGCCTTCATATCCACCAAAGCCTCGACCCCCTCCACGCGGCCGTGTCGGCGCTGCTAGGACGGGGTTGCTTCCTCGTGGGAACGTTGGCGGTTGCGGTGTCGAGTTGGAAGGACCGGCAGGCGGAGAGATGGCAGGGGACGCATAGCTACGACTGGACGGCCCCGTCGGCGGTGCCCTAGCAAAGTTGTTCTCGCCGTTTCGGTACGAAGAAGATGGCCCAGTTGGAGGCGCGAAGTCCCTATCACCGCGTGGTCCAGTTGGAGGGCTTTCCCTACGGCGTGGGGGTGAACGCTCCCGCTCACGACTGAAGTCTCGGCTCCTGTCAGGGATGCGTTCACGATACGGAGATCTCGGCGCTGAAGCCGGTTCTCTAACTGGCCGGTCTTCTACTACAAGTGCAGCTCGACTGGGATGGATAGGTGGTGGTGAGGAGCGACGCGAGGTTGCAGCCGAGTCCCTGCCTGATGCTTCATTTGAGGGAAAGGTGGGTCGCGCGGGTGAAGGCGACCTGCGACTTCTCCAGGTGTCTGCCATGTACGGGTCGGTACGATCGCGCCTCGGGGAAGGTGAACGGCGCCTATAGTCCCGGGGTGGGGAATAGCGGCGAGGAGGGCTATGAATACATTAATAAGTTAATTAAAATCAACCATAGTTCGGAACTCACCTATTGACTCGCGAGCGAGGTTCTTCATACCGATTAGGACGGATAGGAGAGCGCACTCCTCGGCTCCTAGTTGGAGACACATCGCGCTCTCTAGGCAGTGGGGACCTTTCGCGGGGACGTGGGGAGCGCGTGTACGAATCATATTGATCCCGATCCCGGTCCCGGTC
The DNA here is from genome assembly GCA_000465215.2 of Pyrenophora seminiperda CCB06. NCBI lineage: Eukaryota > Fungi > Ascomycota > Dothideomycetes > Pleosporales > Pleosporaceae > Pyrenophora > Pyrenophora seminiperda. Next base: position 679,799 of record KE747810.1, read on the forward strand.
CCTTCGTGGAGATCTTGCCCTCTCGCTCCTGTAGTCATCGCGTCTTGGTGAGAATGCTCGGCGAGGAGGTGATCGAGGGCGTGCCCTCCAGTTGTCATCGCGACGTGGACTACGAGATCTTCTTCGGAAAGCAGGTGATCGGCTACGTGGACGCGAGGAGCGGCCGCCAGGGACATAGGTATCAGCAGACGCTATACCGCGTCGGATAGGTGATCCACGTCGAGGAGGAGGCGAACCGCGGCGGGGAGGGGGTGAGCGGGCACGATAGCTGTCTCCGCGTGGAGGCGAGCGTGGGCGAGGGCCAGGTGAACGCGGTCGATATGTGTTCGAGTACCTGTCATCTCTACCAATTCTTAAGCAACTGTACTTGATTTCGCATGGCAAAGAGGCAACTATGCCTACTGGAAGTCTATGCGGCAATCTGGGGCGGACAAACCTTCGGTCTCTGTCTCGCTCGCGATCCCTGTCCATCCTCGCGGATTGTGATATGCTTGACTTGTCACTATAACCAAGTATTAGACGATAGATTAATAAAGATCAAGGAGGGGGTGCAGCTGGGGTTGCGGCGGTCAAACGATGGTAGGTGCCGGGCGCGTTGTGTCGTGTGTTGAGTCTGCAAAAAGTTAAGTTCAAAGCCAAGCCCGCTGCCGCTGGACGCGTTTGCCGTCACGTGCCATGGGGGTCGACCGGCGAGTGCACATAGACTGAACTGAACCCTCCTTTTGAACAAATTATACAGAACAGCGAGTGGTCACTAGTACCCGGTCTCGTCTGCACATGGTATCCAACCGTGGCCGCATTTGTGTCGGGGCTTTAATCAGCACACTTTGTCCGGTTTCCATTTGCCCACGTCGCTTCGGCCATTGTCAAAGCCATCAGTCGCCTCGACAGAAATCCAGTCTTGAACATCTACTGTACCCTGTTGCTTTCAGATCAGCCTGCAACTACCATCCAGGGCAGTTTTCTTTAAGGACCTTCACATTGCCGTTCGCGTCTTCGTGGCGTCCGTTACGGCCAAGGGCGCGACATTACCGTCTTGACAGTCAATATATCATTCTTGCCCAGTCATTCTGCCCTTTGGAACTGAATTCTTGATCTTGACTATCTTCATCTGCGGCCAATCTCGGCTGCCGTATGTAACGCCGTGTCCCAATGCTGAGTATGCCGAAGCCCTAGTGACCCTTGACATCCGTGACGCCGGCTCGCTCTTGGCGCGCTCGAAAGTAAACCGAAATCTTTTGTACAAAACTTGTGTCCTCTACGGACTCTTAATCATATACCGAGCGCCATGTGTTTTCTCATCGCCCCTCCCGTTTTGCCCGCTTTCTGCTCTCCTGGTTGATCATGTCTGCCAGATCATCTTGATCAATACTCTGCCATTGTCCCTGGGCCTCAGCCCTCTGCCTAGACTCATATTCTTTCTTCAGTGCGTCCTTGTCAAGTTTGTCACTGTCAGCTAACTGGTCAACGTCAACAGATATGTCCACATCACCAGCCTTGCGTTTCCTCTGTGAATGCCCAAGCGTATCGCGTCTAGCCGCGTCCAAGTCGTAAGCATGTTCACCACCGAAGAAGCCAGTTGCTGAGATGTTCTTCTCTGGAAGCACCGTATAGGCACTCCGGGGCGCTCCTGGCTCTTCAGTCTCAATTCCCTTGCGCTGCTTCCGAAGTTGAAATTCTCCACCAATGCTTTCCGCGCCTCCAATTTCAGATGGCATGGCTGAGGCTGTGGTCATCGAAGTCTGAATGCCACTGGCATCTTCGTCACCTCCCTCCTCGTCCTCGTCCTCGTCCTCTTCTTCCTCTTCGCTCTCTTCATCTTCACTCTCGCCCTCGGCTCGGAGTGCTCCCCAGGTGCCGCGCTCCACTGGCTCACCAGTGTGTGTCGGCTGTTGTTGCTCCTCCAATATGGCTGTTCCATATAAATCTCCTCCAAATAGTGGTTTCCCACCTTCGTCTGTGGGAGGCTTGCCCCACTGGCCTGGTTGGAACCCCCAAGAAGAACCAGGAGGGATTGGAGCGTTTACACCGGGGACGCGCATGTTGGGGTACGACGGCGGCGGCCCAAATCGCTGCATGTTGATGAGCCATGGGGGTGGGTGGCCAGGCGCCATTCCAAGTGCCTCACGAAGCTCCTCACTCAGCTCACCCGGCTTGAGGTTGACCAGATTGGTCTCAAACTCCTTGCCTTCGTAGTAAACTTCGCCGTAACGTGTTAGTTCCGGCTTGGTCTGTCGCCGGAAGAATGCATCGTAGAATTTGGCGTAGTCGATATCGAGCTTGCCGAGCTTGCCTTGAACGCGCTCGCGCTGTTTTTGCCTCATTGTCATTTCTGCCTGCTTCTCCAAGACGGCATCTCGCATCTCTGCTATGCCTGTTTCCTGTATGAACTTGGGTAGAGCAAAAGGCGGCTTCTCGATACCGCGCTTTGACGACAGATATTCGCGCTTGAGCGACCAGTGAGTCGGGACGGGTATGACGTTCTTGGCGCCTTTGATAGAGATGAGTAGCTTGGGGTCAGATGACGATACATCGGTCCACTCAACCAGCTCGGGCCGGGAGACCATCGCTTTCAACTGCGCAACTGACGGCTTGTTCATCTGCTTCCTCTGCTTTTTGGAGAGTTTGGGCTTCCCGTCGTCTTCGTCCCCCTCGTCGGGGATGTCGTCGTTGTCGGACAGGTAGATCTCGGGCTTCTCCTCCTCCCTGGTCGCCACTTCCTCCTCGGTCCGCTCCCTGAACTTCTCAATCACCTTCTTAAACTCCTCATATGCGGGATTGTCCAGGTTGTATTCTATCTCGACATCATCGAAGCTAGATAGATTCACAGGCTTCACCGCGTGTGCGTCGCTAGTGGCGTCTGCTGCTGTTGCAGGAGATTCGCCCTCCCGCGCCGAGCCGCCCACATCCGACTTGTTCTCCTGTACAACATTGTCAGCAGCGTTTTGTACATCAGAAACTTTCAGAGTGCAAGCGAGACATACAGTGCGTTGTTGCTTCTTCTTTGCCCGTCGATACGCATTCTTGTTGACCTGCTTCTTGCCTTTTGCAGTTGCGCCCGACATTGTAGCCGTGGTACGCGCTGCGACGCTCAAATCTTCCGTATCTGCGACTGTGTGCCTTGATTGTCGCGGGAATGAGATGTGTGTTTCGCGGGCGTTGGGCGTGGATGGGCGACACGTAAAGGTCAAGGTTTGGAGTTGCTGAGCTCGCGTCGAAAGATTGAGCGGGCCGCCTTGGCGCTCCCGGTTGGCATTCGCGTCAAATGCGCAAGACTCGAACTCACCGCCGCTCTCTTACCAGCAACCAGTTGCACTGCGTTCGTTCAACGTCCAGCGTTCATCAACACCAAATATATGTATACCAGGTGCAGAACGTAAAAGACAAGAGAGGTTTGTAATCAAGCAAGCTCGATTTCTACGTTGTGACTCATGGTGCTTGGAACGACACCTGAGTCCATGTAGGTACTTACGCAGCCCTCCCAGGTGTGCTACAATCTCAACGCATCACGCGAGCGTGTTCATGTATAATACCACAGTCCTTCCAGTAGCCACATTCGAATGTCTGTGCACCCTTGCTTGATGCGCATTGCGATACCCAGTGAATACCCCTTTCCCCTACTTCCGGATCATCCAGTCTACGACCAATCGTTCTCAGCGAACTAGACGTGAGGTCAGCGTGTCTCACAGGCAACCTACACGTCGGGCAAATCGTACCTTGTCATTCCAGAATCCTCTAAAGTTTTTCTGCTGTCCCAACTCATTCATCTCCTTGATCTCCTTGGGCGTCAACTTGAAAGTCATTGCCCTCAAATAATCACTCAGTCGCTGCTCCTTGCCACTTGTTGTCACAGCCACAATATCTTGGTCAATACACCACCTCAGATAAATCTCATTCTCGCTCACTGCGTACTTCTTCGTCAACTTCTCGACATAGTCATCTAGCGGCCCAGGCTTCGCTTTGGTTGCTGCAGTCAGAGGTCCGTACGCCGCCGTTGCAATACCGTGCTGCTTGTGGAAATTCAAGAGTTCCTGGCGTTGCAAATAAGGGTGCAGTTCAATCTGGTTGCAAACCGGCTTTACTTTGGCGGTTTTAAGAGTAGCGGCAAGGTGGCTGGGTAGGTAGTTCGATACGCCGATAGATTTTGTGAGACCAGAGGCTTGGACAGCTTCCATGTCTGCCCAAGCTTTTTGAAGGTCTGCGTCGGAGTTTGCGAACCAGGGATGATGAATAAGGTATCTTTGCTTGTCAGCAAAAAACCTATGTGCACTTATCTTGGAGATCTCACAAATCAACATAGTCCAATTGTAGCTTCTGCAAGCTCGTCTTAAGCGCGCCAGCAATGTCATTGATATTGCCGTGCCACACCTTCGTTGTGACAAACAGTTTCTCACGCGGGATACCACTCTCTTTAATGGCGGTTCCAAGCTCTGATTCCGTTTTGTATACTGTGCCAAGATCAGGGAGAGCTCTGCCATATATAGAATATACGCACCTTCTGCACCATCGAGGTGTGTGTATCCCAACTTGGTTGCTATCTTTACGGCATCGATAGCAGCTTGGTCAATCTTGCGTTCCTCGCCGTTCTTGAACCAAGCCGTCCCGGTCCCATATGCTAGCATTGGCATAGAGGTTCCATCATTGAGCTTGAGATTCGGAATAGTGACGTTCAAATTAGCCATCTTCGAAAATGTCTGAACTTGCGGTAGATACAACTGGCAGATTTTATAGAGGGAACTGTGAGAAGGCCTGGAGAGAAGTCGAATGTGTGAGTGCAAACTGTTTATAGTTTTGAGCATCAATTGAGCGGAAGGGCGATGTCGAGAGAGTGGAGCATGGAGGGGAAATTGGTTTGTAAGAATACGAGTGTCCCGCAATGCCGAAGGTGGGGTTAGCATCAGGATTAGTAAACGACGTCATGGCGAAGGCGGATCCGATTAGATCTATCGACAAACTGACATTCTACTTCAAAGTTTGCTTAAAGACATCAATAGTGGGGAAATTGAGCTTAGCGGACACGACATGAATGTATGGCGAATTCATATTATCATAAAACCCCCTAAAACTAGACTGTCTTCTGCTTGGCACACAGTCGGCTCCAAGTATGTACGAAAACATCCAAGGCACCAACAGTAATGAGAACAACCCCTAAAGCTCAAAACGCATATACGACCATAGAGCATTTCAGTACCTATGATATAGCAAGAAAACGTCAAGTCGACATCTAGCAAATTCAGTCAATTACGGTAGCTTAACGCTGGATTGGTCGCTGGTGAACCAGCGGCGTGGGACGAGAATGCTATGTCGTCTTCTCATGCTGTGTTGAAACTCGCTGCAAGGAAACAACTGTGCATGGTCAGCACCTACACTATCGTGATGGTGGGTACATGGTTAACTTACCAAAGTCTTCCAGATTCCGTTGCTTTTGCTTCCTCTTGAGAAGCTTCCCATGCATGAGGTTATCAAAGCCCTGACTTCCTTGTAGGATATAATACACTCCTGCCATGATGCAGAAGATACCAAAAGAGAAGGCCCAAACCCGTACGACAGCGACAATGTTCGTCCTCCCTCCTACAAACCACCCAAAGATAGTGAAACATGTGGCAAGTATATCGACGACTAGGATGGCGCCAGCAAGCTGCCATGATGGAATAGATGACCAGAAGGGCCCGTTGGCACGAGTGATGAAGATAAGCCAATTCTCCGTCAACGTAATCTCAAGAAACAGGATCGGGTCACGTTGGCCATGGTTCTGAACAATGCCACCCGAGACACCTTGTTGCTCGCCAGTAAGGTAAGGTAGCATGGTCGTCATGGTGATCCAAGTTCCTATTGCGAGAATCACGCCAAGTAAGATTGACATGCCCCAAAGTTTGGGGAGGTTCCATTTGACTGGGGTCTTGCTGTATGGTGCGTTGTCGTAGGCAATAGCAAGCGTCGCTGTATAACAGTTAATGAATGTATATGGCGTACTCATGTGGAGGGGATTTGGGTTTATGGCGCTTCGTGGAGTTACGGAAATAAGGGAACTTGTAGTGAGCCCATAGAGAGAGTTGAGTCATCGTGGTGTCGCACACAGTGATCTAGTACGACACCATCGCTTGTGTAGGAAGACTTACCTATGTCGGCGAAGATGGCGATGAACACAACTAGTTGAAGGTTCAGGCTTTCATTGAGTATCGCGATCCAAAGGCCTAAGAAGATCTCAAGATGTAATGATAAGGCGATGCGGTATACGACATACGCGTACATGCGATGGAAGATCTGCCGAGAAGTCTTCAGAGCATCGATAATTGCAGATAGGCCTGGAGCAAGAAACACAATATCTGCAGCCGAACAAGCTGCGTCAGAGGCACCTTGTACAGCTATCCCAGTATCTGCTTTTTTGAGTGATGGTGCATCGTTTACGCCGTCACCCGTCATTGCCACAAGATAGCCTCTCTGTTGGAGGATTTCGACGACATTGTATTTGTGTTGAGGGAACACCTCGGCAAAGCCATCAGCACCTTCGACAAAGTCATAGAACTCTGAGCCAGGCATTTCACCGCCTCCGCTCAGACCCAGCTTCTCAGCATCGAAGATGTTGGTGCCTATATAAAAAGTCAGTCAAAGCGGCTGTGCAGTTAGTACAGCTCGCTTACCCAACCCAAGCTGGCGGGACGTCTCTCGTGCAATACCAACGGCGTCGCCAGTCAACATTTTGATTGAAAGACCCAAGGATTTAGCCTCATTGATGGTACGATACGTATCGTGCCTTGGCGGATCAGAACAAGGCATGATACCTAAGATTTCCCACGAAGAATCCTCTCGTTTGCGAGCAACACCAAGTGAACGAAAGCCACGCGTAGCGAACTCGGCAACCTTGTTCTTATAGGCCAAATCGACGTGTTCAGGAATTTCACCGTCTTCCTCAACAGTCCGGAGAACAAATAGGGGTGCGCCTTTGACACATGTTATACGCTCGCCTTGAGGTGACTCGACAACCGCCTGGACCTTCTTGGACACAGGGTCAAATGGATGAAAGTGAATAACTTTGTACTTGCTCAACACATGCTTGGCACGTGGGTAGTATCTCAAAGATTTGAGGAAGGCTTTGTCGATAGCATCGATGCCTTTCTTCTTGCGGGAAGCGGCCAAGCAGGCAGTAAGCATGAGATCTTCTGGATCCACACCAGGTACTGTATAAGGTTCGGCTAAAGAGAGCTTGTTCTTGGTCAATGTACCAGTCTTGTCGGAACATAATATCTCAACGCCGGCAAGTGATTCGATGGCGGAAAGCTTCTGCACAATGGCCTGCTTCTTGGCCAGGTAAGCGGCACCCACAGCCATTGTAGTTGTCACAACAGCTGGAAGGCCCACTGGTACACCGACTATAGTGATTGCGAGTGTGAAGCGGAGGATTTTGACGATGTCGTTGGAGCGGTAGAAGGAGCTTATCCAGACGACCAAGAGCGACACAATAACAAGAACTAACAGTATTGTACCGATATCGTGGAGCACCTGCGTGAAGTGGCCAGGGCCGCTCGACGCGCTGGCAACAAGGGATGCTGCTCGCCCGACGAAAGTGGAGTCACCAGTAGCTGTGATGACGACGAAAGCCTCACCGCGCTTGACTGCGGAAGAGGCATAGCATGTGTCTCCTCGGTGTTTGTCAACAGCCAACGACTCTCCGGTGATGGACGATTGGTCGACTTGTACAAAGGCATTCTCGGTAACGATACGTCCGTCTGCCGGAACAATGACACCTTCTTCGACCTGTAAAATGTCGCCAGGTACCACTTCGGCAGCTTCTATTTCGATCAAAGTACCGTCGCGTAACACAGTGGCCTTGAGAGCCAGCGTCTTCTTCAGCTCCTCAACAATGGAACCGGCCTGGTACTCTTGAATGAAACCAACACTAGCATTGAGTAGAAGCAAGCCGCATATGACACCGAAATCAACCCAGTCTCGGAGACCAGCTGCGAGAATGGCAGCGGCTTCCATGACGAATTGAATCGGTCCAACGAAGAACATGAAGAATTTGATCCAGTTATTTGTCGATTCCTCTGGGTCAAGTCAGTTTGTGTATACGATGCGAGACAATCGTCAATACCCTGCATTTTGTTCTCGCCATATTTCTTCCGTCTGATTAGTACCTCAGCAGACACTAGGCCAATGCGTGTGTCGGTTTGGAGAAGGTCCTCGGGTATTAGACGGGCGCCACCTGGCTGCTGCACTTCTTCCTCTTCGTAATCTGCGTTTTCACCGTCCTGTGATTCCAAATCTTCGATGAGTTGGTCTATATCCTCATCCTCCTCTTCCTCCAGCTCGAGGCCGTGTGTATGGAGGCTGTTCTGTGGAAAATGATACTTATCATACGCATGGCCATTGGAAACATTGATGTTGTCACGCTCTGGCGACGTGCCGCTCCCAGACTGTGCATGGTCAGCCCCGACTACGGACGGGTGGGGTGGCAAGGCGACATACCTCGGACATGGTGGTTGTGGCGCAAGTGGTCTAACAAATAGATAGTGATGGGCTGCGACAGTGAGATATCGGGCATGAAATGTGCGCAAGACGGGAAGCAGGGTGCTTTGTTGTCTAGGTCGTCACAAGTGTCTTTCCATGTTGCAGGTGCATGTGACAATGTTGTTGAGCGCAAGTGGTGTCGCAGTGGGTGGCAGGTACGCTATCATGCATGGAAAGTACTATGAGGCATCACCAACCAAGGCGCAAACTCGAAGGCGCGTAGAAACGAGCCCGTGCAACACGTGGTCCGGTAAGCGGGGGTGAAAGGAACACTGTCGCAGCGCAACGTGATGCGTTCCGCCGTGGGAGAGGGCGGATATAGCCAATGTGAGTGTGGAGACGCCTCTATGGCGGAGTAGTCCAGGTGTCAGAATAGCACAAGACTCACAGGGCCACGGACACAAAAGATGCGCAGGACAGGCGGGAACCAGTGGCGGACTCTGGGGGGTGGCCAAGGGGTCACGTCGAGAAGCTGTTGCCAAGACGAAAGTGGCCAACGCCGTGGGTTGAGGGCTATGGTTCCCCGGCTGATGGCCTAATGAGGCGAGGTCCTGCCCTTAGTGCATTTGCGCAATCTGCCCGTACCCGCATTGCGTGCATCTGGCCATCGGAAAATCGCATCACGGCACATCACAGCCTCGCAGCCTTGCCATGTCGCCATGTCGTGGTGCTGCAACGCGCCAGCATCTCGAGCCTGAGCGTGCGATAAGCCAGGCCCTTTGCCTTGTCCCTCAACCGGCGACGTTTCATGGCTTCGCGCAACATGCACGTGTCCAGATTCATGGTGGCCCTGTGAGCTCTCTCATGTACGAAAGGAAAGACAACTTGCTCCCCATTCCAGCGTTGCGACTACCACAGAAGCTGAAGGGCAACACGTCCGCTGTTTCTTTGCGGACTAGAGCGCACTTGGTTAACGCGACCCCGAAATTGCACCTTTATGTTAGCCCCGCAGACACTACCGTATATTGATCATCAGGGTTCCACATTCTTTTGGGGGAGTGTACTGTTCTAAAAGTGACCAACGCAGGAAGATGAACCCCCGAATATAACCTGAAGAAAGGGAAGACATACCTAGGCAGGTACTTGGGTAGGTACATGGTGGGCATACACCGTAATTCCACACTAACCAGTCAACCGAGGAAGGAAGGGGCGTCGTAGGAGTAATGAACGGTCAACTCTAGTGGGACTAATGCACAGCCTAGGCTCAAAGACACCTGCCGGTTTCGACGACACCTCTCCATGACAGCTTCAGACCTCCAGCTTATACAGAGTCAGAACTACTCCTCTCAACGAGTGTTCCGTTGCATGGGGTGCTTTTCGCCATAATCAGATTAGACAGCCACTGCTTGGCTGGCTATAGCGAACAACCGTACCAACGAAAAGTGTAACGGTGCATCATCATATATTTTCTGCTATGGGCCCAGAGCATTTATTTGAGCCACGTGTCAGCTGAGTCTGTCTGGCATGAACTCATGTGTAATCAAAGCCGCCTGCGCCACCATCGCCCTACCCAATGAATTGTAGTAGACGCAATTTCGTCAAAAGACGACTCAACTTTGCTTTTCCCATGTAACCCACCAAAATGCTCAATGTGCTATGCCATTATTTCCTAGCTTTTGAGCACACTGTACCTAGATCGTTCAAACCCGGCGCCGACAAGAGACAATCGCAAGACCAACTTTCCTTCAAAATTCGTTAATATCGTAATAGTCATCGAAACCGTAAGGTGGGCGGCGTAGTTGAGGCCTTGCCCATCCGTTGCCCACGTCATCTTCGTCCTTCTCGTCATCCAAGGGAGTCCAGACAATGACCTTGTTGCGAACCCTCCAGCTTCTCTTGCTAAACCGCAATTTCATGTCCCGTTCTTTGCCGTAACCTGGAGATTTCTGACTGACATCAACACTGTCCCCGCGCTTCACCACCACCAGTAGCGCCTTGCGCGAACCAGCACCTCTTGTCAGCTCTTCATCGTCAACTCGGCCAAAGTCCTTGAGCTCGTGTTCTTGGGGGTCCTGTTCGAATATCTCACGTCTATCTGGGTCAAGGACAGAAAGGTAGTCATTCGGTTCCATCGCCCTGAAGACCTGGACAGACGAGCCTGAACTTTCTCCATCCCGACTTAGCAGTCGCTTTTTCCAGAAGCTGGGTTGGGGCTGGCGACAAATATCTCCCGTTTCACGCGACCCATGGCTTCTCGACGGACTGAAGCCAAGCATACTTGAGTTGCGAGTAACATAGCGAAGCTCCTTCCAACCGTTCCCGCGGTTGACGAGGTTGGTGAGGGCGTCGTACTCAGGTGCAGCAGGCGCCATGGCAAGAATGGTCAGACATTCTAGGCGGAGTGCAGGAAGCAGTTGGAAGATGGACTCATGGCGATACATGAGGTCGTCGAAGCCCTTAAGGTAGCGCATCATGGGTGAGCCAATAAGTCGAACATGGCGGATCCTCGACACGGCAGACTCTGGCATGTCGGAAAGCTTGTTCAGCATGGTATGCGGGTCTTCAAAGTTGAGCAGGACACGCTGCAGCCACATGTCGCGCGTCTCGATGTACGTCTGGCGGCACACACGCAATAGCGCCAACGAATGTGGGGCGGGCTTGAGGTACCGTTCACCGTAGCGGGGTGTGTATCGCAGGCCAAACGTCAGCCTCGTCGAGTTGAAGACCAGCTCCCAGATCTCGTCGCGCAGCTCCCGCGGCAGCTGCAGCAGCCGGCTGGCTTCGTTCAAGCGCAAGTGGTGTTCATACATCTTAATGGACCGCAACGAGGGCTGGCGGGGCGTGTTGTACCATCGACAGCGATCACCTCTGGGCGGGATGAAGTAGTCTTCGTCCTGGATCATCATCTTGAAATTGAACTTGAAAAGGCGTACCCTGCATCCGAGGCGAGGAATCGTGAGAGGCACCTTTCCCTGGGGATTGGCCAACTGATAACACGCTGGGGGTGGTGTTGAGCGCCAAGCCGAATCCCGACTAACCGTCACGCGACACTCAATTAGTCGCCTGGAACCTAGCAATCTCGACTCTCCCGACTCAGCCACTTTCCATCTCCACCCAGCCGGGACCGCTACTCCACTCTTACATCTTGACTCTTCCAATACCGACAAAATGCCTCGTCCCCCAAATCCCGCACTGGGCCGTCGCCGTCGCTGTCGCCAGCAGCAGCGACTTCCCCGGCCAGCGGCCGACACGCCAGCTCCACATGCTGCGTCATCTGCATTTGCCGGCTGCAAGGAATGTCCCAACCTATGCTCTCCAAGCCTATCTCTAGTACGCGTCTTGCACGCTTTCACGGCGCCGAGAGCACACCAAAGTTTGTCTTTCAATAACCAAGAGAAAAAGCAGCATCCCAGCTGAGTACCGTAGCCGCTGATCCATTCCGGTCACCGATGCCCTGCCAAGCATCTCCACATTCAACCAAGTTGGCCTGCTCACACTCTCAACGCTATGCCATATTGATGGCGACTTCCCGTCTCATGTTACCGAGGCGTAACCCTATACATGTAATGCATACAAGCGAGCCTGCTACCGGGACAACTCGGACGCCAGTTCCACAGCCGTCGGTACCTTCTTCTACCGAGCCGCACAGGATTATCGACGGGACCTGTTGACCCATGGCTTTTTTGTATTCTTTTTCTGTTTTACTCTGCGCTTGTTGGATATCAAGAGGCCAAACAGCACAAGTTGTTCGAGCTTCTGGAGACATTCCATCCTGTCGGGTCTGTAGCTACTTTTGCAGGCTCAGCCGGCGCCCCCGGGTCAACTAAGCACTATCGACGCACCTATGTTCTGGACGCCGTATCGAAGATGTGGGGGCCCCGTTCGATCCCAAAGTGTCGAGACCGTGAGACTGCCGCTTACGTTAAAATCATCTCGTCGGAAGCCCTTGCATCTATGAGGCTAGATCACGGAGGACCACATGCCTATCGGTAGCTCGTTATCAGGGTATAATAAACACTTGACAGCACTGGTGGGTAGATGTAGCATGACTGCCGCGGCTCGTTGTGTTGGTACATTCACTTTCGAGTAGCAAATGGCCGCATCGTGATGATATACTGACATTCCTTGTCGTTTTGAAAGTAGTGTACAATGCATAAACAATAGCGTGAGTATAGAAAGACAGATGAACAGAAGACGCTACACAGAGCGACGGACTATGCATGAAGTGCTTGGGTCTACTATCCTATTCGGGGACTACACTTTCTGTCAGCATATAGGTAGAAATCATGTCTTGCTACGTACGGCTTTAAATGAGCTAGATTTCTCGCGTCAGGTAGTCGACCATTCAATTTTTGATCTAATATCCCTCACATCTCTCTCTGTCCTCTTTCCTTGCAACTACGCTATGCAAATTACATGTCACCGCATCTGGCAATTCTAATTCTTCCAAGCCCGCCTACTGGTTCCGAGAGGTTAGCCTCTAAGAAACTGTGCCAGGTCTGTTTCGCAATCTGCTCACTATTTCACTTAGCCGCGTAGTATCACCACTGTTCCAAGCCCTTGTTCTCGTCTCGCTGCATCTTACGCGCGAGCAAACGTTGTTTCCGTCATGCAGCAGCCACAATTTAGACTTAGTAATCGAGCTAGCATCTACAATCATTTGATGCAACTCACTACGAGTATGGCGACACGCGGAAAGTACCAGCAACGTCAACATCTACGGTTTCTACCTCAGGCAAATTACATCATGCATCCAGGTACCGTAGTCTTCCTCAGGCAATGCCACCAGGGCAAAAACTCGATGAAAAAAAATATCATGTTATGTGTTTTAAAAAAATTGGTGTGATTGCTGAACGGGTGGCATCAACCCTGGTAGGGTCTAAACTGTCTGCCTGATCACCTAAGCGACAACGGCTTGAAGACATGGTCCCCGCCAACCGAGTTGATAAACACCCAAGCAGCTCACGGTTCACCGAAGTGAGAACCCACCGAAGTGATAAAGAACTCAACGAAGGATATAGGTTCACCGAAGTGATGAAGGGTTCACCGAAGTGATAAATAATTCACCGTAGTGATAAAAAGTACTCACCGAAGTGATAAAGGACTCTCCGAAATGAGAAAAAGGATCACCGAAGTGATAAAAGACACCGAAGTGACAAAGGACTCTCCGAAATGAGAAAAGTAAAGGCTGCAAGCAGCTGTAATTCGCAAAAGCGAAGAGTACCGCAAGCAGCACTTGTGGGTGCACCACTATAGGGCGATGGACCACGTTCGCTACATGATGTCAGTAAAAGAATACGCAGTGAATTCGGGAAAAGACTTACCGATAATACTCGATGAAGCAGAGCTCAGTCCCGAGGCCCAGAAGCACTAGGCCACACTGGTGAACGGAAGGCTATGGTACCCCAAGACCTTGCAAGCAACTGAGTAAGATCGCCCATAAAAGTAATATAATAGTAACAGTAGGCGCTTTTTGTTACTCTACTAGGCCGTGAGAAGGGGTGAACATCCTGCAGTTCTTGCCAGGGCCGTAAGGCCTATCGGAGAAGCCCGAAGGCAACTCATTTCGGTGGTAATCTTTCCAAATCCAAGGTGTGCTGCAACACCGAAGCCACCGTGACATGTGAGGGCCTTGCATCTCAACACACCACGATGTGCGGCTAACAGACCACAGCTCGGTTGGACGGGGCTTGCAAGCACCGGGCGGTAGGTGAGGTGAGATGTTCACTACCGCCACGGTGTCGCACCCACTGCAGGATGTCACGAGCCAGCTCGGGTTAATACTTGGAGAACACGAGCTCCAAGTGTGGAATGTTGTGGGGAGAAATGGGGGACTTACAGTGTGAGTACAGTTGAAGAGAGAGAGCGAGAGAGAGAGCGCGCGATACTACAGGTATAAGTACTTGCAGGCCGTGGACGCTAACGCCAGAGTCCGTGCGTACAGGCAACACTGCAAATATGGGAAGCGAATGGAAGTCGAAAGAAAAGCCAGGTGACGGGGCTAGAAGGTTCTGCCTAGTGAAAGTGACGGCGGACCTCAGGGCAAGTTGTAGACGCGGCGCTCGGGCAGCGCCTAAACGAACACTACCAGAGAGCAGAAACATCAATTTTTGATCAGGAGACGGATCCTGTGACATGTGAAATCAAACAACTCGGGGATCTTGTCGAAGTGTTCACGCTCCTCTGGACCAACGCGCAAACAAGGATAGGAAAATATGATTACTGAAAACAGCGGGAAACGAAAAGTTCTTCTGCTTGAGTACATACGTATGAAACGGTCAGAAGTCGCCTTATAGTCTACAATACAGTCGCGCTTGCTCAAATAGACAGGAACTTGTGCTCATCCAAGAGTGCACACGGAACAGCGACGATGACAGCCACGCCAGCCTCAAACATGGCGCAAATGCAACCTGTTCATACTATCGACCTTGTATCCTCGCCCACCGAGGTGCTCGACGAGATTGCAGCGTTCCTCCCCAATCGGCACTTGGCGCTCTCGCCTTGACCAGCAAAGAAGACGTACAACTCGGCGACAGATGTTCTATACAGAATCGATCTCAACGGCGCCGGCGAAAGCACCCTTTTACCCTTTCCTTCGTAAGCTACGCGAGCGCCCCAATCTTGCGGCCAGAATCAAATGTGTGGACATCCAAGGCTGGCGCTCCGAGTATGAAGTGGCGACGGGAGCTGCATGAAACATTCTGAGAGACGACAGACTGACTGACCACGTCAAGAGAGACGGCACATCCTTTTCTAGCACAGAGGGATCCAAACTATTCGTCGAAACTGCTGTCAGGGCTGGGTTACTCGCAAAGTCTGTATTGCTCTCGGTCTCGACACTGCAGTCGAGCATTGCATGGTACACAACTCTGGGAGGGATTGGCGATCTCCTACCACTTCTGGTGCGCGGCGTAGAAGATGCGCACATTTTCCTCAAGCTGGCGCTGCTTTCCAACTTGGATTCCCTGCTTATCGATAGCTTGAGTCCATTTCCGCTGCTCACTCAACTCAAGGTAGAGGGTTTCGGCACGCTCAGTGCTATTAAGCTCAACTTGTTCGAATACCCAACATCATTGCACCCCATAATTATTGGACTTGTAGGCATTGTGGATTTGATAGTACCACGGGGAAGATGTTTAAGAGAATGCAGGGTCACATCTGCACAAGCATCACGGATTAAGAGCTGCATGGGTGATTGCTATGTAGTACTGTATGCACCACTTAACACGGAATAGGTCTAGTTCACTACCGGTATTGTAGGATGCAATGACATCATCGTCGCGAAGATACCATCTTACATAATGCCCCACCCTAACGTGCTCCACCAGTAAGCTGGCCACACCAGTAAGCTGGCCGCCCCACCAGACTCGACGCAACGTTCTGCGCAATTGAGCCACAATAACTTTGTAAAATAAGATAAAACTTAAAGATATAATTATTTATCTAGCTCTGCATAAAGTCCGAGTATATCCTTCAACATAGCACTTCGTGCACGTTAGTAGCGCGCGCCGACGTCGCTCACCAGCCTAGCTCTAGCTAGCCTCCATCACCACTCTCTCTGCCTCTACAGCTAACTGCTGAGCCTACTACACCTAGAGCACTCTACTAGAAGTAATATATTAACGCTGCCGACTCTTCTTTTGTTGTTAACGCTAATTTTCTACACGTAGCCTCTTATTCTCCTCTATAAGTATCGTTGCTAATTGCATCGCAAGCTAAGCGCTTTTAGTAAGCTAGCGTATCGCAACGTTCGTTAGGCTCTCTAACTACTAGCGCAGCCGCTCTTAGAGATAGCGTACCTACTACTAAAGCTCTACTACTATATATAGTGTCTCTGTCTACGCTACTGCCTACGCTACTACGTTATTATCTATAGTTATCTGCGGTAGAGATAGTATTCTAGCTACTATAAGCGACGATAGAACGCGATCTAGATAGAGAGGGATAAGGCCTATTACCTAGAAGCCTACCTAGATATTCTACTACGTAAAAACTATCGGCTAGATCTATATATAGGCTATAAGAAAGTCTATCTTATTAATATAGTAGACGCCTTAGTAGGCGAGCTCCTTAATCTTACGTCCGTACGCGCGCTTAAGAGAAGAGTAGTAGCTTATATCTAGAGGCTAGAGAAGATAAGAGGTATAAGGTAGTATATAGAGAGTAATAATCTTATTCTCTACGTAATACTAGTCGAACTCTAGCGTAGCGTAGCTACTATAGCTATTAAGAATAAAAAGCTAATAGACTCTAGCTATACGAGACGCTATATACTAATTAAAGTACTTTACCTACTTAAAACTAAGCTTATCTATCGTCTAGCTATTATTAGAGACGCTAATAATCTAGTCTAGTAGGAGCCTATTATACTAGCTAGCCTAGTAGACCTTACTAGATAGGATTATAAATAGTAGTAGATGTAACGGGCTAGTACTCTTTAGTCTTACTTCTTAATAGAATCTTGTATCGTCTTATAGAATCTAGGTACTCTAAGTAGTACTTAGATTCTACGCGCACTATCTAAACGACGCTTAGACGCTAGACCTTATCAGCCCAATCGTTGCTTAGGTAACTAGTATTATATATAGATAGCTACGTAGCTTAGAAGCTTAGCTCTCTATCGAATACAATTCCTTATATACTAAAGTAATTACTCTACGAAGCGCAGCCCCTTATATTTTATATTCGATTCTATTAGGTAGAAGCTCTAGTAACTATCTACTAAATCTTTTAGTACGTACCTTAATTAAGGCGCGTAGGTAGTGTTATTTTAGCACGCGAGGCCTATAAAACAACTTAATAAGTAATTATAAGAAAGCGCGTTAATTAAGCGACTAGCTTTATAGAAGCAGTTAAAGAAGAAGCCCTACTAGAATTCTACTAGTAGATAGTAGGCACTATTACTAGCGTCCCTCTAAGCAGGAATCGCAGTATATAGTAGAAAGCTCTATAGTATCTTAGAAAACTAAGCTATAGGTATAGTAGCTACGTAATAAACTATCTAAAGGCTATTCGAGCCTTAATAATAGGTAGTTAGAAGTAGGCACTAAGATAAGAAGTTCTATTAATTCTCTATCGAGTAAGGTATAGGCCGTGTAACTAGTCTTTAATTAGAGGACGAATACTACGAGCGTAATAGAGAGGCGCGAGCTACCTAGAGACGCGATAGAAAGTAGTAGATTACTACTTAGAGAAGCTTACCTAACGAGTATACAAATCAAGCCCTATTAGTCTATACTAACAAGGAGTAGGCTACGGTCTAGAATTATATAAGATAATTAAAAAGCGATTAGAAGCCCTACGCGATAGTAGGCAATAATAAGAAGATAAGAGAGTATTTTAAAAAGTTTCTCTAGAACCCCCTAAGCTAATATAATAGTAGATAACGTTCTAAACTTAAACGTAGAAGAACTAGTAGCCTACGCTACCGCTAAAGGCTAGGTAGGAGTATTAGACAAAGATATTCTACGTAAAATTATATAGATGCTAAAAGACGATAGGTAGAAAGAGGCGGCAATTAGACCTATAATTAAAGTAGTTATCAAGCGCTTAATAGTTATAGAAGGTAGAGAGTTACCTAAGTAAGAAAACTCTCTAAGAGCCAATTAGAGTGCTATAGAACAAATAATAGTATAGATAATATAACTACTAAGTCTAATAGCTAGTCGCCTAGACGCTTTTAAGTAGAACTAGGCTAAAGGACGCTTAGAACCATTCTTAGAAGCTAATACTCCTCTACTACTACTAATCTTAGTCCTAGAGCTAATACTCGCTCGCAAGAGTAAGTTTCTATACCTAGAGCTCTTTAATAGAGATAGGCTAAAGTACTTAGCCTTTAAGTATAAGACTTAAGCTAAGCTAAAGTACGAGTATAAAGGAGCGCTAAATATTACTTAGATTAAGTATATAGTTAGTAGGTATATAGGAAGAGTAGCGGATATACTTCTACTCTAGACGATATAGAACTAGAACGAGAAGAGTATTATAGACCTCTAGAGCTTTATAGACTAATAGTTTAACAACCTCTACTAGAAGTTAAAGGCACTTAATAAGCTCTCGAATCTTAAGTAGAGTAAGCTCTTAGTAAGAGACTACTATATAGAGTTTAACTAACTTAAGATCTAGTTAGAAGAGTAGTTTAGCGAAGTAGCTAAGAAGAGTATATTTCTAAAGGGCCTCTACGCGAAGCTATAGAAGTTATTAGTAATAGTAGACAAAGACTTATTATTCGAGTAGCTAGTTAATAAGGTAGTAAAGACGTCTAATAACCTCTACTAAGTAGGACTCGTTTAAGTACGTATAGCGAGCTCTTAACTAGTAGAGCGCCTTATAGCGAGAGCTACCTAACACGAAGCTAGCCTAGAGGCTATAGACTAAGAGCTTTCTAAGGTAAGTTACGCGTAAAAACCTAGGAGTAAGAAGCTATAGAAGTACTAGCCTAAGTACTATAACTATAGTAAACTAAGCTATATCGCTAAGAACTATCCTAATACTATACGTATTAGAAAGGTAAGGACCGCGCTAGCTACTAGTAGACGAGAGCTTAAGAAGGAGGCTAAGGACCTATTAAGTAGCGACTTAGAAAAAGAGGAGCTCTAAGCTAGAGTCTTAGCTTAGAGCCTTAGAAGATAGATAAGAAGATATATAGCGAATAGATTTAGTTTTAAGAAAAGTATATACGTACTCTACTAATTACTATTAATATTATTATAAATAACGTCGCGAACGCTATAGAGCTTATTAACTATAGTTACTTATATTACTTACTAGTTAATAAGAAATTCGCTTACTATTACTATCTAGAGCGCTATTAGGTCTCTACCTAGATAATTAAGGGCGTAAATAGGATACTGTTAGAGATTAACAAGATTATTTAATTCTCGTTTAAATTATATAGGTACGAGGAGACTGCCTATACGTATATAATAGACCTATTCTTAGAAGAGGATATTTACTTAGGAAGAGACTAGATAAACCGCAACTACGTAATAGTTACACTAGTAAAGAAGAGTCTTTTTATCTACTTAACTAGCGTTCGAGTAAGATTAACTAAAGAGATCTCTAAGAAGAAGATCTAATAAGTAAATATAGCTACTTTTTTTTAGCTTTTATCTATTATTATAAGAAGGCGCTAGATAGTATCTAGATTTTTGCCGTATCAATCGCGGACATCGACAAAGCCTTATAGCCTAAGAAATAGGTAGATATAAGAGTACTACTACTTAAGTAGTATTAGAATTACTTTAGCCTATTTAACTCTAAAGTAGCTAAAAAGCTCCTACTATACTAAGAACCTAGTATAGACTATAGGATTAAGCTAGAGCCAAAGGACAGCTAGCCGCTATAGAGACCTTTATATAGTATATCCTAAGGCAAGCTACTAGTCCTATAAAAAGAACTTACGTCTCTACTAGAGAAGAGATTTATATACGTAAGTAGTTCTCCTACAGCTATACTAGTACTATTTACTAAGAAGCCTAGAGAAGGACTTAGGTTATATATTAACTACTAGGCGCTAAACGCGATTACTAAGAAAGACTAGTACTCTCTCCCTCTAATTCGAGAAACGCTTAATAATATAAGTAAGGCTAAGTAGTTTACTAAGCTAGACGTAATTACAGCCTTCTATAAGATCTACGTTACCAAGAGTAATAAGTAGAAAATAGCCTTTAGAATATAGTTTAGACTATTTAAGTAGCTAGTTACTCTATTTAGTATAGCTAACTCGCTAAGTACCTTCTAGTAATATATTAACTAGACGTTAAGAGAATACCTAGATAACTTCTACTTAGTATATCTAGACGACGTGCTAATCTACACTAATAGAAGCTAGAAGCAGTATTAGAAGCATATCTAAAAAGTACTCGATAAGCTATAAAACGTAGAGCTCTATATAGATATTAAGAAGTACGAGTTTAAAGTCAAGTTAACTAAATACCTAGGGTTTATTATTAAGGTAGGCAAGAGTATTAGTATAGATCTAGCTAAGGTCGTAGTAATCTATAGGTAGGAGGCTCTAAAAACTATTAAAGGCGTAAGATTATTCTTAGAATTTACGAACTTCTATAGAAAGTTTATTAAGAACTTCTTATAGCTAGCTACTCTACTAACTAGGCTTACAAGCAACGTATTATTTCGCTAAGGTTCTAATAAGTAGTTAGTATTTAATAAGCTAAAGGAAATCTTCGTTTTAGAGCTAACTCTAGCGTCATTCGACCCTAGACAAGAAATAGTACTTAAGACTAACTCTTCTAGATTTGCGGTAGGTAGAGTACTATCGCAGTATAGTAATAATAGAGTCTTACGGCTATACGCGTATTTCTTATAGAAGAATAACGCCTATAAGTACAACTATAAGATTTATAATAAAGAGCTTCTAGCTGTCGTACGTTACCTAGAGAAATAGAACTTAGAACTATAGTTAGTTAAGAGGTTTAAAGTAATAACGGATTATAAGAACCTTAAGTACTTTATAAAGCCAAGAATACTAAACGAACGCTAGATAAGATAGTCGCTACTCTTAGGCTGTTATAACATAGAACTATTATACTAGCTAGGTAAATAGAACGTAAGAGCGGACGCGCTCTTATAATAAGAATAAGATATATCTATAGAGGCTAATAACGAGCATTTATAGAAACGCTTTATCTAAATACTTAAACCTACAAACTTCTATTATAAGGAGTTAGAGGAAGAAGACCTAGCTAGAGCTACTATAGTTATAGCTACGAGGATAAGAAGCTAGGGGCTAGACAATTCTCTTAGCTAGCCTTCTATAGAACAGGATCTAGTAGAGCTACCTACTAAAAAAATAGTAGCAGAATAGAACGAACTAGAGAAGCTTTAGTAAGAAGTAGTATTATAAGACAGAATCTACTAGGGCGCTAGGAAGACTATCAAAGACTAAGAAAGATAATTTCTACTTAGCTTAGGACTTAAATACTTAACTAAAGACTATTTAGTTAAGAGTAACCTACTACTCTACTAAGGACGCAAGTAGGTACTTAATAGCGAGAAACTATAGACCTAGATTATTAGTAGCGCGTACAACTCTTTAGCCACTAGTTACCTAGAACGCGAGGTAACGTATAAGATACTCGTAAGAGACTACTTCTAGCTTAGTATAACGTAGATAATTTAAAGATACGTTAAGAACTATAATACCTATAGGAGGAGCAAGTCGTAGAGAGAAGGCAAGTAAGGCCTTTTAAAGCCTCTCCCAATACTAGCTTAGATCTAGAAAGAGATCTCAATAGATTTTATAGAAGGACTACTAGAGAGCGAAGGTATAACAAGCCTAATAGTAATTATAGATTAACTAAGTAAGGGCACTATCTTCGTACTACTCTCTAATACTAAGATAGATATAGTAGTCTAGAAGTTCGTTAAGCGAGTAGTTATATACTACTAGCTACTCAACGTAATTACGTTAGATCGCGGCAGCCAATTTGTTAGTATCTTATAGACAAAGCTCTACGAGCTTCTAAAGATTAATCGAAGATTATTAATAGTATATTACTCGTAAACTAATAGCGTAACGAAAAGAATAAACAGCGTATAGAAAACCTATATTTAATTCTTTACAAATTAGGCTTAGAACGACTAAGTATCGCTATACCTAATAGCTTAGATTACTATTAACAGCCGCACCACGACGTTAATAAGTATATTACTATTCCTCTTATAATATAGACACGAGGTAAACCTACTATAGATTAAGCCTAAAGATAGCTTAGAGAGGTTAAACTAAGCTAAAGAGCTCTTAGATATATAGAAAGTATAGGTAATTACGTTAAAACTCTAGTAAGTAATAGAGCTAGCGTAGGCAAGTATAGCTAAGTTCTAGTAAGAATAAGAGAGATAGGCGAACAAAACTTAGAGAGAAGTATAGAACTTCTAAGTAGAGGATAAAGTATAGCTAAAGCTTAATTAGTAGTATAGCACGGGTCGAAGCTCTAAGAAGCTTAACTAGAAAAATGCTAAGTATACTATAATCCAAGTAGTCGATAGCTACTTAGTTAAACTAGATACCCCGCTAGGTCTATACCTAGTATTCTATATAGACCGCCTAAAGCTCGCTAGTAACGACCTACTACTAAGCTAAGCCTAGGATAACTTATAGCCGCAGCTACTATAAGTAGATAGAGAAGATGAATAGGAGGTAGAGAATATTATCGCCAAAGAAGTACGCCGCCGTAGACGTAGGCGTAAGCTATTCTATAAAGTAAAATAGAAAGGATTCTACTAAATAATAATTGAGCTAGCGGTTAACTTAGAAAATACTATAGCTCTAGACTAGTAGAAATAGGTAACGAGAGACTAGCGAGATTAAGATAGCTACCTACTAGATAGATACTAACGAAGCCTCTAAGACGAAACGCAGTAGAGAGGTACAAAGAAAAGTTCTCTATAGGACCCCCTCGCGGGGGGGTATTATAACGGGCTAGTACTCTTTAGTCTTACTTCTCAATAGGATCTCGTGTCGTCTTATAGAATCTAGATACTCTAAGCAGCACTTAGATTCTACGCGCACTATCTAAACAACGCTTAGACGCTAAACCTTGTCGGCCCAATCGTTGCTTAGGCAACTAGTATTGTATATAGATAGCTACGTAGCTTAGAAGCTTAGCTCTCTATTAAATACAATCTCTTATATACTAAAGTAATTGCTCTACGGAGCGCAGCCCCTTATAGTAGAGACTAGCTAGACGTATTAATACACTCTATTACTATTACCTACTCGCGATTGCCTAGCTGTACGACAACTGCTCTACTAACTCTATTAGAGCTAGTTATAACTTTTAACGTTATAGCGACGCCTATAGCGAAGCCAGTCTTATTAAAGTTATAGATATCTTAGTCTAGCACGCTGTACGTCTAGCGCGTCTTCTCTACTAGCTTAAACTACGCTATAATAACGATAGGATCCTTAGAGTTAGCGCGCTAGCTATTAAGCCTTCTACTCCACTTTATCTAAAGCTCTAGCTAGCTCTAGATAAAGCGCGACATCTAGTTCTTGCCAACAGGTTGCGGAGGTAGATCTTGGCTACGCGTAGCAAGTAGAGTATCTGCTATCCGTCGCACGTCGATAATATAGGGCGGAAATCCTCGTCAATTAAGGTCTAGGATCTACTGCACGAGAGACTACTCCTCGATAGGTAATAGCTTACGCCTAGTAGATAGAATCTCTGATCGTGGCTAGATACCGTGGAGGCGCGTCTAGAGAGTTGATTTTGGCACGTCATACGCTGCTGCAAGTGCGCGCACTAATTGTTTTGGATTATTACGATAGGAAGCTATAGCAAGACTTAGCTTGCCTTCACAAGAAGTCTGTATAGAGCGTTGTCGTCGCGGCATTGTGGTAGTTGTGCAGAGCGTCGGGTCAAGTTTGGTGGGGCGGCCAGCTTACTGGTGTGGCCAGCTTACTGGTGGAGCACGTTACTATTTGCATTCCAATGGATGCGCAGCCCACGGGACGTGCGGCTTGTGTTCGCATCATGTAGAAGTTGATGAGTGCCATCTCGTAAAGGGTTAAGACGCATGTGGCGCCTTATCCAGACGGCAGTCGCCATGATGACGCGCAATCGACCGAACACATGCACAGTAGATGACGACCCCGCCACCATCAGGTTTACACGGTACATTGCGGCAAGGTCTTTTGATACATATCTAATTGTCAATCGATAATTATCCCATAGCTCTGACCACTCGACCCTTTCACCTCAAGCCTAGTTCACACAACATGGCCGACTTTGCACCACCGCCAGTACGTATTCGGATACGTGATTGAAAGCGACGCCGGTATTGCCGGTGTCGCATATATATGCACAACTGACCTAGTGCACAGGGTCCTCCCCCACCAAAGGTACCAGACGGTTGGAAAGCAGTCTGGAACGCGCAGTACAGCGAGTGGTTCTACGTCAACGTCTACACCAAGCAGTCGCAGTGGGATAAGCCCGCCGAGCCCGCCCACGCGCCTAGTGACGCGCCGCCTCCTGGCGCTCCGCCGGGCCATGCGCCTTCAGCCAGCGGAGCCGTCGGCAGTCAATCTACGGGCGCCAGCGAGAAGGGAGGCTTTGGTAGCAACAACCCGTACGCAAACATAAGCGAGGACGAGGCACTCGCTAGGAAATTACAAGAAGAGGAAGATGCGCGTGTTGGCGGACACTTGAATCCTTCTCGCGGACAAGCCAACGACTACTACCACCAGTCGGGCCAGGTGCAGCCACAACAACAGTACGGCGCATATGGACAACAAAGCCCCTATCCACAGGAGCAGCATTATGAGCCGCAGGCACACGACAAGGGCAGTAGCAAGGGCAAAGGCTTTCTAGGCAAGCTTCTCGGAAAGGCATCCGGGTCGTCATCGTCGCATCAGCAACCACAGCAGCCTGTATACGGGCATGCGGCCCCAGGAGGATACTACGGCGGCGGATACGGTCAGCCCATGGGCGGTGGCATGCCTATGGGTGGGGGCAGGCGTCCGGGAGGTGGCATGGGCATGGGAGCAGGAGGTTTGGCTCTCGGGGCCGGAGGTGGTCTGCTAGCTGGTGGGCTCATAGGCTCAGCAATGGCCGATCATGGTGACACCTATGTCGAGAACAACTACGGTGATGACGGTGGTATGGGCGGAGGCGACATGGGGGGTGACATGGGAGGTGATATGGGAGGTGATATGGGAGGCGATTTTGGAGGTGACTTCTGAGCGCCCTCTTTCCCAATACCCCTTCATTTTTCTGTGCCTGTATAGATACCACGGTTGACTTTTGGATGCAACGGTTAGCAAGTCGAATTAATTTCATTCCCTCGTAGGGAACTTCTAGTACTTGATACTCTAGCCCACACTTGTACGGTAAGCAGTAGTCTCTCCAGACGCCTTAAGACGAGGCATGGTACTGCTTACAACAATTGACGCTACAGCACAAGATGAACTCTTCCCCATATACACAGCTAATTTTCCTTGTCAAGAAAACATGCTCCCCTTCAACTACATCTTTCCCGTGCGAGCCTAGACGCCGAATTTTCTAGGATCCAGGCTTGCAATCTGCGCACTCCGCACCTCGCCATCAAATACCAACTCACTCAGCAGTTTCCCTGTAGCGGGCCCATTCTGGATTCCCCAGCATGTATGCCCAGCGCCCATCAAAAGCCCTTTTACACTCGTTTCTCCAATCAGCGGACCACCCCCGCTACCCCTGCTGACATTGGGTAGATAGCACGCCTGTCTCGCTGTAACTTGTCCATCGCGTAGTTCCTCGGAAATGGAAGCTACCTGGTCGACGATTTCCTGACAGCGGCTCTCGTCGCATTGCACAAGGTCAGTGGCTGTGGGCAAGGGGATGAGTTGATCGCCGTCGCCGCAAGCGTACACTTCGTTATTGGGACGGGCATAAATCTCTGGCGTGACCGTTTCGCCGCGTTTACTGGTGCTGGTACTGCGCGGCATATCAATCGAGGTGAAGAGTGCATAGGCGGAGACGGGTCGAGATGGGCGGATGGTGACGCTGTGAGCGCGCAGAGCGGATATGGGCGACGGGCTCCAGATCGTTTTGGTCCAAGCGCCGGCGGTGAGGATGACGGTGTTTGCTTCGAGGATTTGTTCATCGCCAGTGTCTTTGGCCTTGTAGCATACGGATCTGACGGCGTTGTTCTCTTGTACGATGCTGGTAGCGGAGCCGTAGATGATTTTCACACCTTGCTCCTCGGCGAGCTGTGCCATGCTCGTTGTGAAGAGGTAGGGATGCACTTGGGCGGTTGTGAGTGGTGTACCCATCTCTTCATAGGATTTTATGCCATCTGCAGCGACCCAATCCAAGTCTTTGGGTACGCCAGCGGCTCGCAGTAACCCGATCGCTTTCTGTGTCCGCTTCTGCAAGCTTACAGAGTCATCCTTGGTTTTGCCATTTGCATCTCCCTTGTCACTCTTTTTCTTTGCCAAGACGCCATACATGTCGACCTGTCCACAATGCACAGCACGGTAGCCCCAGCGATCAACACCACCGTGTATCTCAGCTAGCTCTTGATGCAGTTTATAGCTTAGCGGCACAATGCAACTTGGGTACGCCCATAATGCTAAAAGACCCCCGGCTTTTCCCGATGCACCACCTGCAATCTTAGTCGCTTCTAAAAGGGTGATTGTGTCTCTTTCTTTCTTAAAATTTGGGTGGCGGGAAAGAAAGTACGCTGTAGTTGAACCGATTATGCCACCACCTGAGTTTGTTAACAAGGTAGACTACGGGAAAACTGAGAAGATATTACCGATGATAACAATATTGCGTTTTTGTTCTTCAGTTGACATGATTTTAGCGATATGTGAAGTTGCTCTCAGCATAGAGGTGTCGGTGGTCTGGAGGTGTGGCGTTTACCGGCATGGCTGCAATTTTCGGTCATAGTTATACCGAACCGATTGATTACAGATACGTCATAGCTTGCATATTCGCAACAAATCGCGAGTATATGGGTTGGTTATTTGCAGTCGGAGATTCAATTTCTGTTTACCTGAAGAAAACTGAAACTAAATTGACATGTTGACGAAAAGGTTACATTCAGTAATCCAGACTAAACACCTCGAAAAGGGTTTCTACAGCGTTTTCTTGCGTACAGAACTGGCATATACAGGGTAGAAAACTGAACGTCAGCAGATAATCTCCTCGATGGTTGGGCCAACATCAACTGACACTAGTACTGCTGCCGATTAGCACATTGATACGAACTTTTCACATTTCCGTCGAAGCCCCAACCTCTAGGAATCTATCAATAGGTACCCACCAAAAGCCTACCGGTAAAAAGAATTTTTCCCTCGCAAGCCAATTATGCAGAGAAGCCAAACGGCCCAACCACCATAGTACTCCAAGCCCACGTCATTCCCTTCAAATATCGTCCAGATCATCTTCACTGGCCCTGCTCTTCTTTCCATCACCGTTCAACCTGTCCATCTTAACGTCCTCGTATCTCCTAGACCCATTTGAGTCGCCGCTCATAGCCATAGCTTGACGGCCAGTGTCCGAATTTTCAAGGAAAGCGCGAAGGCGCTCTTTGCCGACTTCAAGACCTTGTTGGCTGGCGGCATTGGCCACGCGCATGATAGGGCCCCAAAGGTTGAGGGTATAGGTTACGTAGGCGGCAACGGCTAGTAGTATAAGGAAGATGAAATATATTGGGTTGCGTAGAACTGTAACATGTTAGTAGTCAAATTCATAACAACACATGGGGCTATGGGGAGCGTACCGGCTACAATCTCGTTCCACCCTAGAGCAAGCATTGCTGGGTACAGCCAAAATGGAATCTGGGACAGTCCGCCAATTGCACCACGCTTGGCTTCGACGTAGACGCCATCCGCGGTCTTCTTGAAACGGATGAGGAGGTCGGCTTGCTTGCCATCGGATAGGATAGTCATCTCGTCTTCTAGTGTCTTATCCTCGTCATCATCTACGCCGCCGATAGGTGCCAGATCCTCCTCATCTGCAGGCGATACTGAAGCCGGTGCGTCGCCAATCCATGCATCAAGTGGCGGTGGCTTTGAGGTTTTCGCAAGCCTGAAGTGTGCGAGAAGCGGAATGACTGTAATGGTGGACTCGCGGGCCTTGGTGTACAGGCCATCAATGTCATCCGTAGGACGCCATATTCTCGGAACACCAAGGTCGTCGTAACGGAACTTGTCTTCAAAGTTCTCCCGGAGCTTCAACAGAATGTTACCCTCCATGACCTCCTCGTCAATCTTTGCACGAAGTACACCCCAAGACTTGCGTCGTAACCTCCACAGACCCACCTCAACCTCTTCGGCACTAGCATCGAAGCTGGATGCTCGATCAGTGAATCGCTTTTCAGCGCTCTTCACAGTATCAGTGAAGATTGCCCATACCCGGTCCCAGAGATCCTTCTCTGTTGGAGGCCGATCGCCATGCTCGGGCGCACCGGAACCACCTCGACCAGAGCCAAGCTTGTTGAACTCCAGGCCAATAGACTCGTCTAAACGCGTACGTACCCAGCGTTCGATTCTGGTGGCCAAACGCCTCATCTCGTCTTTGCGGAGGCGGCCTGACACTTCATCCAGCTCCTTCTTGTAAATGTTCAACTCGCTTTCGTGGCTGCTCCAAGCGGCACCTTCAATCGCCAATGCTATGGCGTCGTCCTCGAATTTGGACAAAGCCTTCTTCTTTTCAGAGTCGACAATGTGTGCAAAGTCGTATGACGCATTCTTCTTCTGGCCGTTCTTTACCGCCGCACTGACGGCTTCGGTGAAGCTTTCTATACCAGACTTGTGAGCGGCCGTAAGTTGCTTCTGGAACAAGGCCTTCAGCCGCGTGTCAACCTTGCCCTCGAGCTCTGCTTGTTTCCGCTTGTAGACACCCTTGTGATATCGGCTTGCGTTGACATCAAAGTCTTTGAGGACCTTTTGCCGAGCAGCATTCATCTTGGGTCCCAGGTCGGGGATAAGAGAATGTGTGCCTGTCCGAGCATCCTCGGCCTGCTTGTCTTCCAGTGGCGCAATCGTCTCATCGAACGCAACCTGGACCTCTCTCGAGATCTCATCACATCGAAATTGAGCGAGGAGTTCTTGCTGGGTGGGCAAATCCAAATCCTTGTTGTTCACAATCTGATCCCACACGCCCTCGGCGTATGCGGAAAAGCCGTCTGCGGGAATGCGTCGGTGGTACTGGGGCAGGAAAATGGGTGCCGTCGCCTCGTCAATGAGGCCGCTCTTCCGTGGGTCATTGTATCCCTCCTTGAAGCGCGTGCTGAGCTGTGTGACGGCCTCTTCAAACTTTTCGGGCTGCAAGATCTTGTGTGGCAGTGCGACAAAGGCAAAGTCGAAGTAGTCCTCTATCCGCGAGTTCTCAAGCCCGGCCGGCTTGGAGATGGTTGACCACAACTTGGAAAGGTCCTGTACGAGAGTGTTTTGCAGGTTCTTGAGGGGTGTAGTGCCGAGATGGTCGCGGATGACGAAGAAGAGGAGTGACCGAGGGGTGGATCTGAATGGCGGTCAGCATGCACGGTATGCCACCTCTGCCGGGGCACTCACTGGCTATCCTTGACGAATAGCTGCAGGTTGACCTCGAAGACGGTCTTCAGCAGTCCCATGTTGGCACCCTGGTACAGACCAACTTGGTGTTCCCAGATGTTGACAATTAGTACCTCGCTCGTGGCAAGCGCGAATAGAGCGCTCTTCCGCTCAAAGTCCTGGTCTTCTCCTCGCTCTCTGCCGTCTGTGCCCTCGACGTCCATAACGAGGATGTTCTCGGCCATGCTGGAACCGCCCGCCTCCCGCTTGTTTTTGCTCATCCAAATTCCCTTTGTCGTCTGGCGGCGCTCCTGCTCTGACATGACGCCAAACTGGGTGCCAAAGAGGTGGTTCAGAAGCGTCGACTTGCCCGTCGACTGTGAGCCGAAGACGGATATGAGATGGTAGTTGAAGCCGGCAGGAATCACCTTCTCGATGTTGAGGTATGTCGATACGTTTCCGCTGCACGGCGTTCATACATTAGCTTTTTTGGCCTCTCTCTCTCTCTGCCATGGCCACAGCCGCGTGGACGGTGTCCGGGTACCTACTTGAACATCTTGTCCTCGTCAATGACCTGGATGCCGTGCTCGTAGGCACCATTGTCGGCGTTCTCGCCCACGCCGGCGAAATGCGCGTTCATCATGAGAGACGGTGAGGTGTGGTGTTTGACGTTGCTGGGACGGCCTTGCCCGTTGACCTTGAGATGTTCGTCGGCCATGATTATTTAATTGTACAGAGACCAGCCAAGGGAACTGCACGTGGTGCGGGAACGATAGCGGCTGTGGTAGGGTGAAAGCTGGCCGTTGATGTCACAGGCCGGCCCGCTGCTGGAGGGACTCGCCGCCATTCGTTGCTGCACCCTTGCCCCGCCGACATGGTGGTTACTGCCGTACAAATGACGGCTGTATGCATCATTCACTCTGCACTTCTGCAGCCTTTCTGAGACCTAACGCCCCTGATGCTGCCAACTGCACTACCTTGAGCACATGAGCACCCATCCTGTCAGAGAATCCTGTCAGAAAGTGTGGCTGTCATCGTCCACGAGGCAACCATACGCGAGCGCGGCTGGGACTTGGCATCGCCAAGTGTCCAGCACGAGAATGCGCCATGTTCTACTTTGATCAAGGCATAATCATAGAATAGCCTTAATAATATCGCACTATGAATGCAGCATGCCATGTTTCAAAACTTCCTATACCCCTTCCCACCACTGACCATATCACCACTAATCTTGCTGATTTCCTCGCTGTTCTTGACCCAAGCCTTGGTCGCATCCTCCCACGCTCCCTCTCCAAACTTGCCCTTACACCACTCCAACACTCTCTCAGCCTCCTCCCTGATCTTTGTTTCAATCATCTTCCCCTCATGTTCCCTCCTCTCGCTTTGCTTTTTGGCCCGAAACGCTTCAACCGAGTTGATGAGGGCCACAGCATCTTGATCACCGTAGACGAATTCGACAAGGGAAGCAGACGCATGGGCACTGTTGCCAACTTGCTCTATAATTCCAGCATCTAGTCTCTGGCCTTGTTCCTTCTTTTTCGGCTGATAGCCTTCGCATGCGTCGGAAACATCCCCTATCCACGCTCTTGCATTATTGAAGTCGCCCTCCGCGCGATGCAGAATACCGTGGAGCAGCATCCCTTCCACAGCTGGCGGAGCCTGCATGTGCCGGACTAAGAAGTGGGCTGATGGCAGGTCATGGTTCACAATATGTAACAGAGCCTCAATTGCGGGGTGGACGTGTAAGTCTGCGATGGTGGCTGTAAGCCTCGCATCTTGGGCTTTCTTGGGTGTGTGGGTGAGGTTCGTGTTGGATATGAGCGCGTATGCTATTGAGTCCAGTGTCTGAAAGACAGCTGTGTGTGCCATTTTTCTTGCTCACCCACAAAGTCAGGCGACAGGGTACTATGAAGATAGTGCGGAACTTGATTTGCGAGAACAGTATGTCGTGACCTGTAGGACTTGGAAAACTTACTAGATAACAAAGACAGCAAAAGATGGTAGATTGGCCTCCATCCCGAAAACATGTGACGTGCTTCATGCATGTTGCATGCCGATCTGAAAACGGAGACGTCATGACGTATCTTGGAGAATAACCGCCTTGGTGAATTACAGGAGATGTTACATCTGACTCGACGTTCTGGCATTTAGTGAATCTAATAGCCACAGCAGTTGCAATTACATGTTTATGGTTTAGGAATATTTGATTTTTACGTGTACGCTATGCTACTCCATCCAAACGTTAAACCAGAAACTAGTCTTATAAAAGATCAAGAATGCACAGAACGGAGTCTGTCAAGATGCGCTCATTAAACGCCGGCGAACAAAAGCCAATGGCCGAATAACGCGGCGATGCAGGTCGGGCATTATATCGTATCGAAAGATGAAAGCTGGCAAAGTAATCAAGTAATAAATGTGCCTCAAAGTATGAGCATGCCTAAGATTTCTCCTTGTTCTTTTGCTCTCCCTTCTCAGCCTTCTCCTCTTTCTTATCGGCCGCGTTCTGGTGTTGCTTAGCCTGGTGCTGCTTCCCTTGCGCGACGGCCTTGCGTTCCTTCTCGCGCTGTTCTTCGGCCTCAACCATTTCTGCAGTCAAGTTAGCCTGGTTTCGTCCATGTACAACATATGAGCAACATACCTCTCCATTGGTCCTCACCAGCATATCTCTCGTGGTGGATCTTCTTCTCGATTATATGCTTATGCTCGGGATCGTTGGGATCAATGACCCTAATTGTCTCCCACCTTCCCTTTCCCTTTGCCGCATCTGCACCCTCAATCGCGAAACTGCCCAAGAGCGCAGCCAGTGTGCCGCCCTGTGCATACATACGCGCTTGCACTAGCTTCTGCGAACCACTCAAGTATGGGTTGCGGTTGACCATATGCCACGAACCAGCCATGGAGGCGACCCAGAAGCCAAAGAGGAGAGGATATCGGTTTTGCGCTGCCCAGTCTTTGGCGCGCTGGAAGGCCGTCTTGTTGGATTCGTAGAGAGCCTCGCGTTCCTTTTCACGCTCGATCTGGCGTTTCTTCTCCGGTGTGTGCTCGATGTCGTATTTTGCGGAGGCACGATCAGCAGCAATGACAGCTACGACAGCGTGGTTAGTATCAAGCTTCAGCTGTTTGGGAAAGGACTGATCAAGACATACCTACAAATGTACCGGTAGAGGCGACAAGGAAAGCTCGGAACGGTACTGTGAGGGCGCGGAAAGAATGGAATCGCCTACTCGCAGCCATGACACCTGCAGCACCTACCGCCGTACCGATGACACCACCAATCGATCCGCCCTTGATGGTGGCACTGGGGCCGGTTAGTATATCATTATACAAGTTTGCTTGTCAGTGCAATACTCACTTGTAATGCGCCTCCTCTTCTTCTTTGGTAAGAACCTTCATGTTGTTTGGTGAGACTCGCTCCTCGTATATGCGTGTATGAGAATGGGGTGCTGCAAAGTTGGAAGCGAAGGCGGGCTATTTATTTGACGCTGTAGAGCGGTGACTTTGGTTGCAGCTGCTTTGTACGGAGGTATATGAAAAATGAACAACAATCTCGTCCGGCGCACACGGCGTCTTATAAAAAAGATGATGCAACGGTCAAAACTACTCCATGGTGACGTCGCCGAGCTTCCGGCACCGCTAAGCCCACTTAACATGTGCGGGCATTGATGAGGTAAGTGCCCGTCGGCAAGCCTTGCCTGGGCCTGCACAGCGTCTGGGCCGATTATCGTGCGTTATCACGCCGCTCTGGTTAGTTCACCATATAGAGACGGCCACTAAGCATAGCACGCAACTGCAAGTAAGCAGTGCGTCCCCAAGATCCCGGGGTCTTCCATCGGGGACATGTCGCAGGTCGCACGCTGTTCGGACTTGACGCGCCGAAGCGGCATCTTTTTAGTTGCCGCCCGCCGCTCGCCGCTCGCCGGCTGGCCTCTTGAACATGCGGCTGACCTCCCTGACCCTTGATCCAAGTACACTTGATAAAAACAATCCACCGTGTAAACATTGAACCAAGCTTTACGGTGGTTATTGCCAGTTGCAATTGGTCTCTCTCGTTCTTCCTTAGCTTTTCAACTACGTGCGAGACTTCTCGCCCGAACATGTCCGAGTTGCCACCGAACTCCCGTACTTTCTCCAAGCGGCACCGAGCATCCAGCAGTCAACTCAGCAGGACGTCGCCTTCCCCGCTTACTCACCAAATCTACTCATTTTTTCAGTACTCGGCATGTAGCGTTGTGGTAGGCATCTGTTCG
This sequence comes from Pyrenophora seminiperda CCB06, assembly GCA_000465215.2. Lineage (NCBI taxonomy): Eukaryota > Fungi > Ascomycota > Dothideomycetes > Pleosporales > Pleosporaceae > Pyrenophora > Pyrenophora seminiperda. Next base: position 713,495 of record KE747810.1, read on the forward strand.
CACCCCTCACATATAGCACGACAATTGACGACGCCGACAAGGTGAATCAGTATGTGTTTGATACCCGTTCAAGAATACATACATGCCACAATGAAAACTATAATAGTCCTATTACCGTTCTGAACACTCTGCTTCCTTTTAATGGATAAACATGTGGGTTCAATCCAGTTCGTTGTTTACCATAAATCTCCTGCTTATCCCACGCTAATCCCACCAAGCAGTCGGACTAATGGAAATATCAGGATAAACAAGAAAGGACATATTAGTCGATAGGGCGTGTCCAGAAAGCGATATTGTCCCAATCAACAGTGGAGAATGTGCGTGTTCGTCTTAGGCCAATGGATTCGACAATCTTTTCGACATTGATCTTAGCTTTTGGGCATATCCACAATACCTTCTTCGAGATTGAGAGCGAGCGGTGTACTGGCTGATAATACCCAACAGTACATATGTGGATGAAGACATGTACAAGCTTGAGTATAGCCTTCAACGGAAGGGACCAAAACTGGGACGTGGCGCAGGGTTGCCATAGCGAGGAAGCATGCCAGCGGGAGGTCCAGGGCGTGTGGCAAGAGCAGGATTGCAGCAGAGCATCGCAACGCGGGAGCCATACTTGGAGCCTCGAAGAGACACCATATGCTTACGAATATGGCCGCCAACAAGGTCACGATGTTGAGAACCGCTGTTGGTTAAGATGTACTGAATGAGATAGTTTCCAAACTGGTCACCAGCGACTGCTTCCGTGTTAGCAGTTGTTTAGTCAGCTCCATCATCGATACTTACTGTCAATAAGAGGCATGCGTGGACGATCGGGGCGAGCCTCGCAGACACGATCTAGGTATCGGTCCAAAAACTCGCCACCTCCAATCTTGAGGCACTTCTCGATGACCTTGGAGGCATACTGGTCCATGCTATACTCTGTACTGAAGCGGAGGATGTGATCGATGGCGCGACTGCGGTCTGCGGGTGCGCCATGCTCGCATATATGCTGAATGCACCAGTTGCCGAACTGGCCGTGAGCAATAACGTCGATACTGGCCAAGACCTCGTTGATGCATGGACGCTATTACGATTTAGTACGGGCAGAAAACATAAGAGCTGTTTTCACATACCTTATCCTCCTCCAGACAGTTCTCAAAGATATTCTGAACCACAAGGCTACCAGTCTCGCCCAATGCGACCTCGTGCCACATGCCTCGCAGGGCTTCGTTGACGTAGCGCATAATCTGAGGCGGAGAATCGCTCCAACGAAGCTCAAATAGCTTCTGCCACACATGGCAAGCGTAGCGGTGAATAACGGTTTCTGGGATACGTCGGAGCAGCTCGTGTACCATGGTCGCCTTGTACTCTTCAGGGACGCAGTCAAAAGCTTTCTGAATCACGTGGCAACCAAACGCATCCATGCTGAGCGCAAGAGTGTTACCGCGGATGGCTTGAGCAATGGCAATGACCTGATCATGAGTACCGTGTTCGAAGCAGCGCTGTACCAGAAAGTTTCCGAAGCGGTTGACCATCAACGCGTAGGCTTGGGAAATGATTGCTTCGACGATGTCATACTTTTGTTCAGGTGTACCCACCTTGAGCTTCTGCTGAAGAAAAATGGATGCCTGCTGGTCGTTGTTGCAGATTATCTTATCGACAATGTACTTCCAGTTGCAGCTCATGTTGCGGTCCAAGAGACGACGATAGTTCATGGGCTCAACAGGAGAAACGTACTGGGAAGAACCAGTCTCGCTTGTTGCCTGTCACTGTCAGTCAAGGGAGCACAAATAACGAACGACAACTAACTTGGGAGTTCCATGGCGACGGTCCCATGCTGTTTGGCACAGTGAACTCGTTTGCGTCTGGTGATAGTCTGCTGGACATGGTACCGATCGGTGCTGGATGGCCGATAGGATAAACCGGGGGTACAGGATACTGACTGTAGCTAGCATCGAACGCCGAGCTTGGGCGACTCGGGGGGTTACTCAGGCCGTTGCCCATGCCCATGCCGTTGAGGAAGTTACTGGTCATGCTATTGGACACGCCAGTGTTGAAGCTATTGCCCATACCGCTGCTATGGAAGCTCTGGTCAAGCGGGAAATGCGTGGGCTCGTTCAGGAAACCATTTCGGCGGTAGCTTGCTTGTGTGGTTTGTGTTCGTGGCTGAACCTGCGCTTGGGTCGGGTACGGAGGTCCAAAGCTGTTGTTTCCCATGTAAGCCGGACGGGCGGGTTCGTTCCCCCAACCATAGGTGCTTCGAGTCGAGGCGTTGAATTTGTTTTGCAGGCTTGTGAGCGTCTGCTCGGTAACTTCGCCGGGGTAGTTATAATCCGCCTCGGACGATTGGCTGAGGTGTTCCATGGTCGACCGAGCCACGTGCTGGCTGTGCATTTCCTGGTTCACGCGATGAACTTCATTGCGGGCCTCTTGCAACTCAAGCTTCAGCTTCTGCAGCTCGCCGGCTTCCACGAGAATAACAGAGTTGTCCATGTCCGTGGGCGGCGTGGAGGCAAACTCATCGGTGGCTGGAGTGATAGGGACAGATCCGCTAGAAGAGCTGTACGGGTCGTGTGGAGGAGAACGTCCGTTGAGGCGCTGCATGAGCGAGTCCATCACGGCCGATTCTTCGTTAGCGTCCATCTTGGGCTTCTGAATATGTCAGCTGGGGCGACGAGAATACGCATACATGTCCGAGTACTGACCTTATAGCCATCGAACGAAGAGTGCTGTTGGAGAAGAGGCTGGTTGCCCAGGGTAGAAGAACCGAGTGGCCGCTTCATGCCCTGCGTGTTGGAGGTCAACGGTAAGCCAAATGCGCGTTGAAAGGCAAAGGGGTATTGGTTGAGGCTCATGTTGCCTACCGCCTGGCCCAGGACTTCCGGCGAGGTGTCAATTCTGAGGTCTCCCACCGCCATGAATCGACTGGGGCCCTTGCGGGGCGTAGGAGAGCCATCGGAAGTTATGTTGAAGCTCATAGTAGCTGGGCCTGAAAGTGTGGGTAGATGGTATAGATTCGAGAGGCTGCAGAGGTCTCCAGTAGATGGTGAAGACTTTTGGGGTTGGAAGGCGACTGCAATCAAATCGTGGGTTATTGGGCAAATGTGCAGATAATATGCAGGACAGAAGCTGGCTGAAGCTCAGTTGGCGACGTATATAGCTAAAGGAGATGGAAGGAACGAGGAAGCAGCTCAGATGAGCATGTATTAGTAGGTCGCGGACCTGGGCATGAGGGAAGGACAAAGCCAGGCGGGGAAAGGAAAGAGAAAGCAAGAATGGGGTGAGGAGAGGACGACAAAGTGGGGTGGGTGACGATGAGAGACGTCGAGGTGAGCGCGACTAGACGGAAGGCGCGTCGGGTGCAGTACGCGCGCTCGCCGTCACCTCAAGTGTAGGTACGACAGGCACAAGCGTAGAGTGGGTCCTTTGAGCTTGCAAAAACTAATCAGTTACAGTGCTGCAACTGCCTCTGACGAACAACGCCAGCAGTGAAGTAGACTCTTCTGCAAGCATGGCAAGGCTTGGTCATGGCTATGGCATACGAGAGAACCTAGCGGTGGCGATACGCAGACTCTATTGCAACATGTGTATAAACAGTGGCAAAGTCAGCAGTAGACCTAGAAATGCGGGTCGATTGAGCAATCACAATCAAGAGTAGGGTGCAAGGCTACCATATCCAAGGTTCCACAAAGTTCCAAACTACTTCATATCATCCACTTTCAATAACGCTCGATGGCGTGACGTTCCAATCAGAGTCGAAGAATCCCATCGCTAGCGCGCCTTCGACACCTTTCCATTTTGCATTCTCTCCAAATACAACAAAATCGGGCTGTCCTACGCCCGTCAACATCGGCACCATGCGAGAAGCCTGACGCAAACCCTCCTTGTCGGCACCCCACAGAACCAATTCAAGTCGTTCCCCATCCAGAGGTCGTAAAAAGGCTGCAGCTCTGGCTTCCCCTTGATATTGATGCTCTTGACCCCGATAGTCAGAGATAGTTAATCCAGACTCGCCGACACGTATGGAGAAATTGGGATAGACACCTTCTGGAACAGAGCCAATAGCCAGAGTGATGATATTCCCGGTCATGTCTGATGGGACGAGGTACGAGGGTGAGGAAATGATACAAGTGTCTGCTTCAAAGTATTGGTGCAGGTTGCGAGAGACCTGCAGAGCAATGTGAGATGTGTCTGAGCCTTGATGCCGAATGACAATATGGCTCTGGGTTCGGAGGATGGCACTCATGGTCCCCAACTGCAGGCCATTCCTCTGAGGCTGCATCGATATCGTGGACGAACCAATCTTCCAGCCGCTGGCCGCCTTGTAAGCACTAATTAGAGATTCTGCTGGAGTCGCTGCTTCTGCGAAATCCAACTCCTGCCCGTCAATGGTCACTGACTGCCCCCAGATAGCAGTGTCAAATTCAAGATCTTGCACATTGGAAGTCTTGATAGTGTGTCCTCTTACACCAACCCTACCATAGCGTCCTGGATCTTCTAGATGTTTGACTTTGATACCATTCTTACTGCCCATGTCCCCAGGATCGCCGACGACAATAAGAAAATGCACCATCTTCCGTGGCAACGCATCTTCATTTCCCGCTTGGTTGTAGTAAAAGGCCACCAGCTCCGGTGTTGTCATGACGGTATCCCACCAATGGTTCCCACCAGCGACTTCATTATAGTTTGAATCGGCATGATTGCGGTACAGCTGCTCTGCAAGCAGACGAGAATGATATGCAGGTACATTGTTGTCGACTTCACCATGCTGTTGTTGGATGGGAATCCCGTGTGCATTCGGTATTAGCATCTCGTGACGGAAGCTATTGAGAGCTGCACTGATGACTGCTGTGCGTCGGGGGTCTGCAGGCTGCCATAATTGATATGGCACATAGTTCTGAATACTGGTGTAACCTGACACGGGAGCTGCAGCAAGTACGTTATCAGGACGGTGAGTCAGGGCGAACCAGGTGCCCTGTCCACCATTCGAGTGTCCCGACATTATCCAGCGGGCAGTGTCGATGCCGGGGCCACTCCAACCAACATGCTCAATCCACCCCGGGATCGCCTGGATTGCAGCCTCTACATCCGCGAACCCCCAATTGTGCCAGTCATCGCCGGACCAGGGTGTCACGCCTGTAGGAAACAACACCCACGCGCAGAGATCCGATACAGACTCCAGGGCGCCAGCAACCATTGGGTTGTCAGCCTCCAGGCCTGCTCCGTGAAGTTGCAGTAGGACTGGCAATTTAGTACTCTTTGCCAAGCATGTTGCGTTTTTGGTCGGAGATCGAAGCATCGCGTAAGAGGCCATGCCGCCAGGGTGAAGGAAGGTGATTCTATGGGGTTTATGAAAGCTGACATGTGTTAAGCTCTGGGAGACTTGGAGAGCGAAATGGCCAACGCTATTGACGGTTTTGTAAGTGATGGTGTATTCGACTGAAGAAGCACTCTCTGTAGACATGGTTATGTTGAAGGCTATTGGCCTTGTTTGACCAGCAACAATAGTAATAGCTGGGGTGTGATGGTCATCTGGAGAGATAGAACCGTCTTGATCGATGTCATCGGTAGTATGCCCAACCACGGTTTGAATGTTCGAAGGCACGCCCTCAAAAAGGCTATGCATGGTCATGTCTGTCGGTGCGATGCGGACAATCTCAATATCATCTTCGCCGCTGTTTCTCAAATACACGGATCCAATAGGAGAGGCAAGCTTGCCATGTACAACATCAGACAGCAGAATGCCGGGCCTCGCAAGCTCTAAAGTTCCACTCGCTTGCCGTATATCGAGCACGACATCAATGCTGGGGTTCAGAATGCCACCAAAAGCTCTTACATCGCGGACAAGACGGAGGTTAATGATGTGAGGGCCAGGTTTGAGGTGCAGGACAGGAGGCGCCTTGTGAAAGCTGTAGTAGTCTCCTCCAAAGTAGTGTTTATCATCGACCCAGTACTCTAGAACAGCATCAGTATGCAGAACAACATGCTGCGTCTCGTTGCCCCTGACGATGAGCTTGCCGCGAGCCCATGCTTGGTACTGAACCGCGGCCCATCCGTAAATCTGCTTCAGAAAGCCCCAGTCAACATTGGAGTAGGCGACACTCAAGGAGACGTTGGCTGCAGTAGCACCGCTTTGGGTTTGCACTGCTTCGGTGATATTCCAAGACGCAGTTCCATTGGTGGGCAATGCACTTCGAAAAGTTGCTTTGGGATCATATTCGAGGTTCCTGAAGCCGCCATAATACTCGAGTGGATCCGCACCCCACGTCGCCTCTCTTGTTCCTATCTGAAAGGGCCCGAGGACCTGCCATGTATCGCTGATAGACAGAAAGGCCAAGACATGATACGACTGTTGCAGGGACAGAACAGAACAAAGGAGGCGCAAAAGCGACAGCCGGCTCGATACAACAAGCATGGTGGGACTGTCGATGAGGAGGCGTGGTAGCTGGTGCGCAAGCTTCAATCTACCAGGCCTTGGCTTATGGCTTGTGATGCATGGTGGCTCGCCATCCCTGTCGCTCGACTAGCAAGCAGATGCAAACCGCCCCCGGACGCGTGTCGATATCTCTTGAACACGACGGTTTCTGGAAAAACGTTTCGCGAAGAGATTTCGGTGCATCTTGCTCGCCGCTAGCCACTGCGTGACCCTCGACGTCTTCCAGGCCTGTGTATCGGTAATCTGCCCACAGCCAAGCCGCCCGTAACCAAGTGTCTTTTGTTCCCATGGCGTAACGAACAGTTGCACGAAAAACGACTCATAGACTGCATCTGCCATGACGCCCCCTTCAGCGCAGGACCCGAGTCCCAATGCGACCTTCAGGTTCCCCGCCTTTCAACCCGACTTGATGCCGACGCCAGAGGAAGATCATAGATATGGCTTGAGCTCGTCGCGTTCCGCCAGCCCCAGTCCCGCAGTGCACACCAACAGCAGCTCCGTGCCAGCAGACAGGTGGCTGCCACGGAAAGAGACGCGGTTCGGTGCCCTGAACGGTTCTGCGCCTGGCCCCTCAACCAGACACGGAAGACAGAAGAGCCTGAGTGAGGCGCTGAAGACGATACGGACGCGCAAGGGGAGCGTCAGCCAGAATGCGCAGGAACTCGCAGATGCGCTAAAGGCGCCGCTGTCCCCGAGCCTCATTGTATGTGGCAGAATATGCGCGGGCGATCTGGGTGCTAACCGGCACAGTTGCTCTGCGGCGTGTGGTACATGACGTCCATCTTCACCAACATGTCTTCCAAGGCCATCCTCACCGCGCTGCCCAAACCCATCACCCTGACGACGGTCCAATTTGCATTTGTATCGGGCTGGTGTCTGGTTCTCGCCATGTTTGCTAGGAAATACCCACGACTGAAGCAGACGATGCCATTTCTGAAGTACGGAATCCACTCACCATCCAAGGAGCTGATCATGGCTACGCTACCCCTCACCTGCTTCCAGATTGGAGGACATATCCTAAGTGCCGATGCGACCTCAAGGATACCAGTGTCACTGGTGCATACAATCAAGGGACTCTCGCCCCTGCTAACTGTTGTGGCGTACGGCACTTACTTTGGGATCCGGTATTCGCTTCCAACCTACCTTTCCCTGATACCACTCACCATGGGCGTCATCTTAGCATGCTCGGCCGACCTCAATGCTAATTTCATCGGCCTCCTCTCCGCATTCGCCAGTACCATCCTTTTCGTGGTGCAGAACATCGTCTCCAAACAAATCTTCAATGACGCCGCAGCTGCCGAGAAGGATGGCCTTCCACCGAATAAATTTACCAAGCCCGACAAACTAAACCTCCTTTGCTACTCGTCTGGCCTAGCATTCCTCTTCACGCTCCCGCTCTGGCTGTGGACCGAAGGCTTTACTCTCATCTTCGATTTCTTGCATGATGCTTCGATTGAGTTGTCAGATCATCCTGGCGCCCTCGACCACGGACGGCTGACGTTGGAGTTCTTGTTCAACGGTACATTCCACTTTGGACAGAACATTGTAGCCTTTGTCTTGTTGTCCATGGTCTCGCCCGTTACCTATTCTGTTGCTAGCTTGATCAAGCGCGTGTTTGTAATTGTGTTTGCCATCGTCTGGTTTGGAAAACCAATGACGAAAGTCCAGGCTTTTGGCTTTGTGCTTACTTTTCTCGGACTGTACCTCTACGATCGTACGCACGACGCGGCCAAGGCAGATAAGCGTGCAAAGGCGTTGCAGTCAAAGGACCATGGTACACTTCTTCCCTTGTCAACTGACGTCAAGTCAAGACCAGTTTTCTCGGCTAGCCCGTCCACCATGTCAGGTACCGGAGCGTATCCGATGGCATCTTTATCCGAGCCAAGGGAAGAGAAGAGAGACGACAGCGTGGGGGGGTTAGGTTATAGACGAACATCTGAGCAAAGCTCGCAGTATCTGCCTCCCGGAACAAAGGCCGAGGATACATGGCGTCCGAACGATATTAACGGTAGAAGAGGCATAGGCGTTTCATAAGCAGATGCAATGCCACTTGTTGTGTTCGGATGACGGTACTACTGCATGGTGACAAGCGACGCATTTACTACACCTAATGAGCATTTACATGACTCAACATAACTTATCATTGCATCAGACCTTACGTACAGCAGCTATCGCATTACCGCCACCAGTCCGAACTTGATAAGAAATACCTCTCGCAGCATGCAAAACCAAGCAGAGACCCGACACCATTAGCCGAACAGAAGCAGACAGAGACACAAAGCAGACGTAAAAGTGAACGACTTCCTGGACGCCAATTGGGCATTTGCGTGACTCGTGTAGCACATTTCTAACGTAGTCCCGCTCGCTATCGGACCTTTCCTCGTCGCCCCGCTGCCGCCAAAACATGCGTAATGCAGAAGCAGTCGGCACCAAACAGCTCCCGCATAGAAGATTGGTGCCGATGTAGTAGTCGTCGTTCGCCTAGCAACATCCCTTCTTCTGCTCTGCGTCGGCCGACTTGCTGATCTCAAGTACTTTGCGGTCATTGCCAAGGACCGGGCCGCTGCCTTCGCCTTGGTCAAGGGCTTTGCTTGAGACGATGCGGTAGATTTCTGCAAGTTGTATTAGCAGTGAGTCGTAGGGAGAAGCTTGTCGAGTGAAGGGATGGTGATAGAGTGGCGGTGTAAACGCAGGTCCTCTTATCTCTTCATCCCGGAACGTAGAGCTTTGCGCCGGCCACTGCTACTTGCGTTCGGTGGCACAGATTATGGGTGCAACGTGGGACGTACCTGTGAGAATATTCTGGAAGGCGAGCTCGACGTTGCTGGCATCCAAGGCAGACGTCTCGATGAAGGAGAGGTTGTTCTCGCCTGTAGGCCCGTGTCAGCAGAATTCGAACATGTGGCAGTCACAAGATGTGCAACTGCCGTTGCGATAAGAGGATACGCACTCGCAAACTGCTTGGCCTCCTCGGTCGGCACTGCCCGCAGATGCCTCAAATCGCTCTTGTTACCAACGAGCATGATGACGATGTTGGAGTCGGCATGGTCGCGCAGCTCCTTGAGCCACCTCGTCACATTCTCGTATGTTTGGTGCTTGCTGATGTCGTAGACAAGCAGGGCGCCGACTGCGCCGCGATAGTATGCAGACGTGATGGCGCGGTATCGCTCCTGGCCGGCCGTGTCCCAGATCTGGGCCTTGATGGTCTTGGCATCGACTTGAATCGAGCGGGTTGCGAATTCGACGCCGATGGTCGACTTAGAGTCGAGGTTGAACTCGTTGCGCGTGAAACGGCTCAAGAGGTTGGATTTCCCGACGCCTGAGTCTCCGATGAGCACCACTGCGGGGGTTAGCGGGTGACGAAACGGGGCATGGAGAGGCGGGCGGAGGCGCCAAAAGAGCAAGTGAGCAAGTACCCTTGAAGAGGAACTGGGGGGGAAAGCATCGTCAGTACATGCCACAGACACACATGCAGGCCGTTGCACGGCGCTTACTCACATCATATTCGTCGTTGGCCATTGTTGCCGTGGGCGGGGGAGGCGGACTGCTGGTTGCTGGTGTACGCGGGCGCTGTGCGGGCACGTTATCTACAGACGAGGGCGGCGGAGGCTGCACAGGTTCAGGGCAGACAGGCAGAAGCGCGGGAATCGGGCGTCGTAAAGGTGGGCAGGTGTTGTATCTGGTGTATCTGGCTGCTCTGGCTGCTCTGGCTGCCTCGAGGAGTTGCTGCTCCACTGTCAAAGCACCACACTGACAACCCCCAGGAGCGAGCCCATGCCGTGTTAGGTAAGCGAGGCGCTAGGCTCCGCAACCCGAGCACGCCTCACCTCTCACCTGCGCAAGCCTGACCTGGCACCCTCCGACATCTCACGCATGTCTGCTATGGACCAATCAGCATCTCACATAGCAACTCCCCTCTGACGGTCGTAATAGTCATGTCGATGGACATTGATAAAGTATGGGACACAGATGAGATTTCCGAGACATCAACCGTTGCCCCCGGTTCGTCGGACGAAGAGGAATATGCCGTTGAAGCAATCCTGGCCGAGAAGGTCGATGACTGGGACGATAAGTACGGCCCGGGGAAGAGGTGGTTGGTAAAATGGGAAGGTTATGGAATGCATGAGTCAGTGAGTGACTTCTACACAGTATGACCAAGCTAATCGGCACTGCAGGTGTAAGAAGCATGCCTTCGTTCACAGCTAGACAACATTCGGTCGCAGGATTTCGCGACTTTGTTCATTGATGCTGAAGCACTTACTAACGCACTCTAGCTTGCTGGGAGCCACTATGTCATTTTGCGGGTGGTTATGACCACCCAGCGCTCGCCTCCTGGAACAAACGCAAGGCTTCTATGAGCAAAGAGGCTTTTCGGAAATACATGCAAGAAAACGAGGACGAGTACGAGGAAGCTTCTTACCGAGCCGAGGAGGCGCGTTTGGCCAGAAAGGCAAAACGTGCCAAGAAACGAGCCAAGGCCACCTTGTTGAGAGCTCGTACAGACCGTATCACAATCCAAGACAGTGAAGATGAAGAGGTGGTGCCTGTTCGACCGGGGACACAAGCTGGCCAACAACGAAAGCCACCACTCCAAGTTGCCACCAAGAACAGTGGGACTACAATATCCAGTTCATTTAACAGTTTGTTTGATGGTAGCTCAGACAGCGAAGCATCGCTCAGGCGGGCTCCTCAAAAGCGCAGACCCCGCGTGATACATTCGGAGTCCTCGTCATCGGAATCCTCACTAACCGCCGATTCCTTAATAGCTGAAATAAGGGCGGTTGAGACATTGCAGACCCCACCAAAGCATGTTGCGATGGTTCCCAATCCCAATCCCACCCCCAAATCGAAGCAGCCCAAGGCAGTAAGTTGCGAGGACTCACACAAGCCTTCGTCCGCTATACATAGAAAAGAAAATGCTCCGAAAAGTAGCAAACAATCGACAACAAAAGCAGCGGTACAGTTCGCAGCTGAAATACAGCGAAAAGGAAGCAAGACCAGCGAGACCTCAAGCGCTGCCGCTGATAAAACTACGTATACAACGGCATCTTCTGGTATTAGGCCAGGTCCTACAAAGCAATCATCCACTTCGACACGCCAATCTGTAAGCACCATGCTCAGTACAGCAACGAAATCTGGTCTCAAATTCGTCAACCAGCCAAAGCAATCGGCGCGCTCTGGATGGAAAAAAGGGGATAAGCCATTCTCTACATTGCATTTCCGAGCAGTAGCAGAGAAAAGGTCTCGCATAGAGGGTACTCCTGATATTGATGCCCTGAGAATCGTCAATCACCCATCAGCCGGGACCAAGGCGAAGGGCCGGGTTCCAGGCGATGATCTGTATGGTCGTCGAGAGACTGTAAATCGTCCTCGAGTGGATGATTCTAACCATAATGAAGCTCCAGTGCGGGGAACAATCAATCTAAGTATACCCCTAGCTCCATGGGAAACTGAGAAAGTTCCGATGGTGTGCAATGCATGGAGGCTCAGTAGTAACTGCCCCAAGACCGCACGAGATTGTTGGTTTATGCATCGAAACAAAGATCCGAATGGACGCGACTATCCCGTGCATGATGGGAGCAATATAATACCTCCTAAATATCGCAGACAGCCACTTACATGTAGCTTCTGGCTTAGAGGTCCAATTGGCTGCACCAAGTCAAGCGATGAGTGTATTTACGCCCATCGGAATACAGGATTTTTACAGAACCCTAGATCTGCCTATGACGCACCCATCATCATCGACTCCGAAGAAATGCCTCCGGTGAGGACCACTAACCGTGTCCGTCGCGCAGACCTCACCTGCTGGTTTTGGGCGAAAGGTATTTGTCGAAATTCGGCAGACGATTGCATATATCAACACTACCACACCGGTAAGATGGCAGACAAACCACCTGGATATAAAGCGAGAAAGGGTGACAGTAGGAACAACATACATGCTCAAGAAGCCCACATCCAAGATCATCATGATACTTTTTCAAAGGAAGACTCTGCTGCAATGGGCACTGGCTCTATCCCTGGGCATTCAGACAAATTAGAAACTAATGCCCCTATTGTTCCGCTTGAGGGAATTCAGATAACAAATCGTTCTCATCATAACACTAGCGAACAACAGCCACAACCAGTATCCACATTGCTTCCACCGCCTCCTCCAAGTCCTCCACCTTTCGAAGCTTCTCCACCGAAAATAATGTGTACACCTCTAGAAGCCAAAATAAGTTCAGCTTTCAACCTTGACTTCAAGAACCTGTTCACTCGCAGCGACGGCGATAACCCTTTCGTAGATCGCAGAGCATTCCTGATCTACCATCCGGAGCAACATATGGAAGAGTTGGCTCTTATCACACGATGGCTCATGATACACCACGTCCAGATTGGCAGTGCGCTTTGTGAAGGTGCTTGGGAAGATTTCCGACAACAGATAAACGAGGGCGGTTCGGGAATTGTTATGGTATGTATGCTTCACTACTATTAGCCAGATCAATACTGATGTTATCAGGCGCATCCAGATTTCGATTTTTATACAGAGCTTCCAGGGTTTGGCGCAATTCTTTGCAAGGAGATACGTGTATGGTCGATCGGTCTGCAAGAGGGATTCGAATGCGATTCAGCTCGATCGGACAATCCACCAGTGATTCGACATGATTGTATTGAGGTGTTTCCAGTCGGCGGATTCATCTATATCACTGACGAAGTATTTGAGAAGAAGCCGCTACTCGCCTTGAAGATTATTCAGCTTTTCTGTGCCAAGGTTGCGCAACTGAGGGGCGAGAAGTCTGTTGGCGACGAAATTGATGATGCCGATCTGCTCTGGCGTCTATGCGTTCGTCCAGAGCTAATGGAGTATCTCCTGAAGCACTGTGAAGACCACGAGAAAGAGTTAGAGGCCGGCGATGATGATATGCAGAGGTTTGTTCCCTAGTCTTGGCTCAGATTCGAACGTATACTAAGCACATTCTAGCCGTGCCCAACTATATACTCTACTATCAGAGACTGGCTACATTGAGCAAGACGACCCAACTACTCCACTAAGTCTCATTCCTGACAAATTTCCGATCCTCTCAGAGCGTCGCGAAGTTGCCAGTTGCCAACCGGTAGACTATTTTGGTACGCTCGCGCGAAGTCCCGAGGCAGCTAATCTACACATGATCCGCTATTATGCCGGACTACAGGTCGACCTGCGCCGAGACTTTCGCCAATTCTTCGTGGTGCATACTGAGCCGTCAGCGCCGTACGTACATGGGTGGATGGAAGAAATACAGACTATTGCCGCGGTCATTACGCCGGAACAATGCGTTGAAGAATTCACAAAGGATCAAAGCGAGAGCATGTTTGACTTTTGCGAACGCTACCTGCAGGAACTTTGAATCAAGCATGGCAAGCAGATGCTTCCCAAAGGTGAAATTCAGCGAAACGTGGTAGCATAATGTCTGGATCTGCTTGGGCTGATAGACCTTGAATAGCAGGTAACACTTAGCAGTGTACTGTGTAATGTTGTCAATGCGAATCCCTACACACAAAACAGGTTTTATATGAGGGCCATTATGAATGTCATCTATTAAGGTTTACTGTGTATGTACAATTTTAAGGCGTCTGCAGGCCTGGCATTGATTTACAATAAGCAAATGGGTATATTAATTCAGCATGCTCGGCGGAGGGCAGCATTTCGGCAAGCAATACGGTACTGTACACAGTAATACATATACGAAGTATACCAACACATCTTCGCCAGTGGTTCGTTGGTGCAGTCAGTAGGTGTAGAGACCACGTCGGAAACTTTCTGCTGCTGTTCCAATCGGATTGTATCTCGGGGGGATTAGGCTGACTCGCTGTCGCAATAAACGAACACATGGAACCCCTGTACATGGGTGATGGAGCCAACTGCCGATCATGCTGCGACACAGCCCTGTGCGCATTCCAAACTTGTTCTTGAACACATGCATGTCCACTCTCTCTCTGAGCATGTGCACGCCCCCTGTCGGCCGCATTCGGCCAGAACATGTTTAGGTAATTAGTGTGCGTGCGCCCGTTGTAGGAGTAACGCCATCTATACGCGGGTGCAGTGGAGTTGGGAGAGGAAGAGAATCAGGAGATCGAAGTGAGGGTTTTTTGCTTTGTTTGTGTTTATTAATTCATCAGCCGGGTGGTCCAGATCGGCGGGTAGAGTCGCTAGCTCCAGGTGTAGATACGCTTTCGCGCTGCATCTCCCTCATAGCCTCTGCGTAGTCATTCTCTGCTATCATGTCCCTTTTTCTGTGGCTAAACATGTCATCAATGAAGACATGTTGCTTCTTCTGCACGGGTTGTGCGTCATCCGTCTCCCCTATCGGTCGGTCCTCCAATGCGCTAGGGACGATATCTTCCGGCTCCAATCCAGCATTCGAGTCGCGCACGTAATATTGGTCCGGGGATATGACGGAGTCTTTGTGAGCTTTGCGTGTACGTTTCGGCTTGAAAGGGAAATTGCTTGAGTGTATGTAGTCGCCATCCGGGCTGCGCACATTTTGAAGCGCGTTCGCCTCCCTCTCCATGTCTTCCCATGTGGCGACGAGATTGTTGTCATTGCGACTGCGACTGTCGCTCATGTCTCCAGAGAAGCTGCCTAGTCGACTGATCCTGAAAGCTCGCAAGCGGTCCAGCGCTACCTTGAAGTCATCAAGCACGACAGAGTCGGTAAGGCACTTGAAAACGAAAGCAAATTTCCAGAAGGGATTGATGCCTGTAGCTCCTGGAAACCCGATAGCCCTTGTGACACATAGTATGTCCAGGACGATGAAGATTATGCTAAGCACCATGGACAGGAGCATGATGCCGAAGCGTGGCGATATGCGAATAATCTCCCTGATGCTCAATTCGTATTGGGTTTTGATGACCCAGAACAGATAAACAGTTGTGAAGATCCACCAAGGATCACGGCATAGGGCCTCGTAGGGTCGCGTACGGAGGAACAGTTTGTTGACGCCATGAAAGTAGGCAAAATTGGCGTAAATCTCCAGGACCCAGTATGGTTGGGCCAAGATGACGGTACCAATGAAAGTGTAGCTGACGGGCTTGGAAAGGAAGGGCTTAATCTTCATCCAGGCGATGAGGTTATGTAAGGACCATGAAGCGTTTAGGAATATGGCTGCAACAGACAGCCACCAGGCATGTACAGGGTTTGGGAAGAACAACCAGAAGCTTTGCCATAGACCGAGAATGAGCTGGCATGGGGTCAGTATGGGGATTAGCGGATGGGGCAAAGTGGACTCACTTCTAGTAAAATCAACTGGGGAAAAGTCAGCAGTGGCGATTGCGGACGAGAGTTTTCACTAACCTTGTGCAAAAGGACGCCTCGCCTCATGTTCGCCAAGGTGATGAAGCTCATAATGACAAGCGAGCCGGCCAGATAACCTTGAGCCCATGCTTCCAAAATGAGCTCCTCTGGATCACTGGGTTTCGGTACGACTTCGCGTGGCTTCCACTGCATATGGTGGATTGGACTCATGACAATCGCAGAATTTTCGATGTTCCCGCAAAGTTGGGGCGGTTGCCGAGGAAGCGTGATGTCACCAGGCGAAAGGGTTCGAAATTGGCCTCAACACTTTTACCATGGCAGGCACGAGTGGGAGTGACGGCGACGAAGGCGAGGAGGGTTTTGGAGGAGAGAAGAGAATGAAAGGCTCGCACAGGGACGAACGGGCGCGGTTGGGCGTTTCTCGTGGCGCGCCCGTTCTCCGCATCTCGCATTGAACGATGCGTACCCTGGAGGTACCGGGGCCGAGTGGTGCGCAATGGTGCTTTGGCTAAGAATGGCGTAGTGTGGGTGAATCATGACGGGTGGGCGCCCAGTCCTCGGCCGGCACCACGCGGCTAGGATTGTTGGTTGTCGAAGATGGCATTTGGTCAGCCGTTTGTCGACGCAGGTGCATGTTCGAGGCCCTGGGCACGCTGGGGCACCAGTCGGGCCGACAGTGTGTAATCAACA
Source organism: Pyrenophora seminiperda CCB06 (assembly GCA_000465215.2). Lineage (NCBI taxonomy): Eukaryota > Fungi > Ascomycota > Dothideomycetes > Pleosporales > Pleosporaceae > Pyrenophora > Pyrenophora seminiperda. Next base: position 729,874 of record KE747810.1, read on the forward strand.
TCAACATGTGTTGATGTAGTTCGCACGACTGATCATTGGAGACTGCAGTATTGGCAGCCCCGTTGTGGTGACAGGGCGACGAAGACGTGTATCGTGACGCGGGCACACGAGCGGTGCCTGCATGGCTGAAAATGAAGCGCAGGACGCTTTGCCTGGAAGCGGTCTACTACACCGCGTTTGATGCAGCTACATGCGACTTTGGATGGTTGACATGGGTATCAAGATTGTTGCGGCGGCCTGGCCAATTTGCTGGGATCTGGGGATGGTGGCCATGGGACAAATCCATCGAATCCCATGGCAGTACTTTGTGATTTCCCATGCAGATGCATGTCGCATGCTTCACAGACGCGTAGACGCTTGCCGCCTGCCGCCTGTCGCTTGCCGCCAGTGAAAAGATGGTAGGACGAGTATAGAGGGGGGGAAACAGATGTGAGTGTGACGTGACATGGATGACAATAGCCGCTGCTGGCGCACCTTCACATGTCACCTTTTCCCCACGGCAACAGCCACATAGGGCCGTCTTCTGACATTGCACTGTAATTACGGAGACGGTTCGCTTGATTGCATTTGGGCGCGCTTGGAAGCGACAAGCATGCATTGCGTAAGCATGCCTGACTTGAATTGACACTACGCATCCGCATGCTATTACCTGCTATTACCAGGTGTTCTGATTTTGCTGTAGGCAGGTGACTACGGTGCCGTACCACGTGCGCATCTACGGCCTGCCGACGGCTCAACGAGCGGCGGCGGACTGGTCTAGTCTTTGATGGAGGATAGGTACGCCGATGCGGGCAAGACCGTTGAAGCAACCAGGTTGCTGGGTCATTTGTGGACGGTCGAAGTCGTGGGTTCCCAGTGTTGAGTCTGTCGTACATCCTGCCCTCTGCCCTCTGTCTTGGACTTGTCGAATGCTGAATATGATGAACATGGAGAAACGCGCTAGTGACAAGGCGCATCACGGCTGCCCCGCTGAAGTCATTGCAGATTGAACATTCACCAGGGTCCGCATCACGTGTGCGTAGCGCGCATCACGCATCATCACGCATCGCGTATCGTGCATGACGCACCACGAATGATTGTTCGGGCCCAGTGTGAGCTCGTCCACGACGTCTCGCAGCTGCACCGCTAGCGACAATCCGCCCACCATGTTCAAAAAGAAGCCGAATGTAGGGACAGCCACCACCAAGCTAAAGCCTCACCCCTCCCTGATACACAAAGCTAGATCAAGCCCCTCTCCCCGCTCAAGTCCAGCGACCGGCGCAGGACAGCCGACCAGATCATCGCAGACTTTGCTATCGAGATCCCCACCGATGGCAACGCGACGACGCCCGACGACAAGGCCACGGCCTCTTCCGCTGGCCTCACGGCGATGCGCAAGTCGATCCTCCCCGAAAATGCAATGTCGGCACGATTCACCACCACGGCTGGGCCAGACCTAAAGCAAGTCTCGGGCACTGTCTATGTGGGTAACCACGAGGGCACGGGCGGCGAGCAGCGAGTACTCTGGGTCAAGGTTGCCGACAAGATGTACCCCACCGTCTACACTCTTTGGCACAATGCGCGCATAGTCCCCCTGCTCCACACGCCGCTCGTCGTAGTCGAGAAACTGCAAGGTGGCGCTGACCTGATGACGCCTGGCCTTCAGCGCGGCCCTCCGTTCCCCAAGAAAGCCACAAAGGGCGCCATCGTCGCCATCGCGAGCCTCGAGGCGCCGACGGTCCCAATGGCGGTAGGAGAGTGCGCCATAGACGTCAGCGCGCTGGGTCAAGTACAGGGCACCAAAGGGCATGCTGTATCGACCTTCCACTGGGCAGGCGATGAAATCTGGTCCTGGAGTTCGACAGGCAACGCTGGTCGTCAACCTCCTGATGCTCTTGAAGACTGGGATGACGACAAGAGCGAAGAAGTGAGCCTTGCGGAGCGCACCGCAGCCGTAGACCTCGAAGACGACGACGAAGGTGGTGGTGTTGCCCTGAGTACAGATCCTACACAGAGGTCACAGGCCGAGGAAGCGCAGGGTATCGAGGGGGAAGACATTCAGCCCAACAACGACTTTATTGACGTCCTGGATGACAAGGAACTGACCACCAAAGGTAAAAATCTCCATATGTCTACGCATCCGCATCAGCGACTAACCATGGCCAGAAATTGACGATGCTTTCAAAAACGCCTTCTTGTATGGTGTCCGATATCACATGGATCACAATAAAGGACATCCCAGTCATGGCCTCGACTTCCCACTCTCGCAGTCACACGTCATGTCCCAGCTCGTCCAGCCCTTCCTGCCCATCTACACCCCCGCCCGGACTGCGTCGCTACAAATCAAGAAGACAAGTTGGAAGAATCTCCGCAAGTTTGTCAAGTACCTAGACAAGCAGAAGATTCTTAAGTCCAAAGATCGCGACGGCAACGAGGTCGTCGTACAAGACATTGACTTCAAGGACCCCCAAATTCAATCATTCGTCCCGTACCGACTGCCCAAGAAGGATGTGTCGACCGCTTCAGGTACAAACGGTAAGCCAGCTTCGCCTTCATCCGCTGAGTCATCAGTGGGCCAAAAGCTCAAAATGGTCTCCGTATTACGACCCAAAGAAAAACTGGCTCCTATCTTGACTGCCTGTAAAGCGGATCCTCGTCGTCTTTACACCCCTGCCGAACTGAAGCAACTCCTCATTGCATATGTAGAAGCAGAGGATTTGATTGATCCGAAGAACAAGCGCCTCATCCGGATTAACCCCCAGCTTGCAGACGCTTTGCTGGGCTCATCAGCAGCCGACCACGCGGCACTATCATCGGGTACAATACCTAGAGAGGCACTGGCCGAGCGAATGATCGCTGCTGCCTCTCCCTTTCACGCTATCCTTCGCAATGATGCTGATATTGCCGATATAAAGCCAAAAGCTGGCGCACCTCCAAAAATCCAGATCACCCTCGAAACACGCAGTGGCAATAAGACAGTATCCAAGGTCCATGGCCTCGAGCCCTACTATATTGCACCACAGCCACTTGCTGACGAGCTGAGAAAAACATGTGCTGGAAGTACAAGCGTCGACAAACTGCAGGGATCGAGCCCAAAGGCCCCGGTAATGGAAGTCATGGTACAGGGCCCTCAGAAGGACGCCATCATGAAGGCACTGGAGAAGCGAGGCGTAAATAAGAACTGGATTGAGGTTGTGGATAAGACCAAAGGCAAGAAGAAATGAACTTTCAGCCTCGGTCTCGGATGAAATAATACCCAGTTCTTCGTATATCACTGTTTATTCACTCACCACATGGTATGGCAGTCAACTGTGCTTCAAATGGTCATGAATACAATGGCTTGGGGACACATAGGACTTGAGCCTAATTCAATCATAATAAGCCACATTTTGGGGCCGTTAATCATATCGCTGACGTAAAGGAGGATCAATCTAGGATTTTTTGCTGACCCCGAGACTACCACTGACGCTATTTTAAGGATTTTATCTGTAAATGATTGGTCCGCTTCACATCCGTAAGCACGTCGGAATCCGTAACTTTAGTTCCGAGCCTCGGCTCAAGGTGAGGATTACGGCATGTGGGCAACTACAAAACACCAATCTTGTAAACACCTTTCGCGTTTGATAGAGTGACATGTTCCCTTTGATATCATCTGCCTGAAACGAAGCCCTTGGTATGGTTACGATGGTGCAGACAGTTGGCATTGTCATTGCGGGCGCGTGCATGGCAGCACTCGCAACACAACCCACTATGAGAGGCAGTTTGATGGCTACGCTGGCGAGGTGGACGGGTTACAATGCGCCCGGCGGCTTATGGCGAATGACTGCTATACTCCTTGCACTGGCAAACCTCAAGAACCTGCCTTTCGTCTGGCACGTACGTACTCGCCACATTCCTACTATACTGAACACGTCGAGCTAACATGCACGGTAGATACGCTTCTTTCGCGCCTTCTTCTACCAACTCTATCTTCAACCCACTCCGATTCCACCGCATGCGCTCTTTCAGCCCTTGATAACTTCCACTCGCACTACTCTCCTCGAAACAGACTACAACATGCACAAGTCCAATAGCACTTATTTTAGCGACATGGATATCTCGCGCACCCACCTGTTTACCGCGTTGATACGCAATGGTATCCGAAAAAACAGTCGCCTTTATGGTGCTAAGAAGAGTGCTGTTGCCGGAGCAGTAGGCGCTACAGAGGGCACACGAGGGAAGCACATGATTGCACTGGGGGGAATCAGCTGCCTATACAAAAGGGAGATCTTGCCATATAAGAAATATGAGATGTGGACACGACTGCTCTGCTGGGATAGAAAATGGTTTTATCTGGTAACCCATCTTGTCAAACCTGGTATGGCACAGCCCGAGAGTTGGACACTGCAGCCTTGGAAGAAGAAGTCCAAGACAAGCGCCAAGAATTTCGACCCAGAGAAGTTGAAGGGCGCCGTGTATGCGACCGCAATTGCCAAGTACGTCATCAAGCGCGGAAGAATCACCGTTCCGCCCGAACAGGCACTGCTGGATGCAGACATGGTACCATCAAAACCTGAGGGCTGGGTGTATCAGGGACCAACACCCGAAGAACTTAGGGCCAATGCAGAGCTTCTACCCAAGGCTGTGGAACCAGAGGACTGGAACTGGAACGTCATTGAAGCGGAACGATTACGCGGTCTATCGGTGGCAGAAAATTTTGCAGAGATGGACGGTATGCATGACTTCTTTGATGGGGGAAAAGATGGTGTGCTTGGTGAGTTTGCAGATTTGCTCTATTAGCAAATACTGGCCTTTGATGGTGGTATAGTGGTATCCACAACTTAGTTGTCTATAGATCTAGATCTCTTCATAGAGGGTCAGCGCTTAGATCGTACCCAATAGTAGATAATCTCTAGAAATGGCCCATGTTTGTGTACATGGAAGGAGACTGAGACCCATGGGCGCTATCATTGGATGGTGATTAGCGTCGCGCTAAGGCATACTTCTGTACTCCTGGAAAGGTAACTGGGCCATCTTCCCGTAGGCAGCCTTGTAGGCTGCAGTCGTCACGTAAAAGGCTGCAGCTCGCAGTCACTCAGCGTTGCGGCTTCAATCACCTTATAACCAAATGGATCTAACAGACATTCAGTAGCAACCAGGGCTAGGGTTTTCGGAGCGCAGGTAATTTGCACATACCAGAAGTCAGGCTACCAATACTCAGTCGAACATTCGCTACCCAGGAGCTGACCGGTACCACGATGGCTGCCATTTCGGGCGTTGCGGGGCCTGCAGGTCCAGACATGGCTTACATCGCAGAATTGTATGAGGAGATATCACGACATCCACCAGGTATAAGCGCTAGAAAATTATTGATCGAACATTACATGTCACTTGGGGACATGTGGCTACAAGGAGCTTTAGACGAGGCAAAGAAGTTGAAGAGTTTGGTTCCTACAGACCCAGATGGCGATGAGTACCTAAAAGTTCTTGTGCGTACGTCAAGTTCTGCACCAGACGAGAAGAAATCACCAGGCCAGATCATTCGAGCTGGTGGAAACCCAAATGCCACTTCACTGAAGGCGGCTGCATGCGAAGGCGTGCGAGCAAAGGCTAAGCTATTGATTTCACGTTTCCTACGCTTGCAAAAGTTCAAAAAGAAGGATGATGAGTCCCACCAAAAGAGCCACATCAAAACCCAAGCCGTCAAAGAGGCAGATAAGAAACCTGTCAGCAACGCCATACGAGTGACGCAAAGAGCTTGCTCATTAGCTCAGAGAATTCACGAAAACCCAAAGGACGGAACCCAAATTGCCATTGAATATCTGGAGGATATTGTGACATGGGAACGTCATGGTGTGGGATCCTCCATAAATCCCGATACCATACGCGATGCCCTTGTCTCATGGTTGAATGAGGTCAAGCTTATGCTTCCCCAAGAGTTATTCGTTCATTGTGAGATTGCTTTCATGCATGTTGAGCATGAGAACCTGGAACGAAATTACGTCAATGACGAGACTATGCTTGGAGACAAAGTGAAGGATATTCCAAGAACAGACTTCTATGTGACCGAGGACAACTATGCTTGGTCCATGGATGAACTTGTTCAAGCCCTCAAGGCGAATAGCGGGGTTTTTCGCAATCCCCTGAGCCGTGACATGTTTACACCGAAAGATGTCGAGGGTATTCTCATGCATCCGGTGGGATGCTCATTAGCGGCGCTCCGTGTCGAACAAACCGAATTATTCATAGGAGTGCGGGTGGAGACGATGGAGAAAATGGAGAACCTTGCCGCAGTACTGCTAGCAGATCAGTCCAGCGACACAATGGCCAGCAGGACAGCAGTTGATGAGTTCCTCCTCTACGTGGCCACTTGTAAGCGTTTTTTATAACAATAAGTACAAGCACCTTGACTAACATCTTAGCAGTGCCGAATCTCGAGCAGAAGTCGATAGAGGATCTCAAATGCCCAGCTAAGGACTCACATACCGGTCAACCATATGACTGGTCGATCGGAGAAGCCGTTCGAGACGCGAAAAGCAACCGTGTATGCTTTCACAAGACTGGCGACTTCATTAAACAAGCATCCAAATACCTACGTAAGGGACGAGAGGTTACCGGCAGGGGACGATAAATGTAGATTAATTGTTGTAAGGCAACCTGTAATGGGCCAACTAGTTTCACCACTTGTTAGTACCTGCCTATAGGTATGGACGTTGGCGCTCGGAATGACTAAGTAGATTTGCAACCCTAAGCCAATTCACTGAACATCCCCGGCTATGAACCAACGAACATTCATTGTTGAATGCTCTCACAGTTTCAAATGACACGGGATCATATGACCACTGAATAATAGAGCCTGCGGATGGCTTTTGTCAAGGCTAACATCGCGCACGTGATTAGTGATACCTATTGTATAGTAGAGTCACATACGGCTGCGTGCCAAGATGTGCAAGTGGGTGATCACTGATAAGCTTAAAGAAAGAGCCATGCAGTTGGGGGATGAGTTGAAAGTAACTGATATCCTCAGGTACCGGGGTGCGGCTGACCGTTGCTGCGATGGTGTTGTTACGGTACCTACTACCTAGCGGGCATCATGGCATCATGGCATCATGGCCCCACCGCTTGTTGGCATCTAGTGACGATCTTTTGCTTAAATCAACTACTAAACACTGCAAAAGACAGAGAAAAGACATCGACTGGAAGATCGGGGTAGTTTTTTCTTTCTACGTACAAAGCCGTAACTGAACAATCGTTGAGCGAGTGAGTTGTTGTTGTAAAGACCGATTCAATCATCAAATAGCCCAACTCAACTAATACCACCTCGCCTTGTTCTCATAATGATGGAGCAGGCGCAAGAAGTTGAGTTTCTTATTCATCATCGACATGAATGAGGACATCACTAGGGACATATCCAGCATTCCGTGCAGCTTATTCAAGTGCAACGGGTCACACCATCAATGTCGTCGTAGGAGCAAGGGTTGCCATCCTTGGTGCACTAAAAGAGAATAGCACTGTCAACATATCCGCTTTTCAAGACGATACCTACTTAAGGAAGCAAGAAAAACACATACCCTGACGTTCTTGAACTTGGCAGTTGAGCATTTGGAAATGCTTGCTAAACCCGCTGCGTTGGTAACCGGAAACCATCAAAATATTGGCAACAATTATGATCGAGGCTATGATTGGATAACAAGAGTGAGACCAACGTCAAGCAAAGAAAAAAACAAGCTTGGAAGTGGAACACTACATGGAATGGGGAAAAGCTTCTCAATCCGTCTCAACCTCCAATGCCGGACCTTCAAAATTCAAGCATGCCAAATGCTTGTCCTGATGCAAATCTGCTCCGCCTCCCTGGTAAGCCCGTAAAATGCCCGAATTCCGTTCATTCACACCATTGATCATCCATCCGATAGCATCTGTGGCGTATTCTACAAGGCGTTCCTCGTGGGATTCCTGTGCCTCCGACTTGATCTCATGTAGACGTTTGAGCCAGTACATCCACCTCCATGGTGTAAATCCGGTTGGTGATCGCTTTCCCAGCTCCGATTCGACAAAATTCGGACCGCCCTGACCAATGGTACTCGGACAATCATTCCAATACACATCTGATAGCTGCATGAGATTATGTTCGGCTTCTTTGATCCATGCACACGCGGATGGTAGCAAGTCTGCAATGCTAAGATCGCGCATGGTGCGACGCCTGTCTTCGTCCTCTGATTTTTCTGAGGAACAGAGCTCTCGCGTCTCTTCAAAAGTGGCGTGGAACAGTAAGAGAGCAATTTGGCATACTTTGTCCTTGCCGACACGAGTTGATGCCAACTTCGCCAGGAAAGAGGAAAAGTTGAGGCGGTGGGCTGTAGACATGGTCGCGCACTCGTTGGTCCAGAACTCGGTCATGTCAGTGACCAAAAATGGCAAGTCATTCCAAAGCGTCCCTTCGACTGTCCGAGCGATATCAATCCCAAAGTTGCCTGAAACAGGCCTGGTCAATGGTCCAAGTCCCTGGATGCGGACAATATCAAGCACTAGGCCATCGTGGGTAGACGTCTCATGTGATGTATGTCGGCTTAGTTGATAGTACATATGCCAAATAGAATGAAGATAACCCTCAAGGGAGTCAACTCCATCTCCATTACAGTATCGTTCGCTGATGATCCAGGTTCGATTGTAGAAGGCTCCGTCTCGGACACTCTCGAATTCCCCGCGAGCAATGCAGTCACGCACATCCTGCCGATCATTGACGGCGTTGTCGGGCTTGGTGATGTCCGAGGGACCTTTTGGCACAGTGCTCAGCAAGGAATCTCGAAGGTGGTGCATCTTGAGGCGGTGGTGGTATTCGTGAGATGAGGTGCAGTGGCAATTTGAGATTGTGAATAAAGAGGATATTTCAAGTTATGAATTTCACATGCATACATGCAATCTAGCCAAGGAGTCAACAATTTCACTTAGCGCTGACATGTTACGTAACAAGGCCAATCGCTGAGCTTCGTTATCAGCTACTGCGCCGTGCTCTTGCATCTATAGCAGTTATACACCTAGGACGAGCTACTCGCTACATCAACAGACCAAGGTGATTCCTTGCAAGAGCCAATTGATTGGGGGAGATGATACTTTGGAAGAAAAGAGTCGTAATTGTTATTGTCAGAGACAAGATAAAACTATAGGCAAGTTACAGGTACAGGGTCAAAGTATTGAGGTCTTATATGAATCATGTTACATTGGATATCTAGTGCTAGACAACAAAACGATGGGGAATCCTTCAAGACTAAGCTACTAATACTAGTATGCTTTACATCTTAGGTTTCGGGTATTGGCAAACTACTACCACTGTTCTTGGTGCTGAATACACATGGCACCTTGATCCTAGAAATCGACGATCAGCGTCTGACGTTGCTATTCAGCAGGCTCCACGTTATTTTGTTGCACATCGCCTTCAGCTCCTTCCCATAGGCGCTGATAGCAATACTTGTTGTGAGGGTCATTGAAGTGGGTATACGGGTTGTCTTCGCTAAGCCATGCAGAACAGAGATAACAAAAGTGCGCCCGACACTCGCGGCAGGTGATGTGATTGCAGCCATGGCTCTTCTCACATGGTACGGAGCATTCTGGACATGGCGTGGTGTTTCGCAAGATGAAGTTGAGCGATGCCTGGTCTTCCTGCGTGAGCTGTTTAGCCTCACGTCGCTCACAGCGTTCAAAGTCACCATGCCACGAAGCTAGACAGACGACGCAAAAGGCTAGATTGCAGTCTTCGCAGACTTGCAGACGCTCCATACCTTCTACGCCAACCTTGCGCTTTTCATACCCGGTTTGAGGTTCGACTTGTGAGACGGGGTCTTGCGCTCCGGCTTCTTCTTCTTCTTCAGAATCCGAGTCGTCCATCAGGGCAACATCGGTAATCTTGGGGTATTTAGTAGTTCGCATGGCACCTTGACACCAAGTGCGAGGGCAGAAAACTATGGCTGGGTCGGATTCCATCTTCTTCTTCCGTCGCAGGTTCGCATATCGCTCGACTTGGTCGCGTGCGATGGGCATCTGCAGAAGTTCCTTGGGCGACAATAATCGATCCTTCTTCTTGTCACTACCGCACTCTGGTGACATGCACTTGACGTTGTTGACTTCGCCTTCGGTTATGCAACAATTGTAGTAGTCCTGAAGGCAGGCGATGCAGAAGACATGGCCGCAGCGTTGCATGCGATAACATGCCAACCCTTTCTTCGGCTCTAGACACACCTCACAGTCAAAAGTCTCCTTGTTGAAAAGGTCCTTCTGGATGCGCTGGCTGTTTTGTACGAGCTCCTGCCACATACTAGATGGTAGCTTGAGCTCAGTCAAGCCGAAGGCCGAATCTGCCTGTTCTTGTATGGAATTTATGTATGTGAACAAAACCATGCCTCCGCCATACTCAGCCCATAATAGGTTCGCTTCGGCGGCCAGCTGCTGCTGGAGGCCGTGGGGTAGCCAGGATGGCGAGGTCGAAACCTTCACTGTAGGCGGCACGTAGGCAGGGTATTCGACAGGCAACGCGAGTTCCAACCGAATAGGTGGTAGGTATGCAAGATGCTCGACCTCTTGGCCAGGTTCAAAAGTGACGGTGAGCGGCTTCACAGGCGCCACAGACAGTTCGAGCGTGGCGGTAAAGGCATCATCGTCGTGGAGAATGAGTTCTGGGTAGATGGATTGCAGCGTTGTAAGCTCTTCAGTGCGTTCGTCTTCGGCGTCAAAATTGGCCATGTCGGGGTCAGACTGCGGTAGAGAGAGCTTCAGGGTTGAAGGTGGCGGCGATTGGTGGCGGATCAAGGCGGTGATGTCGGATGATGGGAGGGTGTGATGATTTGTTTCTATCGATACAGCATGAGGGGAAAGGCCCTTTATAGAGGCCCATGATGAGTGAAAATGTTGCGTTCTGAGTACACAGCGTTGTCGACATGTACGTAGTCGCTGTGAGTGAATAGTTGTGTTGTGGGAGAACAGTGACGACAAATTCACCGAGGCTGGCTGCGCCACGCCAAGCCCGCCACACTCCTCCGGCCGGAGACGCGCCATCAACGCCGCACATGACTTCACCTCCTCCAAGTTTCCACCCTTCTGCGGAGGCAGGTATTCCTTTCGAACTCAACATGGACGGCCGGCCGCTTGCGTCGCTCTCACTGACGCATGTGCATTATGTTGGTCACATGGATTGGCCCTACTTTCTACTGCTAACATGCGTAGAATCCCGCAGACCGTATTTCCTTCCTGTGCGCATGGCTTGCCCTCGTTCCACAGGGGCTATGCGTCATCTATGCGACGCTGATTTGGTCAAACCGTGAAGTTGAGATTTTCTTGATGTTTGCGGGTCAAATGGCATGCGAAGCCCTCAACTGGGTATTGAAGAGATACATCAAGGAAGAGCGGCCGCGGGGTATACTCAGTGCTGCCTGCTGCCCGATCACGGTGCTAACGGATTAACAGAAATGCATGGCAAAGGCTACGGAATGCCGTCCTCGCATGCCCAATTCGTCTCCTTCTTCTCCGTCACTCTAGCCCTCTTCCTCCTCTTCCGCCACGTCCCCCACCCTACCGATACCCACACTCCATTCTCGCTTGGCGGTCGTTTTCTTCTCTCCGTCCTCGCATTAGTTTGCGCGGGCGCCGTAGCCGTTAGTCGGATATACTTGAATTACCATACACCCAAGCAAGTCATGGTTGGCTGTGCTGCCGGCGTCGCATTCGCTTTGGTCTGGTTCGCCTTCACCACCTATTTGCGGAGGGCTGGGTGGATCGAGTGGGCGCTCGAGACCCGGCTTCTGAGAATGCTACGCGTCAGGGATCTCGTCGTACAAGAAGACCTGGTCGATTCAGGTTGGGCACGCTGGGAAGACAGGCGGAAACGACAGACTTCCCAAGTCCAAGCTAAAAAGCGCAGGTGAGGTTTGGCTTGCATGTACATACCTCGTAAACGTCACCGTCATCGCAGGACACTGCTTCTACCAACATGTCATCGTCTAGACCAATGAACCCGAAACAACGGTAAAGTTTGGGACCTAATCAGCCTCTAAATCTCTCGATAAACTTAGCTCCCGTCCGCGCGTCGAAAACAAACTATGTATAGCCTGCTTGCAAACCCAACTTGGAGCAATCGGGAACCACACTTAGCATATAAGCATCTTCCTGTACCAAGCACGAGCGTAGAGTATTTCAAAGCTTCGCTTGTATACAGTGTCAGACTCTGCTTGTTCTCCCTGTCAACGTTTTCCTCATCTAATCGTGCTAACTTTGCCTAGTGGCATAGACTAGGTGTGGACCCTTGATGCGCATGTCATCGTCACACTCGTCATGGTTCCTTCTCGACGCAAGCTAGCGACATCTAGTAGGAAACGCCCATCGACAGCCCGCTTAAGCCCATAGGCGGCTGTATGTTGATTGTGCATCAATCCTTCCTATATGTCTCGACCCGGGGACATTTGCATTATTTCCTTCATTCTCTCCCTTTTGCATCTTTTCCAAACTGTACATAGTATAGTATTGTGATTTTGTCAATACCATCAACCATGTCAAACCGCAGCACTCGTCAGAATCTCAGTGGTTCGTTGCACCGCACCGCAAGCTTAGAAAGTCAAAAGGAGAATCGCAGCCCCCTCCCACGAACCCAATCTGCTTTTGATGTGCCTGCTCAAAGCATAAAGAAAGGTCCCAGTACTCTCGAAAGTCACATTGTCGCCGCCTCTAGCGAATTTGTCGGCACCTTCATGTTCTTATTCTTTGCATTCTCCGGACAACTCATGATCACCACTCAGGCGAGTGAGCGGTCGCTTGAGAACGGTGGAACGAGTAGCCAGCAGAACATCTTCATCGCGCTAGTGTATGGTTTCAGTCTGCTAGTTAACAGTTGGGCTTTCTTCCGAATCAGTGGAGGACTGTTCAATCCAGCGGTATGTGGGCTCTGCGTCTTCCATTTTGACGCAAGATGGGTGCTACTAGACGAGAAGGTGATGCTAACTTGTACCAGGTGACGCTCGGTATGGTTGTCGCTGGCCAACTTCCCACTATTCGAGCCATCTTTCTCTTTCCTGCACAACTACTCGGGGCCATATGTGCTGCTGCACTCGTCGAATGCATGTTCCCGGGCGATGTTGGTGTCGTCAACACTTCGCTCTCGGGAGGCACGACCATTGTCCAGGGTGTCTTTATAGAGATGTTTATGACTGCTGAGCTTGTGTTCGTCGTGCTTATGCTGGCGGCGGAAAAGAGCAAGTCCACATATATTGCTCCAATCGGAATCGGGCTAGCGCTATTCGTGGCTATGATGGGTGGTATGTTGCCCTCATCCCACTTGACACGTCTTGTGCGTGAATACCGTGACTAAACTTCAGCAGGTGTGTACTTTACAGGTGGCTCCCTCAATCCCGCGCGCAGCTTTGGACCAGCCGTCGCTTCCACAACGTTCATCGTTTACCACTGGATCTACTGGATTGGACCGATGCTTGGTGCCTTACTAGCTGCTTTCTACTATCGGTTCGTCAAATACTTCAATTATGAGCAGGCCAATCCGGGTCAGGACTCTGCGGGAGGGGACTTCAACAGTCATTGAGGCAACACGCAAACGGGCGTAGGTGCAACGCACAGCCTGTGATTGCAGCGAACAGGAAAATTCATTGCTGGAGTTCAAAAAGTTTTAACAGCGTAGAGCGATCGGAGTTTGGTGATATTGGTATATATATCTGGGGGGGCGTAAAATCACCGTGTATGAGTACTTGTATGAGGACTTGCTAGTCCCTGTTCAGCAGATCGTTTTGCCAAGATTATTTAGATGAGTGGTTACATTCAAGTGAGTATGTATAAAACCAAACTATTCGTACAGAATGTCCATTCCGAGGTGACCATGACTTAAAATGGTTGTTTTTCTGCTCATTTAGGGCTTTTGTCGTATTTACAATTATATTTGTTCATTATTTCCAACAGCATGCCAGCCTTGTTGATTTTCCGAGTAAAGGGGGGTTTGGAATAGCCGGACGAGGCCTCCAAGTCGAACTGTGGCTCTAGGGAGTGCAGATTGCTACCTAATGCAATGCTTTCTGGACGGTTATCATGGCGTCGAGATGCGCCCCAAGAGCTCCGGAAGAGACGGCGTGCGTCTTCAGTGAGATTACTTGCTTCAGACTTGCCGAGCCAACGGGTCCCGAGGCCACGCCAGCAAAGCACCGATCGAGCATTGCCTTGTCCGAGAATTGGAAAGCCTTCTTCTGTCGCGACGTCTCCAGTAGCGGAGGGCTGCTCTCGCCAGATGTCAATACCGTCGAAGATGTCCAGCTTTTGTGCATGGTGGGCGACACGAAGCGCCTGCTCCATGTCTGCAATCTCAAGAAGCACGATCTTGGCCTCTACTTCTCGCGCAATTTCAAGTAGCCGAGGGTAGAACAGATCGCCACGCTCCATGTCGCTCCACTGTGCTCTGGGCGGAGGTACAAGCGCGAGCTTTGGTTCAAATCCACGCACAGAGCGGGTTGTTGTCTTCCAAAATGCAGACGGGGATATGTATGGCGGATTCGATATGAGAATGTCCCAAAATGACGGCATTTCTGCATAGTTAAGTGCAGTCTTCAAAGAAAGAACACCCTCTGTTTGCTCTGCGATGGGATTTGTCATTACGTCTGCGCGTATGAAGTCAAAGTTCCCCTGGGGCCCAAGTTGTCTGTCCTTTTGTAGTCTCTGAAGGTTTTGCGAAGCCAGACGGATGGCTTTGGGCGAGATATCGACGCCGAGAAGGCGTAGGGCCACGTCATTACGCGCGCAGGATAGCTTGTGTTTGAAGAGAAGCGGTATGCAGCCGGTTCCGGTGCAGAGGTCAAGGACGCGGAGTTCGGGCGGGAGGTTTGGCGCATTCTGGACGAGGCCGACGAGATGTGTGACTGCAGCTGCTGTATCAGCCCTGTGCACAGTTAGCTTTGAATACGCCACGGGCTCGTACAACTCGGACCTTGGAATTAGCACACCAGGCTTACAGCGTATCTCCACATCGCCAAAGTACTCGCTGCCCAGGAGGTACTGCAGAGGCCTTCCCGATGCTCTTTCCTTGACCAGGTGGCGCAGGAGAGGGCGCTTGGCTATCGTCTTTCCTGTGGCGCGACGCGCCTTGGCCACATGCTCAACATGCTCGCGCAGCCATCGTAGCTCGTTGCGCGCTGCGTCCAGGTCGCGGCACGGTGCGAGCAGAGCAGGCAGAAAAGGATGTATCGCGTGTGCTTTGCGGAGGAGCCGTGTCGGTATGCGTGGCATGTCAGTCGCGAGTTCGGAAGTTCATGTCAGTCGGCCTGTGGTTTCGGTACCGGTGCCCGTAATAGTGCTCATATCATATCGTCATGCATTTAACAGATATGTACACAAGTCTTGCGTCGCCCTGGCCGTCTGCTATCTCCGTGTGAAGCATCTGATTACGATCGAAGCCATACCAAGCACCTGTAGACTCCAAGGTGCTGTGCAAGTAAGCTTTATTTTCCCCGCCCAACGGCCGTGTGATCCACCCCACCCTCAGCTGACTATCCTCTCAATAACATATCTGCCATCGCTTTCTTTCCTCTGCACTACTTTTCTAATGCCAAGACCCCATCCTTGACTCCCTTTTTCGCCCACAAGACTCATCTCTACTTCGCACTCGCGCTTGGACCTGGTCAGCTCCACTATCTTACCCTTTGGCTTAGAAGCTTGCAGCAATGGCGTGTTCAACGCAATATTGATAATTTGTGGTCTCGTGACTGGTGTCAACGGGTGCATGCGTGTTTTTGCTGCTCTACTACCGTTGATGGTAGACGTTGCTGCGCGTTGAAGGTGTGAGTAGATGATGTAACCTGGCATCTTTGCTGGTGGTGTACGGGCAAGTATAGATGAAGGGTGTAGATAGACATATTGCGCATACGGATCGTCCGAGCGTTCTAGTTGTGATGGAAATAATGTCACATAGGGAACATCGATGGCTGTTTTTGGTTTCCTAGGAAGCTCAGGCGGTATAGGGGTGAGGTCTGCGCGCATAGCGATCTGGTCGATGAACCCTGCTGCGCAGATCTGTGTAAGAAGATTGATACTTCGCTCGGAAGGTGCAGGAAGCTTAGCCTGGTAGCCTCCTATAGCTATGGGTCGATGTGCGCGGACAATGTTGGTGAGCTGATGTCGGAGCTGGCTGGCTTCGTTCATGGCTTTCGCACTGAGGAACATGTCTTCGCAGAATCTTTGTGAGTTTGGTTCGTAGGCGTAAGCACATATAGCGTTGCTAAGCTTGATACAGTCGCTCTGCTTCGCGTTGATGCTCATCTTGGCTTGTGCGGCATTGTAGGCTTTCCGTAATCGTGAGCGCTCTTCGGCTTCGATATTATCCTGCTCTGTCCTGACAGCGTCAGGATTCTTGACTGGCTCTCGCAGCCCAAGTTTGTTCTCTGGTACAATGAGTTCCGGGACAGACAAGGCGGCTACGAGTGCGATGGTTTCGGCCGTAAGATTTTGCGCAACGCCCATTGCAACCATGCGGGCGAATCGTGGGTTGAGAGGATATAACGAAAGCTCATGACCGAGCTTTGTCACTTTTCCATCCACAGATAATGCGCCCAGGTAGGAAAGCAGGTTCTCGGCTTTTTGCAGACTTTGGTAGTCGGGTGGTGTTGGGAAAGGAAAGCCGACAATTGGCGCTCCCATACTCTTCAACTGCAAAACCACACCTTCTAGCGGGGTTCTTGATATCTCAGGAGCGGCGTATTCTTCAAAATCCCGCTCAAACACGGCGGATGAGTACAAGCGATAGCAGTGACCAGGACCGGTGCGACCTGCACGACCCGACCGTTGGTTAGCACTGGCTTTGCTGATCCACCCGACCTCAAAGCTTTGCACCCCAGTGACGAGATCATACTTCTTCTCCTTTGCTCTTCCACAGTCAAATACATAGCGGATTCCCGGTATAGTCAAACTGGTCTCAGCAACATTTGTAGCTAGGACGATGAGTCGGGAACCATCCGGGGGTGGGTCGAATACGCGCAACTGCTGATTTGTCGGCAATTGTGAATAGAGAGGCAGCACGTGTATGTTCATGACAGTTTCCTCGGGCTTTTCATCATCAATCACAAACTCTTTGTCGTCTTCGTCATCGAGCCCCATGATGACAGAACCTTCAGAGTCTGACCCGTCGTCATCCTCGTAGTCCTTAGACTGACTTGGCGCGCCCAACTCAATGTCCTCTACTTCCAACGGTGTCTCTGCTGGGGACACCACCACCTTGCCAGCAGTTATCTCCTTGCCTTGCGTAGAAGGGAAAGCTTGTTTTAATTGCTTGGCTAACTGGGAGATTTCGTTCTGACCAGTAAGGAAGATAAGCATCCCACCTTTGGGCAGCTTGCGGTGTCCCCTGCATACCTTGCGGTACATCTCTTCGACATAATCCCGCTGTGTGTGACGTGCGAAATGGTTGATAACGGTATACTGGCGACCTTCTGCCTTGATAAGTGGCGGTGGCTGACCCCTGAACAAGTGCTTGTTTTCCGTAAAGTCCGATATTCGAAGAGTGGCCGACATGATGATCAGTTTAAGAGGCTTGGTATTCGAGTCTTCATGCGCCATCTGAGCTCGGAGATCCACGATCCTGCTAAGCATACCAATCAAAATGTCCGTGTTCACACTGCGCTCATGAGCCTCATCAATGACGATTGCAGAGTACTTTGCTAGAATGAAATCCTGTGTAATCTCCCGTAGCAGCACGCCGTCAGTCATGAACTTGACGGCAGTCTTAGCACTCGTAGAAGTGTCGAACCGTATTTGGTACGCCACTTTCGAGTTCTGGTCACCCAGCTCATCGCCAACGCGTTTTGCCATACTGACCGCAGCTACCCGTCGCGGCTGAGTAACGCCAATCATGCCTGGTGTTGGGCCATCTGCTGCTCCATAGCCAGACTCGAGGAGAAACTGCGGTACTTGTGTGGTTTTACCGCTACCAGTAGCACCCCAAACCACCACCACATCATGGTTGTGTATAGCTTCCATGATCTTTTGTTCTTCCGCCACAATGGGAAGCTGCATCCTTGACTGCTGCACTTCGGGTGATCGTTCAATGACTACGCTGAAAGCTTTCCGTGTCGCATCGGTCGCCGTGTTCGTTTCGAGCTCGGCAGGTAGCGGGTCTTGCTCGGGCGCTCGGGGTTTGAAGTTGGCGGGCGTTGGTGCATATGAGAGTTGATTAGTGGGAGTGAAGCCTACTTGCTCATTTCTCTGCTGTGTGGCCCAGGCCTTGAATGCCGACGTCCTTTCCTTTTTTGCAATCTTATTCTCTTCATCAGGACTTGTGTCGCTCTCATCGCTCTCGTTGCTCTCCTCGTCACTCTCCTCGTCGCTATCGTCTTCCGAATTTTCGTCCGATTCTACTTCTGACGCCCCTGACTCTACATCGGACATGTCCTCCTCTTCGGAATCAGTACCAGCGTCTTCAGATTCTGCGCTAGAGTGCACAGATCCTTCCACGTCGTTGTGCTCGCTGTTCTCTTCACTCGAGCTGAATCCCTCCCACTCGACTTCTTCCTCCACTACGATGGGCTTTTTGCTTGGGCCTTTCCGGCGTTTGCGTACTTGTATGACAGGCTTCCCTGATTCATCCACCTCAAGAGGCCTTTTCAGGCCAGTTCCAAATAGCTCGTTTGTCTGTCCCGGAGCGGTGAGCTGTACAGTGGGAGCATGCGCGTCAGGCCCGGAGGGTGATGGGGATGATGATGGCTCTCGTGAAGGCCCATTGGTGTGTGCTATTTTCGAGAAAGCTTTCGCTGGGGTTGCTTTCGAAGCGATATCTGCTGGTCGCCTGCTTTCTTCATCCGAGCTATTGTCCTCAATCTCCCTGACTTGGTGTTTCTCTAATAGTAATCCTTCGTTCTTGGCAACGTCAATCCCAGCCCTACTTTCAATCAGCGCTCGCCTCAACGCCTCCCTCTTGGTATCCGCCCCACGTCCTAGTTTCTTGGAGCTCTGAAACAAGCTGGTGTCGACCTTCTGAGAAGCGAGCTTTTTCAGTAGCTCGAGATTTTCCTCCTTCTTGAGTTTTGTATCCTGCGCTAGTTAGTCGCAAACTTCTGCACGTGCCAATCCACGTGTAAGATACGCAGCACGTACAATGTATTTATCAAGTCGCTTCTTCTTCTTGCTGCTCATCTTGCCTTGTGCTTCCCGGGTAAGCTCATCCTTGAGCGCGGCCTTTTTCTGTGCTCGCTCTTGCCCTTCCTGAGGTAAAATCTCTGTAGCATTTGCATCGATAGTCGCGCCATGATCGGAAGTCTTCCTGCGAGCAAGGACCTTGTGCTTTCGTTGTCGCGGCACAAATTTGGGCATATTGACGGTTATGGCGTTGAAGGCTGCAGGTGTTCTCCTGCGCCCGAAATAATTTTGGCGGGGATTAGACGCTAGTGCCAACCCTCCGCGTCATTCCCGCGGCGTGAGGCTCGAGCTGAGACCACACACACATATACACACACGCTGCAACAGCTCCCATCACGGCAGTATGGCAGCAGCAATCACTACAGACGACTATGTCGTGACCTCGACACCATATCCAGCGCGTACAAAGACTGCTACTGTAGTAATCAAGAGCATTGAAACCACGGCAACCACGGTCAATTTTGCGGACAAGATACTCATTACCGTCACACAAAACGGAAGATTGGCGCATTGGGTATGGCTCCTGTGTTTGATGCTATTTACCTTCACTAACTCATACAGGTTCATGTTCCACTTGATATCTCGGCGACAGATGCCGCCATGACCTCAACGCTCGAACGCGACGAAGAAGACCCCAACTCAGACCTCCTTCCCATGCATCACCTCACTGCCACAACCATTCTCGGCGGCACAGTAGCCCAACTTGATGTCCTCGGTCAAACACTCGCAACGCAGATTGCTAGTGCTATCAAGCAACGCGACGACAGGGAGACGCGAATGGTCGTGGTGGGTATGGGCCTAGACAAAAGCATGATTGACAGAGAAGCATTCAGCGAGCTGGTTGGACTGGTCTTGGAGGTGATATGAAAAGCCGTATAATAAGAGCAAGCTATTCTATGCAATGCTCGATACGATGTTTCAACATGCCCAGCGACAATGGCTGCTACATCAAGTCCTGGGTATGCCATCCTTCCCATTTCCTAGAATTATTTTTGCCGCCCATACGCCATACTATGCTGACCCAATTGTAGGCCGACCCAATTGATTGTAGTACCGAAACGCCGCCCAATGCAAACTCGATATGATATGCCCCCTATACACTCTCGCGGAGCTTATTGATCAACACGTCCACTGACTGCATGTCGTTGGCGTCAAGCTGCCCTTGGGGCTTGAACTCGTCAGGCATGTGTTCCACGGCAGCATCGAGAGCGGCCTGGAAGTTGCGCACCGAAGATGAGAGAGCAAATATGGCCTTCTTGCGAACCTTGTTCTCGCTATCTGAGGTTGCCATGCGTACAAGTTTGGGGATGGCGCCGACTACAAGGAGCTACGATTAGTTAGCGATGCTGTGTATGGGTTTCAAGTGTAAAGGGCAATTTACTCGTTCCTGGGTGCGCATGTTGTTCTGCACAGCAGTCCCACAGCACCATGCAGCGTAGAATCGCAGTTCAGACTCTTCATTTTCCAGTTGCTCGACGAGGGGTGTCCATAGCCCGAGGTTCTCAAGGTTGTTCGCATTGTCAAGATTCTCGATTAGTTGCTCTAAGTTGTCGAATGCGGTGGTGCGGTGCTCCAGCTCGGCGTCCTTGTTACGGATGACTTGCATGCTCTGCTGCATCAGTTCTGCGTCCGAGGGGCCTGACATGCCCGTCATTAGTTGTCGCAGGGCCTCGGCATCGATTTTTGGCGGGGGCTGGTCTGCAGCGGCGGCATCGGTGCGCGAGGCTTCGGAGTTTTGAATACCCCACTTAAGGAGGTTGTTGAGTCCTGGGTCGGTCATGGTGTCGTGTAGGCGTTGAGAGTCTGGGGTTTGGGTGAAGAGTTGTGGCAGCTGCAGGCTATGTACGTAGCAGAGATGGAATAATTTTTGGCGGCACTTATGACGCTGATTGCGCCGACGCAGGCGGGAAGAGACCAGCAGCTTCGGTGGACTTCGATGCGCCCGACAGACGGCTATGTACAATCGACACGTGATGGGTCTGAAGACGTCGCGATCATCACATATCGCATCATGGCAGCACCGGGAATGCAGCCTACAATTTGCAACTTGCAACTGTCGCCTTCCCCGGGTGCTCGTGTGTGCTAGCGTATTCCGTACAGACTCTATGTATTATCTCCAATGTGTAAGAAGTGTGCACGAGCACATCGGGTAGCTCCACTGCCCCTCATTGCACGTGACCGGCGTGTGTCCATCCATCGCTCGGAATCCGCATTGGGCGGGACCAGGGCGAGTTGGCGGTGAGGGCCGCGGATGGCGGATGGCTGGGGCCTCTGTGCTTCACGCCAGCACTTGTGCATTCCCAGCACAAGGCCGTCAAGAACACGTAGTATCGGGTCGAGGGTCGCGCATTGCCAAGTCACAACGCTCGCTGCCTGGCGGTCTGTGACGGTTTGACGTGCGTGGACAGCGGCGTCCATACTGCTGTGGCGTGCAGCTTGCGTACTCTCGCCATCGGCAAACACTGAGACAGAATTGTGCAGCCTGGAGCGGAATTCCGCCGGCGTATTCAAGAGTGCGGTATAGTACGTGTCGACACGGTGACATGCCCATGTGAAGGTTTCTACCGTGTACATAGTACAAAGCCACGAACCCCTTGAGCCGTCCGTTCGTTCGTGCAAATCCTCCTTTGCTCTCCTGCGCTCCTGCCACCCCGCTAAATCTGGGCAAGGCCGACCCGCTTATTTAGCACACCCAGTTCTTGCCTCGCGCACAAGATCCTCAACCTCAACACCGCCGCCGAACCTGTAAGCTCTCCCAGACTCCTCCCGCCCTCTTTACTTTTTTCCCACGGTAGCTGCATCTCTGAGCAACCTCACTGACGCCCAATTGCTCCAGCGATACTACTTCGACCTAGAACCCAAACTCCACGTCTACCCTAATCTCACCCTAATCAGTCAACATGGAGGGTAAGCAGCTGAGCCCCTGTCTCCACGTCCCATGGCCATCGTCATTTGGACTTGCGTCTATCTCAATGAGCTCTGCTAACCTATCCCGCCCGCTACAGAGGAAGTCGCAGCCCTCGTCATCGACAATGGGTGAGTTGGCAACCCCCGATACCAAACACGGCCATCCCTGCTGTGGAGGGGCTGTCCGCGTCGACTGCCCCAACGCCGTCTCGAAGCCCCAGCAGTCGACAGCCGACAGCCTCTTCACGGCGTCGCGCGGCGTATAGCTTTACAATGGACGTGAGCTGACAATTGGCAGTTCGGGTATGTGCAAGGCCGGTTTCGCCGGTGACGATGCGCCCCGAGCAGTCTTCCGTAAGTAAACTCCGCTCCCGCCTTGCGAGCTGAGGCTGCACCGAAAGCACCTATTGCTGGCCTTGGCGCTTTGTGAGACACAATGGCTGACCGTCTGTAGCTTCCATCGTCGGCCGACCGCGTCACCATGGGTACGACCAGACTCCTGCTCCCATCTCCGTAATTCACACGCTGACAGAGTGGCAGTATCATGATCGGAATGGGCCAAAAGGACTCATATGTCGGTGATGAAGCACAGTCAAAGCGTGGTATCCTTACCCTGCGATACCCCATTGAGCACGGTGTCGTCACCAACTGGGACGACATGGAGAAGATCTGGCATCACACCTTCTACAACGAGCTCCGTGTTGCTCCCGAGGAGCACCCCGTTCTTCTTACCGAAGCTCCCATTAACCCCAAGTCCAACCGTGAGAAGATGACACAGATCGTTTTCGAGACCTTCAACGCTCCCGCCTTCTACGTCTCTATCCAGGCTGTCTTGTCCCTGTATGCCTCCGGACGTACCACCGGTATCGTGCTCGACTCCGGTGATGGTGTCACTCACGTTGTTCCCATCTACGAGGGTTTCGCTCTTCCCCATGCCATTTCGCGTGTTGACATGGCTGGTCGTGATCTGACTGACTACCTCATGAAGATCTTGGCTGAGCGCGGTTACACCTTCTCCACCACCGCCGAGCGAGAAATCGTCCGTGACATCAAGGAGAAGCTCTGCTACGTCGCCCTCGACTTCGAGCAGGAGATCCAGACCGCCAGCCAGTCCTCCAGCTTGGAGAAGTCCTACGAGCTTCCCGATGGTCAGGTTATCACCATTGGCAATGAGCGTTTCCGTGCTCCAGAAGCTCTCTTCCAGCCTTCCGTCTTGGGTCTTGAGAGCGGCGGTATCCACGTCACCACTTTCAACTCCATCATGAAGTGCGATGTCGACGTCAGGAAAGACCTGTACGGCAACATTGTCATGGTATGTTACACAATGCGCATGGCAAGGTCACCCAGCTAACAAGCGACAGTCTGGTGGTACTACCATGTACCCTGGTATCTCCGACCGTATGCAGAAGGAAATCACCGCGCTCGCCCCATCCTCGATGAAGGTCAAGATCATCGCTCCTCCCGAGCGCAAGTACTCTGTCTGGATCGGTGGTTCCATTCTGGCCTCGCTCTCCACCTTCCAGCAGATGTGGATCTCAAAGCAGGAGTACGACGAGAGCGGTCCTTCCATCGTCCACCGCAAGTGCTTCTAAGGTACCGATAATCACGCGTCCGAACGATTCATCGACTGACGTCTTCCTTCTCAGCGTCTTCCTGCTTACGGTTCTCGAGATCATGACAAGCCTAGTAGCGGGGAACATCGTTGTATAGGCGCTTTGTCATCCGGGGTCTCACTCATGTCGGTTGTCCATAAAATAGCGCAGCGGGCCAATGGTTGGGTGTTTGAGTTATGGAGGAGCTTGAGCTCACACATGGTGGTGTAGTAAGGATCTTAAGATTGTAGCTTAAAGCCTATGGACACTTTCGTATCCCTTACAAATGTCGTGTGACCTGTGTGTATTATGTGAAATTGCTTTGGTTACTGGTCAAATACACGTGCGCCTACGCAGGCAGCAGACACTTACGCATTATCGGGAAAAGACGGAGCATCGCATACTTCATCGTCAGGAGAAGATAGTACGTATGTACTTTTTATGCTTTATGCTTATAAAACCGGGGGGAATAGACGCCGACTAAGCCAATGAAACCCTGCTCGAGTAGATTTAGGCCTGACACCAGTAATCGCCGAGGTACCGATCCACCGGTCAAGCATTGCTTATAAACTCTCTGACATGTCCAGAACAATCTATTTAACTGTCTGAAGGATTTTGTACAATCTGTCAGATATCTCCGGGAGACGATTCGTTTGACATCATCGGTCTTTGTTCATTCTTTAGACCGAGCAAGGGCGTGAGCGCAAGTACCTCTGAACGAGACGCAGCCAACACAGTCTTCCTTCTGTCCTACTGGCCACGATGCCACCACCATCCCACAACCCCAAAATATCGCCTGATTTGCTAGCTATGGATGAATCCACGCCTCTGTTATCCCAGGTTGAGCCTACTCCGCTACCAGAGCCCGCTGACCCTCCGCTTCAGCCCAGCTCAACCGAAGCTGGGGATGGATCGCAAGACGAAGATGATGGCAAACCATTACCCAAAGCACAGGTTCTTCTCCTTTGCTACGCAAGTTGCGTGGCACCCATCGCCTTCTTCTCCATCTTTCCTTACATCAATTTCATGATCGAGAAAGTGGGAGGCGTGGAGAAGGAGGATGTAGGATTTTATTCTGGACTGATAGAGAGCTTATTCAGTGCGACGCAGATGTGTGTGATGATTCTCTGGGGGAAGGTAAGTATCTTTTTCTTTGCTTTTGGAATGGAAGACATTGCTCATGAAACCGCTAGGCATCTGACAGATACGGGAGAAAACCAGTTCTGGTATTATCGCTCTTCGGCCTGACCATCGCCACAGCGCTCTTTGGAATGAGCCAAACTCTTTGGCAGATGGTGTTGTTTAGGTGTATAGATGGCGTCTTTGCGGGAACAATCGTCACTGTCCGAGCTATGCTCTCCGAGAACAGCACAAAGCACACACAAGCACGGGCGTTCAGCTTCTTTGCTTTCTCTAGCAACATGGGCATCTTCATTGGGCCACTTATTGGTATGTTCCGCTGACCCTCTACGGTGTATGAGCATATGCTGAATACAGATCCAAGGTGGTGCTTTGGAGCGGCCAGCCGACAAGTTTCCTTCGTCCTTTGGCAAAATGCAATTCTGGAACGACTATCCCTACGCATTACCAAATTTCCTCGTGGCGTCAATTGGACTCTCCGCTGCCATCGCAACTTTGCTTTTCGTAAAGGAGACGCTGCATATCCACACCGATAACAAAAAGAACAGCAGCCCCAAGGCAAAGCTTTCAATCGGAGAACTAATCAAGTATCCTGGCGTAACTCCAGTGCTGTTAGTTTACAACTATGTGATGCTTCTGGCCTTTACATTTACTGCCGTTTTTCCAGTTGCTCAGTATACGCCCGTCGACTTGGGTGGCCTTGGCTTCTCACCGGGGCTCATTGCCGCGTGCACGGGTCTGAACGGCGCATCTCAAGCTGCCTGGCTGCTAATTGTATTCCCAATTCTGCACAAGCGTCTGGGTACTGGTCGTGTTCTTTGGCTGTGTGCATTAGCCTGGCCTGTTCTATTTGTTCTTGCTCCGGCATTCAACGTTTTGCTTCGTTATGGGCAAAATGTCATCTTCTGGGCTACGGCACCACCACTTGTCGTCCTCGCTAGCGGAGTTGCTATGGCCTTTAGTGAGTACTTAGCTAACATATTAGCATACTTTGCTGACAAATTCTTAGCCAGCGTACAACTTGCACTTAATGATATTTCGCCCTCACACGAGACACTCGGAACTCTCAACTCTGTGGCGCTTGCGATCCAGAGTGGCATTCGGTCTTTTGCACCTGCTCTTGCAACCAGTATATACGCCGTTGGTGTTAAATATAACATTCTCGGTGGTCAGCTGTTCTGGCTTTTTCAGGTCGTTTTGGCATGCGGCCTGTTTGTTCTACTGAAATTTCTCCCTGCCAAGGTGAGAGGAGATGCAAAAGCTAGAAAACAGGGCGATCTTGCTTGAGATGTGCGTTGGTGTATATGGTTAGGAGTCAATTCGCTCATTCAATGATGGAACACAATATAGAGACGGAACGAAAGGAATGTATTAAGGTATCTCATTCCACTCACAGCTGCGAAATATGGAGGGCTTATGGTCTAACACTGACAGTGATCCACGTTTCCCTACATTATATCCTAGATAGAGCGCTTTTTCTCCGAAGTGAAACGCCTGTCTACCCCATATCGCTGGACAATTTTATTTCCTGCTACCGCCTGGATATAGGCTTAATTGTACCCCTATCTAAATAAAAGCTTCATTTAATTGGTTTTGCGAGAAGTTTATCCTATGAGCTACAAATTCGTGATTAAAGTGGTTATGTCATCACAGCCTGGATGTGGCCCACATCTAGCCAAGTTGTCTAGATCAGCTATCATTACCTTGGACTTGATATTGCAGTCACAAGTAATAGTCTTCAGCTACATAGACAGAGCTTCAGTTCTAAGGGGGTATGATGGAACTATTTAGACATGACCAGTTCGACCTATTCAGTACGAGCATCGAACGCTAAATAACAACTGACGATCAAATGCTTCCTTCTGGCCTTCAGCCCTTTTGACGCTGTTAAACCTATTGCGCTTGAATATACATAACACTCGGGTAATATGGCCCCGCTGTTACAGTTTGGCCTACTCGGTTTCTTGTATCTGCAAAGTCCAGACCTTCACCACCTCACTGATATCATTACCCTCTCTACATGATAACCAAAAAAGTGATGACGCCTTTAGTGTAGCAAAAGCTTTGATCCCGGCAGGGGCAGAACACTGAGCATGGCTATTACCTACTCATATAAGCAGTATCGGCGAATTTCGAGACACAACGATAAGTTGATATAGCATACAAGACGAGAAGTACTCTTCGAGAGATTACGTTTCTTCAGTAGTCACCAGAGAATGCACCTAGAGATTAGAACCTTCGAGCAGCGTCCAATGTAGCTAAAATTCAAATAGAACACTTGCAATAACCGGTGACGGATTATGGTAGCGACGCGTGCGAGGGGCTATGAGGCGTCAATAACATCGAAACTAGGTGTTAACGGATATGGTAGATTGGTAGGGTTAGGGCATAATGTTTGGGTCAAATTTGAACCGAGAATGCATTGATCATTTAAGTGCGTTTGAAGTGGTACAGGACTGATGTGATGCCCTAGTTGATGGTGGTGAAGAAAGGGCCAAGAAGACATAGATAGAAAGGAGGATGAGCTAATGTCACCACATGCGAAGACAAAAACAAGCACTGATGATGCAGACATGAGCGATATCTAAACTTCAACATATGAAGAACATGGATGAGATGCGCACCCCCTACATTATACACTTGGGACAGGCCGCCCTCTTGTACACGCGATCTAATTCCTGGGTTATGGACGAGATAGGCCATTTAGTTGTACTTGAGATTAGTCCAGTCTAAGATAGTGGTAGAGAGACTAAGCTCATCAAGTTGGACTGTGTGATGGGTGTTTGCACTCTAATGTTGATAGTTGGAATACTGTTACACCTCTCTTCAAATCATACTTGTAAGCTCTTACAATAAAGTTTCCGCTAACCTTCTTCGAGCGCAATGACTTGTTCTTGGGTAAGCCGGGTCCAAGATCATGGACAGTCTTCTTGTCCATCATAAGCAGTCTTGGGAGTGTACTTCTCTATCAGAGAGATAAGGAAAGCCTGTGGACAACACTAAGCAATTCGGCATGGAAAGTGTTTTCAAGCTAAGCTTTTGGAGGGGAAGAATAATACCGAAATTTATCTTGAATCATATCTGAGCACGATGAACAACTCAACATGGGAGCAAAGAGCCTGAATCATGACCACTGCACGTCGCCGCTGTCCCTGCATCATGTACTAAAGAATTTCTCATGCTCCCCAGGTCGCCACCCCCAGCTCCAATATCCGCAAAAGCCGCCGACAAAACAGCGCAACTCCACTGCAACCCTCCACGTCACCCGCAAAGGCTTTCGGGAAAAGGTCTGCCTAACGGCCCGTCTCGGTATGATGGAGCCGCACCCGCATGCAACGTCAGCGAAAGCCCATGACGTGCCTCAGGATCCAACGACACCGAAACACGTGCTCAAAGGCGCTTGCACCGACCCCAGCCCCCCGCCCCATCGCTTATCTCAGCCTCGCCACGGTGACGCGATGTCATCGGTCTTGGTGTACACGGTGTATGTATGGGACACAGCGGCGACATGCATCAAGCATTGCAATTCACAAACGCACAACCCTTGCTCACACACTGAAGCGAAGCCTTGGCTTGGCTTGTATGCCGCGGACAAAGCAAAATGTGTTTGTGACGGGGCAAGGCTGCGACGCTCCAGCCGTCAGTAGATTCATCGGCCAAAGAAAAAAGAAGTTGGGACAACCAAGAACATGGGGTCCTACGCGAACTGACTACAAAAGATGGGGTAATATACACCTACTGTGTATACTATGGTGCGGACAAAAAGACTGGGTGATCAAACGTCATGCACGCAGGGTAGTTGTGAAACAAAAGCAAAAGAACGAATGTGCTTTGAAGCCGGCACGGCGCCTCATACGTATTGGTTTGGGGCCTGGGTTAACGCCTTGCTCGCGTCGAATGGAAAGAACAGGCACTTACAACGGTTTTTCTCTATCTGACACAAGCAGCAAAACGTCCACGTAGTACCATGTGTTCTTGGCATCATATATACCATACGACACTGACGAAAGACGACGACAAAGAAGAAACACGAGGCGCCGCAGAGAAAGTGATAAGCCCAGTCTCTTTTCGCTTCATTATTTTCCCAGATGCGTCTGAGGCTCCGTGTTGGACTAAGCGTTGGCCGATATCTGCGCTAGACGGCGTAGACCCAACATATTCCCGTTACGTACATATGTCACTACGCCCGGCCTGGACCAGACCCACTTACTATGGGGACACGAGCTGCAAGTGCGAGAGACCATGGTTGCTGGCCTGCAGGCGCGTTGCGGAGGCTCGGCACGCTTAATTCGCGCCATGTTTGCCCGGTCTCGCAGTCCAGTCCTTGCAGTCCTTGCAGGCTTGCGGAGACCCGTTCCCAGCCATATTCTACTACTTCCTACTGCTTACGCATTGTTACACTACACCGATTGACGTACATGATTATCGTTACATATATTACTTCCGTACTGTGATGCGTATTACCCTGCCGTGAACAACATCAGCTGGTTGGATCGACGTAATCGTGACATATAACCGCAAGTCCCGCAAATCTCCCCGAACGCCAAGTATTGGCTTGAAGATTTTCAGCACAGCCAATCACCGAAGCCGGGAGGCCTTACTTGCCGCCATCTGAAAGCTGTACAGTAGAGCAACTTTGCCAGATAACCAGCCTCCGGGCAGACAATTCCTATTCAAGCTGGTCTGGAAAGAGCCATGTCCAAATCAATATATCGTTGAATACTTCTCTGAATCAAGCATAGATAGTCGATAGTCACACATCACAGTTGGAGCAGTGGATAGAAATGTAATTTAAACAATGAAATTATGCTTCTTGGTATACGTGGGAAGACTAGGAGAGAGTGATGAAAAATTAACCTTTTTATCAAGGAGGGTTCATCGGACCCGTAACTAATATCCAAAAAACATCGCATCATGCTACGTTGAGCGTCGCATCTAATCATCATCCTCCTCATCGACAGCGCGAGGAGCGAGAACGTAACGGGTTGTGCCGTGCTTGTCCTTGCCGTGCTCCAGAGAGAGCTTGCTAAGGGCAGCAATCATGTTCTCAATCGCAGGGTTCTTGCGGCTGCGGTCCTTGCGGCCGAGGGTATCGAGCCACTCAATGCGGTTAAGCATGTAGTAAACAATGGCGATGATGATAGTGACACCAATGGAGTAAGCCCAGATGATGACAACGGTAACAATGTCGACCCAGCCATTCTCACGGAACTTGCTGTTGTGGGTAGGGGGGTTGGTTTGGTAGTTCTCACCAGACATCCAGCCGAACAGAGTGAAGATGGTCGCAAGAGCATCAACACCGAGAATGGCGACGATGAGCTGGAATGAGGGGAACGTCTTGCCACCACGGGTAACGAAGATGAGCCAGTTCTCAGTGAGGGCGACCTCGAGGAAGAGAATGGGCTGGATAGCACCGAAGTTCTGGATGATACCACCGTTGGGGACGAAAAGCGTACCACGGATGATCCAGGTACCGAGAGCAAGGAGGAGACCGAGGATGACGGAGATGAACCAGATCTTGGGCAATTGCCATTCGACGGGGCGTTGCTCAGAGTGGGCGTTGTCGTAGGCAACGGCGACGGTAGCCAAATCAGCGAAGAGGGCAAGGAAGACGATGAGCTCGGCACGGATGGTCTCGTTGAGGATGATCATCGAGGTGACGAGGTAGACTTCCAAGTGCAGACAGAGCGCAATACGGTACTGGATGTAAGCCTTCATACGCTGGAAAATCTGGCGAGAGGTCTTAATGGCCAAGACGATGGTGGAGAGACCGGGGGCAAGGAAGACGATATCAGCGGCAGCTTGGGCAGCCTCGGTGGAACCTTCGACGGCAATACCACAGTCAGACTTCTTCAGAGAGGGAGCATCGTTGACACCGTCACCAGTCATAGCAGTCAAATGGCCACGCTGTTGGAGCATCTCGACGACCTGGTACTTGTGTTCAGGGAAGACTTCTGCGAAACCGTCGGCGCGCTCGACAAGGTCGTGCTGAGTAGTACCGGTGAGACCGCCGTGGATGAGCTTGGAGGAGTTGTAGACCTTGGTACCAAGGGCAAGCATCTTGCAGGTCTCCTTGGCGATGGCAATAGCGTCACCAGTCAACATCTTGACGGGAACACCGAGCTGCTGAGCCTCGACAATGGTCTGAGCGGTATCCTCACGAGGGGGGTCGAACATGGACATGAGACCAAGAAGGATCCAGTCACCGTCGTTCTTCTGGTAGGCAACACCGAGAGATCGGAAACCACGGCGAGCGAACTCAGCAGCCTTCTCCTTGTAGAGAGTAGCGGTGATCTCATCGCAGTTGGCAAGGTTGACAATGGCCTTGGGGGCACCCTTGGCGCAGACGTACTTGTCGCCTCCCATGTGGCAGACGGCGGTGATACGCTTGGAGACGGGGTCGAAGGGAGTGAACTTCTCGGTGCGCCATCCCATGTTGAGGATCTCACGGGCCTTGGGGTAGCGGCGGATGGTAAGAATGGTAACCTTGTCAATGGGGTCGAGCGACTTGAGGTTGTGGGAAGAGGCAAGCGCAGCGACGGCCATCATCCAGTTGACATCCTGGCCTTCAGCAACGTAGGGTTCACGGAGAGACAGTTGGTTGGCAGTAAGCGTACCAGTCTTGTCAGAGCAGAGAACGTCAACACCGGCAAGGGACTCAATGGCAGTGAGCTTCTGGACGATAGCCTTCTGCTCGGCGAGGTAGGCAGCACCGACAGCGAGAGTGGTGGTGGTGACAACGGGCAGACCGACGGGGACACCGACGATGAACATGATCAAGGCGTAGTGGAGAAGGGTGACGGACTTGTCAGTACCGGCGCGGTGGGTAGCAATAGGAATGTGACGGAAGAAACCACCGATCCAGGCGAGGAGGATGAAGAACATGACGAGGACGAGAAGCGCCGTTCCGATGGAGTTCATGATAGCCTTGAAGTGACCCTGGTCCTGAGCGCCCTGAACAAGGGTGGCAGTGCGACCGACGAAAGAGTGCTTGGCAGTGGTGATGACAATACCATAGGCCTTGCCGCGCTTGCAACCAGTCGTGTAGTATGCGACTTCTCCCATGTACTTGTCGACGGCAAGAGACTCTCCGGTGATGGACGATTGATCGCAGGCAACAAGAGGGTGGCCCTGGGTGATAGGGTTCTCCTCATCGAACTTGTCCTCATCGACATCCTCATCCTTCTCATCCTCAGGGTCGGCATCGTGGAACTTGTCTTCAGCCTTGAGCTTCATGTAGAGATCAAAGTCCTCGGGGTGGTCATAGCCGCAGATAAGACGGGCGTCACCAGGGACGGTTTGACCCTCCTCAATGACGACGATATCACCAGGAACGAGCTCGCGGGCGAGAATGGTTTGTTGTTGGTTGTCACGAACAACGACGGCCTTCATGGCAATATCACCCTTGAGCGAGGCGACGACATCGGCAGCCTGCTTCTCTTGGTACCAACCGACGATAGCGTTGAGCAGCAAGATACCACAGATGACACCGAAATCGACCCAATCCTGGAGACCGGCGGCGAGAAGAGCGGCGAGCTCCATGACTACGATGCATTAGGTTTGCGCTAAAACGAGTTTTTGCAGGGGTATTGCTTACCGTAGAGAATGGGACCAGTGAAGTAACCAAGGAACTGCTTAAGAAGGTTTGTCTTCTCAGAGGAGATTTCGTTGAAGCCATAGCGCTTGCGACGTTCCTCAACGTCGTGGGCGGAAAGACCAGTTCGAAGCTCAGTGTTGAGAACTGCAATGGCAAGTTAGCAAAATGTTGCAAGGAAGCATGCTCATTTCGGAAGCTCATTTCGGGGGGTGCAGAAGCGGGTGGTTTGGTGGAGTCGGGCTGCATGAGTGACCCACACGCCTGCCGCTATTGCTTCGCTAGCAGGGCAGGAGCTTGAGCTCGGGCCTTTCTGCAAGCCAACCACGGATTGTTTCGATGGAGCTCAAGAAGGTGTGCCGGCTTTGCAGTGCGGCTACGGTGCGATGGAATGCCGTGCAAAGGGCAGATGGGAAAGCAGGGAAAGGTGGTGGGAAAAAAGGACTTACAGTCTTCAGGGACGGCACCCGGGTCAGCAATGGCAGCCGCGGCGGTAGGAGAGCCGGACTTCCAGAACTGCCACCAGGCCTTCTTCTTGACCGTCTGCTCGGCGTGGGGGTTCGTCTTTGAGTCGCGGTAAAAGAGAATGTAC
The DNA here is from genome assembly GCA_000465215.2 of Pyrenophora seminiperda CCB06. Taxonomy (NCBI): domain Eukaryota; kingdom Fungi; phylum Ascomycota; class Dothideomycetes; order Pleosporales; family Pleosporaceae; genus Pyrenophora; species Pyrenophora seminiperda. Next base: position 762,812 of record KE747810.1, read on the forward strand.
TTCTGCAGAGCAGTGTACTCGTCCATGCCCTCAAACTCGGTCATGGAGACGATGGACTTCTGCCGCTCAGCGGCTGAACTGGCGCGAGGGCGCTCTGGGTCCTCGTGGGGCGCCATGGTGAGGGTATTAGGGAAGGCTGGCCTCCAGAGGTGGTATTATTAAGGTCCGGAAAGTGTTGACACAGAGAAGGCTTCCAAGGCGACCAGACCGAGGCGTTAAGGGTCGAGTCAAGGCGAGACGATTATGCGCTGTGCAAGATGTAACTGCAAGCAAGGCCTTCTCTGTGAGCAGGAGCAGAAGAGGGCGGGAGAGGCTCTGGTTAAGTAGCGCGGCAGAAGGCCTCTTGCGTGTCAATCAGGGAAAAAAACTTAGCTAGGACCGACCTTTGGCCGCTATGAGGGATTTATGATTGTCACGGCGCTAGGCGATAATGGGATGTAGCGCGAGCCGAGAGTCCCGGGGGCATTTTGTTGTGATGGGGCGCCATGGGACCGTGCGAGAGCCGCTACATCATCGGCGCAATGTTGCGCGCGGAGATTGGCCGTTTGGCGCTGGCTGAGTTCACCGGCCGAGGCGAAAGCTCGCTGTTCGGCGCGGGAATGGCTTGGAGACTCGCAGATGACGCTCTCTTACGCAGCGCGTCCAGCGTTGAGCTGCTGCCCCCAATGACCCGTCCCATGCGTAGTCAGCCAGCGCGCGCCTCCCATGGTTCTCCAACATGTGCAATTGCCAATGTAAATGTGCAATTGCAAATCTACCGAGCCAGCGACAGCCCAGCGAAACCATGCCAGCCACGCCGTTTCCAATTCCGAATCCCCTGCTTGTATTGTTTGTCTCGCGAGTCGCAAACTCCACCGCGGCACCTGAGATTAAGCTGGAGATAGCGCGACAGTCCGCGACAAGCGTGCTGCCGGGGCAGGGATGGCTGCCCATGACGTTCGCTCTACCACACCCCGGCAACCCACGCCTCCCTTCACTGCAACCTTCACTGCAACCTTTTGGCACCAAGCTTCTCCTCTGGAAGCTCCTGCAAAGCTTGGTGACGTCTTGGCCACGCCTCATGCTGCCACACGCTTTGGAGCAGCTGTACTGTGATGCCGCCATTCCGCGACTCCGCGTCTCCGCGCGACACAACCAAAAAGGCCCACTCTCGTCCCCGTACGAGACGCGCGCCCGCGCATCCAGCAGCCGGCCACACGCTCCCCACGCCTGCGCGACTTTTTCTGCAATCTGCATGCGAGCATTTGCCATTTGCACAATTTTCTTCTAGCCGCCTTCCAGACCCACGACGCAACATTGCCCATCCACGCAGCATGCCCAGTAATATCCGATTGCCCCAATGCCCCCCCGTGCCCTGGCTCAATGCAGCCATCGTTGTCTGCCCCCCGCGTATTGCCTGCCGCCGCTCCAAGCAAAAGCACCGCACCTAGCAGCCAGAGACATCCATCGTGTGCGAGCACGCGCCAAGGGGTCTGCCGGGCGTGCTTACAGTAAACAAGCCGTAGCCAATGTTAATACACCTATATCGCCCGACTCGCGCTCTGCCGTATATGCGTCGCCGGGCCAACCACTCTCATCTCTCCCATCCTGCAAGTCATGTTGTTATACCACAAACAACCACTTGACAAGGCTCAAACAGCGCCGTTGACCTCTAAATCACGGACGCGGGAGTCCAGGGTCTGGCTTTGGCGTGCATATGCAATCCCGACCAGCCCTTGGTTCGCAGCCTGCCCGTCGGCCTGTCTGGGCCGGCTGCAAGGCTGCCGCTGCATGAGGCAAAAATGCTCGCTTTCCAGGCCCCGGAAGGCTCTCCCAACAAAGAATCCATAGTACATGGTCACGTGATGCTCACTGCCGATGCTTCGCCGGCTCCCGTGGGAGCCTCACCGCATCGCCTATCGCCCCAGAAGGGAAGGGCCAGCGTGCGGGAATAGTCCTCGCACCCACAGTCCCACACAACATCACCCACCTATTCTGCCGACGCCAACCTCCATGTCCGCTCCGGCTGCTGAATCGCACACCCTCACCGGTGTCGGTCTGCCCCATTCATACTCTTCGCGAGACCATGTCTCCATGCCGCCTGAATACTTGCCTGTTGAAATATGGCATCTGATCATCATGTGCTTAGACGATTACTGTTTCGCCTGGTTTGTCTTGCGACAGACATGTCCATTTCTCAACCTTGTTACCGAACAGGTCTTTGCGCGATACGTTTCGCGTACTTGCACAGTACGATTTGCCGGCCAAACACTAGGAAGCTTGCTGTGAGCCGTGTTTCAACCCACATCGTTCGGGAAACTTTCACTCACTGTCACAGTGCACATGATCTGCAAGCTGATACCGGTGACTGTAGACAGGACCCTGCTTCGCGGCAGGCACTGGTGCGACACCATGCCTCGCCGGCCTCATACTGGGCGAACTTCAGTCGCGCCCAGCCTCCATCGTTTCGCTTCCAGCCCTCGTCTTTTGTCCCCGCCACCACAAAAGCCAAGCTTCTCCTCAAACTATGTGATGCGCCAACTCTTCACGAGACACTACCCGTCTACCTGCCACATGCAGGGACCATTGATACTACCACCCACCTCATCCAAGTCTTCTTCCAGCCTGGTGCTGAAGCAGATGCCGAACGCTCACGCTTGCTCAACCAAGCCCATTTTGTTCTTTTCCATGGTCAACTAAGGAGTATGCGCCTCCCTTCAGCCACCTTCAACGTTGCTGACCACCAACTCTTGCTCGATTGGCGTCGTCTTTGCGATACCTTTATGCGCGACCAGTTCAAGTGTCGTTACGAATCCCAAAATTCCGTTACATGGTGGAGAAACTTTGATTGACTCCAGTCCGACTAGACCAACATGCACAATTTTCCCCTCTGAGCACAAGCAATTCATCGTCTTCGCACCTCGATACGGATCTTGATGGCCTGCCAAGCGGTAGATCAATTTTGCGTCAGCGCCGAATCCGAGTGGATCGCCCTTGGCGCTAGAGACTTCGCTGTCCATGCCCACCCTCCGAAAATCCGGAGGTGCTGGCTGTGACCTCTCCTTCTCCGTCTGGGCACTTTGCTGGACGGTCGGATCACTATCACGCTCAATTCTCCCGTTTATGACCCTTTGTATCACACTGATAGTGCCCGGCTTATCCAAGTACCACATAGAGTGCGTGAATTTTGCCACGTACTATGGATTATGGTCTTGGCCAATCGCCCGTCATCCCGAGTCATTAATCTCTCACGGGTGGGACTTGGGTTTGGATATCACGCAAATTATTGCAAACTGCCATTATCATGAACCAAGTACTCTGTATGCGGCAGCTCGATATGAATAAGCCACTGGATATTGCTTGCTACTGTACTGTAAAAAAGCCCAGCCTTGGCCCCAGCCCGAACCAGCCATCTTCAATGTCTATCAAGACTACTTGATTGGATTAACCATAAGCACCGGTCTCGGTGTAGGACACAGTTTAATGAATACAACAGCTTATTCCTTGGAGAAGGAGTGCAAGCCAAGAAGTCCATGTCGTACATGTGCATCCTTCTCCTCAAGGAGAGACTTCGGGAGCTGGTAAACTCCGCTGCCAAGTAAACCTGGGCGGAACAAAGTCAGCCTGGGCGGAAGCACTTGTGTACAACAACCTTTCCCTAAAACCCATTGTTGCGCTTGATCCGTGCCTGTGTGTTCCTTTTTTCGTCTTCTTTCTCTTTGGCACAGGGCAAGTGCTACATGATGTGTGTGGTGCAAAGTTGCACCTACAACCTACACTAGAGAATCGAAAAGCTGGGCCTTTTTGGTCACATGTACGTATTTTCTTAGGTGGCTTTTTGGGTAAGCATATGCACGGCATGATTCATAGATCTTGGACCCTGCCTACAGTAGGGTACCGTACCGTACCGTACCGTGGATTATAGTAGCTTGTACCATCTGGTACTTTCTGGGCACGCTTGTTCAAGGTAGTTCGCCAAGGCAACCCTCCGCTACCTGCCTCTTTGTTCTTACCGGGCTTGCCCGATGGAATGCTAGTTGGGGGAGGGGCGTGGGGGAGCGGGGACCAAGGATGTGATGTCAGGCAGCCCTTTTCGTAATGCGTAGACGTAGTTGTGCCGATGGCTGTTAATTACTTACTTATTCCGGGGAGAGGGGGGAGGGAATGAATGAAAAGAGTCCTTTTGTGATGCGGTGTAGTTCACGTAGTGTATATGTCGTTTTAATTTTTCTTTTATTTTTCTTTCGCTTGAAGAAATAAAAGGAGCCTTATCTGATTGTGACGTCCCCCTGAATTGGATGTTTGCATTGTCTTGTTCAACGGCATTTACCTAGTACTAATAGTAGTGGTGGTGAATAATGTGAAAGAGGAATTTTGGCATTGTATTTACACCGCCTGAACTACAAAAGAAAAAACTACGGCGCTACACCCCCAACGAATCTCCTATCAAGAAATGTACACCGTTGTTCCCTTGTATTCATGTCCTTGGTATACTAGAGACTTCTTCCGTAAAAAAACCCTCTTTTTTTTTCGTCGGATCACTAAGGAATTGCTCAACTTGATATCCACACTCGTTCAACTTTTCCGCGGTGAAGTCCAAATAAATCTTCCCATAGGACCTCGCTGTTAATTCCCTCTTCAGTAGCCTTGGGACAACATTTAGCAGACTACCAGAGTCTGTATACTATAATTTTTGTCGTCTTTGTCGGTACCAAGGTTAAGCCAGGGAAACACGCGCATGTCGCTACCTGTGTAGTACGGCGCTCACCCATACTCACAATTCACATTTTATCTAGTAGAAAATATAGTACCATTTTCTTTTATACATCTACACAACACCTACAAGGTATTTCTCAGAAACCCCTACGCCTTTAACAGCGTCCGACATCCTCTCTACATGTGGTGCTACTCTGTAATGACATGGATTCCATCCCAGTCATCTATGTACGATATACACATGCCATAAACGCCCTTTGATCCCTATCATATTCACCTTCTTCATCGCAAACCTACTATCGTAGCCTATAGTTTATCTACAACTCATCCCTCTCCCTCTCTATACCTCCACTTATATCCGGCATAGCCATAATCTTGACCACCAAGCTTGTCCAGCCCGTGAAGTGCTGTGTCCTCTGTCCTTTGCCAGTCTCCGGATTGTATTGCTCCCATGCAAATCCTGTTTCCTTCCAACTCTCGTAAACTGTCTCGACTAAATTCTTGCGGAGCTCGGTGTACATTTTGGTAGCGCGAGCTCTGTGCGGTCCGGGTGTTTGCGCAAGGTTCTGGGAAAGAGTTAGCGTTGTTAAAAAAAGAGTTTAGAGCCGTAAGTTAATAAAAGAACGGTTAAACTTACAAGGAGTTGCGAAACAGCCAGATAGTTGATCGGCATCCACACTGGGCCCCTCCAATAATCTTCTGCGGTGTGATAGAACTCGTCACTTTTGCTCAGACTCCTGATGCCGTATGGACTCCACAGCTCTTCTTCGTCTTCAATCAAGTCAAGGATATCACCCAGTCTCTCACTGTCCTTGTCCACTAATCCGGTCAGAAAGGGGAACAAGGAGATGTATCCTTTGTGGCAGACGAGCGCATGTTCTTCGTAGTCATCGATTGTAGCATCACAGTATGTCTTGTCCTTCTTGGACCAGTGAAGGTCGTCAATATTGCGGACAATGGCTTCATCGTAGCGGGTAAATTCGGCTGCATCATCTTTTTCATCGAGGTAGATTGCAATGCGCTTGATAGCACGTGTCATCATGCCCATCCAGCTAATAAGGTCAACATGCAGCTCGCCAGGGTGCGGTGGCTGAGCACGGGGATAATCGTCAAGGCCGGAGGTGAGAATGTGTGCGGGTGTGCGTCCGCGCCATCGGTAGCCTTCTTTGGTTGAGAAGGCCTCGCGGTCATAGCTCTTGATGTCGCCGGCCTGCGTCTTGCGATACCAGAAATAGTTGCGCTTAAGCAATGGGTAGAGGGAGCGAAGATAGTCCAATGCTGCTTCCCGATTCGATAACTGCATGGAGTAAGACTTTTCTTGCTGTAGCTTCTCGCTGCTTGTATCTGTCTTCACGGCGTCGAGCTTATCGAGGAAGGAAGTGAGCACCATGAATAGCGTCGGTGGGTTGGCGTAGTGAGGGTACTGAACCTGAAATTCCTCGGGCACCTTGCTACGAGCTTCAGCACCAAGAATCTGCTCACGACCAATCCAGCCGTCCTCATCCATAAGCTTGAACCAACTCTTGATGATGTCGAGGGCAAGGTCGGCGTCCCAATCAATGATGGGCAGTAGGTGGAAACCTTCGTCCCAAAGGAAGCCGCGGGGGAAGAAAGGCCGCGAGGGAATAGCGGTAAATAGTTCTGAAGGCCCTTCGAGCTGTGCCTGGTTCCTACTACGCGCTTCGGCAGCATCTTCCCAGAAGCCCTCGTTGTCCTCCTCGTACGCGGGGTCGTAAGAGCGATCAACGCGAGAGTCGCCGAAGAAGTAGCCAATGCCACCGATAAGGTTGGAGAATAGAGACTTTGAAAACTCGTCGTAACGCTCGTTGAGGAAGGGAAGGCGGGGCTTGAAGATGTTTGTGAATCGGGTGGAGAAGGCGGCGGTAACGGAGTCAATCTGGGCAGTCAAGTGCTCGGATGTAATCTTGGTTGGAGCAGAGCCAGACGAAAAGATGACATCAAACTCAAAAGGCCCCTCAAAGACCTTCTGGACCAGGTGCATGTTGCCCTGGCCAGGCAGGTGCTGGATTGTGTAGACCTGGGCAGGCGGCGGGGGATTCTCCTCTCCCCACTTCTTGACCAAGACGTCGATCTGGCCCTTCATGTGTGCAAATAGCATGGTCTTGACCTGCCATAGCGCCTCCACCGGCACTTGTCCACTATGTACCAGGGTGCGATGCAGCGGTTTGTCATCATAGCTCGGATGGCCAGTGACTGGGTGGTCGCCCTTGCCCTCAGTGACCCTGACGTCAAAGTCGCCCAGCTCGTTCGTCTGTCCCTTCAAGACGACATCGCCCTCGATGCCCTTGTCGTCTGGATCCGCATCTGCAACCTCCAGGCTGCCTACGCCCTCGAGTGTGTTGTACCAGATGACTGTGGTGCGCAGATTCGGCGCAGCGTCCTCGCGCGGTGTGCCCTTGATTCTCGCACCCCAGCTGCCACCGTGTTCTCCGCCCGGAAACTTGATGAACTCGGTAGTAATGTCAATCTTGTTCGCAGGATCGTGGATGGTCTGGCGGCCGCCGCTGCGGACGTCGTATTCATCCCAGCCGTAGCCATCGAGCTCGTGTTGCTCGCACGTATGTCGGAAGTCTGTCCAGTTAGCAATTGCCCGTCTTGTGAATGCCGGGTAGACGGGTAGACGGGTAGACATACTGTTCTGCACGCTCTGGTAGTCCTCGACCCGTGTCCACATCAACCCTCCCATCAGACTCTTGGGTATCCGTGGCCTGACGCCAAAGTACAGATTGGGCCTATAAGGTCCCCAGAGCAAGCTGGCATTGGTGGCCTTTTCCACCTCGGCCACCTGTGGGCTCACAAGAGGCAATTGGCTCAGGGCCAAAATGCACGTTAGGCCCTTCCACAGGGAGCCATGCCTACTGTCGTGCGTCATGGTCAGGTGTGAAGCTGGAGCTGGAGCTGGAGCTGGAGCTGGAATTGGAGCTTCCAAGTTGGCGGGGTTTGGGACACATTTCGCGCACCTACTGACCAGCAGCGCGACGAGTCGACCGCGGCCGCAATAGCCTCTGATTGGATGAGCGATGGAGGTCACGGGTCATGACCACTATAGACGTCTCACCGAGCAGAGGGCAAATGTTGTATTGCTAACTGTAAATGGATTCGCAATCTTTTGGGCTGCACTACCCTGAGCTCCTCGCTCCTCTGCCCTGCCGTATAGGCGCCATAGTATAGGCGCCATAGTTCCTGTTGAATAATGCCACTGTCCTCGAACCCCCAACCCCTCGATAGAATCTCGTGAACCTTCCAGCCCAAAGCGTACTGTGTCCTCCTTCATCAGCTCCTGCTAGGCGACAGCGGCCTGTTGAATCCGCCCTGGCGATTCATGTACTGTCTGGCCTGCAGCTGCTTGTCCTTCCTCACTCCGAAGTTCTTGTCATTTCCAGGCACCTTGGTGTTCTGTGTTGTCTTGAAGCCGCCAAAGCCCATGACCTTCACTATCTCCCACTCGTCGTCGTCCATGTTCTCTGGCTTTGGCCTCTCGTCCTTCATCTCCACATCAGGCGTCGCTTCCTTGACAGGCGCGTCGGCCGAGGCGCGAGGGCCGGTGGGAGGCTTGGCGACACTGCCAAACGGACCGCGGCCGCCGGCTCGTGGGCCTTTTGGTGGTTGTGGTGAGCGGTCGGTCATGTTGGCACCGTCGTCCCTGCCGCCTCCTCCTCCTCCTCGTCGGTCGTCGCGACCGCGTCCTCGCTCGTGACCGCCTCTGCTTCTGTCGCCGCCACGTCCGCCGCTTTCGCCGTCATCTCGTCGAAAGGGCGATCGTGAGCGGTAGCGGGCATCGCGCCGCCCGCCGCGCTCCCGTGGACTGCGCGATCGGTTGCGTCGCTCGGTAGGCGTGCCGCCGAGCTCACGGCCTTCGCGTGGCTCACGACGGTTGTCTCGCTCGCGGTGGCGATGACGGGGTCGCTCAGTGTCTGACATGTCGGCGTTGTACTGTCGATGTAGGCGTGGACATGGGCGTGGCTAATGTTGGCGCAAAGCACAATGTGAATCGTGTGAATTGTTGGGTGACTTCAGCCGCCAAGCTGCCGCTCAGCAAACTCGCACCCAAAAATCGAAAATCAGAACTTGAAGATTAGTCTCTAAATGTACAAATCTAAGGTGTAATACCTCTATCGTACGACTTGTAAGTATCTTAGTGTTGTTGTTCTGAGCTTTTGGGGTTGATGTTCTGCGCTCGGATCTTGAAAACGACTAGTCCGCCGTAGGTACTCAGCCCTACCAAGGAAGTACCGGTACGACCACCACCAACTGCATATCACCATGACCCGACTACAGCTTCAGATGCAACAAATCACATGCTCACTTTGTTTTACTCCCAGGAACATGTTTTCAATCAAGTAGAATTTGACTAGACCTTGCAATGCTACCTATCATCAGTGTCCTTGTTGCCCTTGTCCTTGCCATTGTCCTTCGCCATAACGCCATGTGCCATGCAGGGCAGGGTATCTTGGAACTTGTGGAACTTATCATCGAACCTGCGACCAGCGCCGCCCAATGCGACACCAGACCACCACATCTCCACATCTCGCCTACATCTCGTCCTCTTCTTCATCAAAGTCATCCTCCGAGCCCATGTCGTATAGTATGCGACCGCCTTCACCGCCCTCGCCCTTCTGAGCATCGAAGTAAGGCAGTATGACATCTCCACGTGCCTGCTTCTGCTTGTCGGTGAGACCAAGGTTGAACGTAGACTCCATCTCGTTACCCGCTGTGTTGATCTGTCCGGCGGCCATCTTCGAGCTGACATAAGCAGGAACCTGGTCCAACAGGATGACGATTTCTTGCTTCAGAGTACCGCATTCCTTGCCGGGTCGGGGAAGGTGGTAGTCGTCCTCATTCCAGGCGGGGAGAAAGTACATCTCACCTTCAGGCCGACCGGATTTGCGCCGGAACTCAGCTTCGAGGACGATACCACTGTGGTCGTTGGCTGCGAGGCATTGGACGACACCCTCAGCTTCTTGAAGCAGACCGTGGGTAGGCTCGGGCAGGCTACGCTCTTCGGCAGCTTTGGCGGCGAGGCAGTGAGCAAACGACTTGCAGGTGATGACTGAAGTAGCCATGTACTTGACTAGTTCGAGCGCCTCAGGTGCGTATGCCGTCTCAGGTCGCGCGTCCTGCATAGGTAGCATGTCGGCATGGTAGACGCCCACAAGGGTGGATGCGTACTTTCCTGCCACAAGGTTGAACAGCTCGCCCATGTCGACATTCTTTTCGTTGAGCATGTCATTCAGACAGTCGACGATGACAAGACTCTCTTTCGTACCGTCCATGGCTTTACCCAAGGCCTGCATCATCTCTTTGGCCGTAGCATTGTGACCGTTGACTTGACGAAGAGCTGGGGCGTAGTGCGCAGCTTCATAGGTGATGACGACGATATTGACGTTACGCGACAATGCACGGCGGATCATCTCGTCGACAAACGGGAATGCGAGTTGGTTGAGGTCATCCAGGACTAGCGTGAAGGGTGATGCGTTGTTGCGCATGTTGAGGACCCTGGACATGAGCTGAATCGAGTGGCGCACATATTGCGATCCGGTGGCTGATTGGTTTACCATGGGGAGATTGTGAACTCTGACGGGACGCCTGCGCTTGCCAATGCCGTTGGAGTTATCAGAACGGGCTTTTGCCTTCCTCGCACGAGCAATCTTTGCTGGCTCGACCAGACCACCTTCTTGGAGAAGAATGTTGCGGTACTCGAGGATATAGTCGGGGATATCACCGTCCTGTGCAAAGACAGGCAGGATGTTCTTGTCCAGAGACGCTACCATCCAGTCAAACTCTGCCCACTCATCTGGGTAATTGATTTCGAAAGTCATCTTGCCAATGGCGAAGAGGTTGGTAGAAGTGGAAGATATTTGGAATGGTAAATGAGTAGAGAGAAGTTGGTAAAGAAAGGTGTGTTGGTGTTAAGGTGTCTGAAGTTGGGAGAGAAAAATTGAGATACGACTGTGGGAGGGGGCTGGGGACTGTTACTAATCGAGGGGGCTGGGAGGCTGGGAGGCTGGGAGGTGGCAAGCAAACGCGAGGTATGTAAGATGGTATAGACGTACTTGAAGTGCACTCGATGACGACGCCGATTATATGCTTAAAGATAATGTAACTTCTGCCAAAACCAGGCTGCGAATTACAAACTTGAAGCCAGCAGCAAATGCACACCTATCCTATCGTTTCACCCTACACAATTTGCAGCTTTTATCGTAGTATCGTGAGGTCTTGGCAAGAAGTCAGTGATGGTGTGCATTTGCGCAGTGAAGGGTCCAAGTCTGTTTCGTGGGCGCTAGTGCCCATTGGGAATAGGCGCGGCTTTATGGACGTTGCACTGCCGTCTCCACTTCCCAAGGTCAGACACCTATCGCTATATGGTCAAAGGTACCACGTACATGAAAACACAACAGTCCAATAGCGCTATGAGGCATCACAGGTTTTTGCATCTTCCGATATGACAAGTAGCGCCCCATCGTCGTCAACGAAGCCCCCGCGGCCAAAGTCTCCACACTTTCCACCACACAATGCTCCACGCGTCTGGTTCATCACGAGGGGAGTGTCGCCCATTGCAATTGCTTTGGCGAGACAAGTACTAGAGCATGGTGACTATGTCGTAGCCGGTGTTGTGCCCCATGAATTTGAGAAAAGTGAAGGGCAAAGTGTCGATTTTCGTACATTCTTGGATGATGTCAAGCAAACAGAACGATGGCGGGAGCATTTGAGAGTTGTTGGTCTGGATAGTAGGTGAGGAATGACACGTTTCTTCATGAATGCGTGCATCGCTGACACCATCTCACGTGTAGGGTTATTGGCCAATGCCAAGCGGCTGTCGCTGAGGCTGTGGAGGCATTTGGGCGCATCGACGTTTTGTTGTGTGCTGCAAGCGAAGGTAATTCCGCTATCCGATGACAGTTATGCTGCCACTAATCATGATTCTTGAGAGAGTAGCTGTCATTGGTGCTGTTGAAGAACTTGCTCAGAGCAGTCGAACACTGAGCTTAGTGGACGAGATCTTTGAAATCAACTTCTTCGCCAACGTGAATATCATCAAAGCCGTACTTCCCATTATGCGGGAACGAAAGAACGGTCATCTCATCGTAATTACTGGTATAAGTAAGCTACTATCACTCCTTCCTCTCCTGTCTCTTGCTAACCCTCAACAGCTGGCCATCTTGGAACCCCAGGCCTGGGAATTTATTGCTCATCTCAGTGGGCCATTGAAGGCTATTGTGATGTAAGGGATGGAGAAATCTATTGGGTAATTCAAATATTGACACTAAACAGAGCCTCGCCTACGAAATCGCCCCCTTCAATGTGAAAATGTCTTTAGTACAGGCCAACATGGAAGTCAACGTTCTCACGAACCGGATAACCTCAGTTCCACCAATGCCAGTATACTTACAGGGTGAAAATCCCGCGCCCCTAGCTAGGGAGATCTTTTCCGGTCTTCTTGACAAGCTTGAGAGGATAGATAATCCTGCTGCCCCACAGTCCAACACGTTTGACGAAACAAAGTCTCCTGGTGACGACAGTACCATGTCCGAAACTGGTCAAGATGCAGAGCCCACAATGGGGGATCTTCTGAGTTCAGACACAATGACCAGTTTGTATGCACCATTACCACCCGTTGTAAAAGCCAACTTGATCGCGGAGACGGTGCACGCGTTGACAGCGATAGGAGGCCATGATAATCCTCCTGCACGCCATATTGTTGGCTCAGAAGGCGTCACGGTTGTCAAAGAAAAACTCAAAACCACGAGTGAAGAATTAGAGGACTTTGTGGAGGTTAGTGGTGCTGTGGATATTGCGAATAGAGACGGGGACGCGATGGTGGGACTAGGTATAGATCATGAGATATTGTAAGAGTCGAAGAATACATGTGGACTTTGTCCTTGTGCTGTATTCAAAACGACCTAGTAAATACCGTTTTGAAGGCATATCCCACCTACGCTCCCCTTAGGAGCGCCTATCAATGCAAGTAATGGCCCCACGAAGCTGATGGAAAGCATTTGCCATCACCCAGAACTCTCAGGATCGCTATTGTCGTCTAGGGATTCCACAAACGAAAGACAGTCCTGTACTGTCTCAAAGGATCGACTAATTATAGAGCCGACCCTACCCCATTCCTCTGGGGCGTTGCATACTCGATAGGCTATCTCTGCGTCCATGAGCCCAGTATCCAAGCCTGCCAATGCTCGCGCTTGTCGTGATTGCACCAACATTCGGTCGCTCATGTTGAGGAATTGACGACGGCTGTCGGGCGGCGGTGGATCTGGATAGAGTACATCGTATAATGGACAGGGAGGCGTGAAGTTGGAGGCAGTCCCGACGAGCTTATCGTACGAATCGCCGTATCTGACTGGTAGAGACGACGGTGCTTCTGCCAAGTTGCGTCGCAAATATGCTTCATGCTCACGATGCAGATGCACGTTCATTGCTTCCTCGCGCTCCTCGCGCAATACCTCCTCGCGCTCCTCGCGCTCCTCGCGCTCTACCTCCTCGCGTACTACTTGCGCACGTTGTTGGAGCATTGCTACTTGTTTATACATGTCCAGTTGTATTTCATTGGCGCTCGTTGAGTGTCGCATAATTTGTTCGATTGCTGCTTGTACCTCGTTTGCATCGAGTCTTGTTTGTGCCTCTCTTATTGTCCTCAATATTGATCTGACCGATCCGATATAGTCTGGGCCCCTCTGATCGTGCTGAATTTCTTGTAGCTGGGCCTGCCTCTCAGTTGCTACAGGCGTCAGACTCACTTCGATTTGTTCGATTTTGCAGTATATAATTCCTTTTAGCTTGGTCTGCCTCTCAGTTGCTACAGCCGTCAGCCTCACTTCGAGTTGTTCGATTTCGCTCCGCAAGTCCTGGCAGTATTGTGGTAGGTGACATGGCCCAGCCACAGGCAAAGACGGTCCATCCCGAAAGATTGGGCTTGATGACATATTAACGATGTATGACAACTTGTGGTAGTTATAGTGATAAACGTGAGGGTGTTGTGTGAGGGTAAATCTAGTTGGTGTGAATGCGGGGAACGAGCAGAGATTGGGGACTACTGCATCTCCTTGGGGACTACTGCATCTCCTCTGGCAGTACTTGCTGGCTTTGTGACTCTAGGAAGGTGCTATACTTGGCTCACACCCAAAGAGCAAGGCCTGTCGAATGGAAAGCGGAAGGGTCCGTGGCCCAAGTTGCGCCATAACGACAAAACACAAGCGCCAGCCAGGGCTCGTTTCTACTAGGTACGAGTAGATGCAAAGATATGCTGGCTGTATAGCTGAAATCTACGCGTGGAATCTATAGGAATATCACAAACCGTCTAGCATTTGTCGTGTGACTGCTTCAAGTACGGGGGCACGGGGGAATTACATAGATATTGGAACCAGTCTGTGCGTGGCCATCTCCATTCATACTAGCTTACATCCATGACGCAATCTTGGACTGCACGTCAATGACGTCAAGAGACGTGCATCATCACACCTTGTCCTGGTTCCTTCTGTTCAGCGTCTGACTCCATGACTGCAATCTTGTATAACCGTTTACCGGCTCCTTCTGGTCCACCAACTTTTTCTTCGCGTCGCTGTACCACTTGAGCCCTATTCACAAAGTTAGTGCGTGTCTCACACAAACGTCGTGCACAGATACTTACAAATCCCTAGCACTACAATAGTCAACGGTGCGGCGATGACTGAAAATCGACAAGGTCAGCCCGTGCTTTAAAGAATTGTGCACATGTACACTTACCCCACAGCAGCCAAAAGTCCGGCGAAACGAATAGACTGTAAGGTGGCTCGTCCTGAAGCCTCATAAATTGGCTTCCAAAAATGGAAGCTACGGTACCCAGTGGCATGAAAATCAGTGTAATTACAGCTATCGCTGTCACGCTGGAGTTACCGGATTGCATAACCCTGCTGTCCCCCTGGGTGACTATATGGAAAGATAGCTGAATGATGTTGGAAATCCGCGCGTCTAAACTAGTGAGCCGCCGCTGTGTCGACTCGAAGAGTGTCTTCCGATACTTCAATGCCTGGCGAGCGAACCTTTGACTCGGGTTTGGACTATCGCCAATGACCATCTTATGATGGTTAGAAAAATCGTCCAGCGTAGCCAACGCCGCCTCGCAATTCTCGCGTAGGTATACGGTGTGCTTTGCGAGATTGTGAAGCCCAGTGAAATGAGTCTTGGGTAGTTTTTCTATTGCCTGCCCCGGTTTGACCGCCAGCTCCAAGGTTTGCTGATAACTGTTAGCATACACACGGAATTATCCAAGGGAATCAATACCGTCTCTGAGAGTCCGAAGATGTCAGCAACAGCCCAGACAGTCCCATCTAATACTTTGTACATTTCTTCGAAAACCACATCTAGCAAGAGATACGGGTCGTCGAGTATATCGCCACACTTTGCCGTGACTAGCAAAGTCTGAAAGCGCTGATGAAGTGTGCTTGGAGCTCCGAAACAAAACAAATCGACCCTAGTTTCGGCACCAGAGGCCGTCTGAGTCTTTTCACCATTTGAAGTTGACGTATGAACAGGCTTTTGGTCCGTTGCTTGCGGCCTCCAAATCTTGAGCACGATGCCTGGCTTCATCCAAGAAAAGTTTGCCTGGCTCTGCGACTGCGCCATTCGACGAACATCGGTTTCACTGCTGCCATCATCTTGGCAGTTCTCAATGTGAACGATCTGGTTGTCTACTACTGCAAGTGTCTTGCACAAGAAGTGAAACCATACAAATTTCGTACCGTCTACATCGTCGCGTGCTGCAAAACTTTGTGAGACACCCTGTAGACTCTCGTCGATAAAGGCGCTTGGAATCCCGCACGCGTCAAACAGCTCGATTAAACCCTCGGTACAATTTGGCGCCGGGATATCTCGTGGTGCAAATCTGAGATTGTTAGTCGAATATCTTCATCTATTGGCAATACTCACATCACACGAACAGTTCCTCTACTCTCTGTTTCGAGCTCCTGAATTGACCTCAACCCATTCTCTTCTCGCCCAGGAGCTGTATTGGCGCACCATTCAAGAAGATGCAAATCGATGCCACCATGCTGGGCAGGTCCAACCTTCGGCGTTCTAGCCCTAAACTCGTCAAAGGGCCGACGGTCTGCAGTCAAACTACGAAATGATGCCATTTGTTTGCTGGCTTTAAGTACAGCTCCAACTGCACTCTAAATACGACTGGGGCTATCTTGCAAAATGGAGAGGCACTTTTGGTATGTACTAAGCTTTTCCACCAAAGCAACAACAACAACGACAACAACAACGCATGAGTGATTTGGAGCGCAATAGCTTGACAGACTGTAACAAAGTCTCAGCTCTTGTTCGTAGCACAAGTCTGGACTCCGCCATAGGTCGGCGCGCAGGTCAGCTTGCCCCTGCATACCCGTATGCCAAGCATTGGCACACAGAGACTGCCTGAATCTCATGATGCACAAAACCACGCGCCAACGCCCTCAAACTCAGAATTTCTCAGCTTCTACCAAAAGCAGGAGGATCGTACGATCTGGACGGAAAAGCAATGAACCCATCCCTATCGGATCATACTGCCGGCCTAAGAATGGGTTTGGTGGCGCAAGGCTGGGAAAGCCAAGAAATGAGCTGGCGAACCTCAAGAGCCTTGATTTGTCGAAACAGGTGTTCTATCCCCATCATGCGTAGCGCGTAACCAACACAGTGCCCCTCCATATGTTAAAGAAATTGGCTCCGCTGGGTACTACATAATGTTCCGAACTGTAATTTTCAGCACCCATGGTGGTTTACCTACCATTTGCCTGATATGCGCATAGCATTATTACGGTGAATCGAAAATACGCAGTCGCACGGCGTCCCTTGGCTTTTCCCCAGATTTGAGATCTTCAAGTGTGGGAGCTGAGATTTAGATGGCCCGCCTAGTACCAAACAGGGAATCTATACGAGCATTTTGACATTCATGTGGGGGCCGTTTCGCTTGTGGAGTCTGCAGGAGCGCTATTGAAGCTATCGTTGGAGGACCAAGCGGTTACACTGGTCAACAGGACCCATGTGTGGGGTCTAGCGAGCTGAGCTGATGGAATGGGACTTCAAGCAATATTCTTGATCATATGTACTCACGGATAACTCGACTGCTCGTATAGACAGACAAGGCTACGCTTCACCGGTCTCGAACATGTTAAGACTAGACCCGTTTGCCCCTGAACAGTGAGCGAAAGAACCAGACCTAAAAATCACAGCTCGGATTTACCATATATTCTACTTGAATGGTAATTAGAACACTTGGACCCGTCCGATTTCCGGACAACTCTGACGCCCTCAGGCATCCGCTTCCAACTTCTCTGGCAGACACGGCGGTGGCTTTGATCCAAACAGTGGCGGCGCTTTTGCCCAGGTTCAATCGCACCAACAAACTTACCCAGTTAGAAGAGCCCGAATACACCACCCTGTTCTCATTCCGGCTAACGTTGCTGGCTAGATCAAAGCTCACGCCGGGGGAGGCAACTACGACCCAAACCATCTCGCCTCCAAACCGCCAGTCATAGTGCAATCTCAGCCAGTATCTCATCTACAGCCGATATTTCCAGCTCAAGTAAGCTTCTCTTCATCTTCTCTTCATCTTCTCTAAGTAATACCCCTGACCCTTCTAAGGCTCCCACTTATCAATACCCTCAACCTTATCAACCTTACCAGCCTTACCAGCCTTATCAACAAAGCCCACAGCAGCATCACGGTACACAGCCTGGCTTTATAACACAGTTGTGCGCCTGCTTTAGATAATTCATCAGTAGTGTCACAATGGCTCCCAACGACGCTCAAGCGTCAGCCTATCCGGCTGTGATTCAAGGCCCTGCCGACTCAGATTCAGAGAAGCGACCTGGCCAGTCAATTTCCCAGGTTTGTAGGGTACAGCTCTGCAACATATAGACTTCTGACGCAATACAGCGCGATGTACGCGTATTCCTGAAGGGCTATGCCCATATTTTCTCTCCATGGACGAATGCAAAATGGGGGTTCCCAAATTTCTATCGGAAACCAGGCTTGGGGTACCAAAAGCTTGGCCAGTACCGACACCGCGATATCATGGATCGTGTGCATGAGGGAGACCTCGACGACCGCTATATTTCATCTTGGGATGGAATGGTGTCTAAACTCGTAGTGCAGGCTACCGATGATATCTACGAGAACAACGTAGGATCTACATATAGGCGTACATTCATTCGCAATGTAGCGCCAGTGTACATGCGCTTGGCGAACTGGCCTTTCAACCACATCGATCCGACAAAGAACAACGGTAAGCCCACCAACGATGAGCTCCCTTTGCTCTGCCTGAAGTGGTTTGTCGCTTCCTGTCTTATCACTGCTTTTGTAAGTTCTTACTTTTCTAAACTTTACATATTCATTCTCACAGTGCTGTAGATTTCCAGTCCTTCGCCAGCAGAGATTGGGGCCAGGAACGGTGGCAACTATGACGATCTGAAGTATTACTTCTGGGGGTATTCGAAGGTTGCGAAGAACATGATAGAGACAGACAATCCTCGAGGCCGATCTCCAACACAGGCAAACCCCATTTCGGAACGAGTATTGCGTCCTCGTTACCTGTGCTTTTTGCGCGAAGAGGGAAGGCCCGCCCAGATCCTGAGCGTGGAAGAGTGGTATGTTTCCCGTAATGAGTGTGTGTAGGTCCATGACTAACATCCACAGGATCAACGACTACAAGTCTGGTCAAGAACTTGAGTACATCTTCATTGCGTATACAGCGGAGCAGTTCAACACCCCGGAAGACTTCAGGGTTCTACATCAGATCGCTGATGCAGCGGCACGTAATGCAGGAGTGATAGCTTATTGGGTTGGGTGTTCCTGTATGCCTGACGGCCAACTCCAAGAAGATGTTCGTATAACCCACCGCTATTTCCCAACAACATAGACTAACTTTGTCAACCAGGTGTACCGTATCTGTGATGTAATCCGAGGAGCAAAAGCTCTTGCCATTGCTGTTGGACCTCCAAGCAACAATTCTTCCGAGATCAATACGCCGGCTCTGATGCTTCAACAATGGGGTCGTCGAGTTTGGACGTTCCCAGAGGTGCTCTTGGCACCTGCTAGTAAAGAAATCAGAGTTTATGTACGCAATGGTGACCTTTCACAACCTCGGCGGCTTGCCAAGAATCAGTTCGCTGCGGAGGTATGGCCGGATGATGCCAAGGTGGCTCGACAGGTAAAGCTATTTCCACCCTTGTGCACGCCCGGACGCTGACTGTATTTTAGCTTATCGACCATTACGAGGGTAACCTTTTACTCAACCAGCTTGAGTTGGTTACTCTTGCGCTAGAGTGTCTGCATAACCGAGACACTGAACAGTATCTCCCAGGTGATAAATCTTATGCTCTAATGGGTTTGCTTCGGGTTAGACCCGAGATCGATTCCACAGACTCTGCCTTTCAAGCATTTGCTCGGTAAGTGGAATTTTGTTCTTTAGCTGTACTTCGCTATGCTGACTACTACAGTCTCTCTCTTGCCAATGGTAGTGACCAGCTTCTGGAACGTCTGTTTTGCCTCCTGCCCACGAATCCAAATGAGCCATGGCACTCAATGTCTGACGCATACAACGCCAAGCTTTGGGACATACTCCCACAGGAAGTCGGCATCGCCGGCGTTGGAGAGGACGACAGTATCATTCTCGATGGCTGTCGAGCGGCAAATGTCCGTTGGAAGTCATTCACTCCTGTTGCCCATGTTAGCCGTGACTCCTGGAGGCGTCTTTTCGCCAGGATAATGCTACGTTCCGGAGGCCTGGTTTTCCTCGTCTCCATTGGCCTTATTAGTGCCGGTGGTGGTAGTGGAACCATTTTTAACATCGGCGTTGTTTTGCTGATCTACTCATTGATACTCATGGCATTGTCACCATGGCTGCTTCGTCTGCTTTACCTGGGAAAATTCTGGGATCAACAGTGCTGGTTCTTTGGCTTCGAAGGTTATATGAACCTGGAAACTATTGAAACCCAGATATTCGGTGGAAGACTAGGGCGCATGAAGTGGACGGTATGTGCATTTACGCTCAGGTGGTGGTGACTTGACACTAACGAATACCGTAGGCAGCAGCTAGTCCCCTATCAAGACATCAGCGCAACGAGCACAATGAGTGCATTCCCATCGACCCTACGTCC
Organism: Pyrenophora seminiperda CCB06; assembly: GCA_000465215.2. NCBI lineage: Eukaryota > Fungi > Ascomycota > Dothideomycetes > Pleosporales > Pleosporaceae > Pyrenophora > Pyrenophora seminiperda. Next base: position 782,650 of record KE747810.1, read on the forward strand.
GATCCTACTATCGCAGCTCTCGTTGAGAAGGCAAAGACAGCTGGACCCGGGGAACAGCGCATCTTTACACTTGTCGATACCGGTGCGTCCTACGATCGTCTTCATTCATTCTCTAAAGCTTACTGACAAAACCACAGGCAACATGACAGCTACACTCTTCCTTGCCGAACGCCCACCAGTTTGCTTTCTTATGGCTGGCTCTGAGGGCGGCATGAAGCGCATCATAGGTTGCTCTTATGATTGGACTACTGGCACCATGTATAGAGAGACGGTATTGCGCATTGGAACACAGTTTGAGGATAAGATGAGCCGTGTTGGTCGGGTCAAGATTGGCTTGAAGCGCAAACAGCACCCCGTTGCTCCTCTGGCGCAAGTTGGCGAGGCCGTTGGAGGGAGGGTCAATTAGGAAATCCTTCGTCTTCTCATGCGATGCAGTCCAGAGAGTTATGATCTTAGGTAATTGTTTGCTTATTGGCGTCAATTGGTGTTTCATGATTCATGCTAGATACTCCCAGTCAATTTATTTCCATTGTATTCCAGACTCCGCTCCCTTATGTTGATACACATGCACTTCTGAGAAGCGATAAGCTGCTTTCCATTGCTATCTAGATGTACATATTATGTTACCACAAACTTGTAGGATATGAAATAACATTAAATGACACTGACAGTGAGGGTAGTGCAGGCGTTTGATTAATCAAGGCCCACATGATGTTCCCGTCTCTCCCTGAAGCTCTTTGAATCTGGGTTTTCCGTAGCAGATGTGATACAGAATAATGTGATGTACCTACCTCAGCGCAGTTTGACTACATGTAGGAAAGTCGTAAGAAGATTAGTAAGCAACAGCTCTTTCCGAGCACATAAAGCTTGATAAATCTTGCGTGTATACATCCAGTTGTGACGGCATACATATTACCATGTTAGTAGGCCAAAGATACCCTGGCGATTGCAGGATGTTTAGAGTATGCTGCTGTATTGGCGTTTAGGCGGCCACCGTGGGTGGGAAATTGACTCTAAATCTTCCTAGCTCTGCTCTTGCCGTCTGCACATCTATCCTAGGAGAGATTTACATAATCAATCTCAGGATGCGGTGCTACTCAGATCTCCAGAACAAAAACGTAAAACCAGCCCCAGATTTGCCAAAATGCCATGCCGACAGGACGGGAGTTTTCGCATCTCCTTTTTCTCAAATCTCGCGTTGCCAAAAATAACATCTAGGGTCAAGGGTCGGCTAGCGGTAAGCCGTTAGGTGGGCCCACAGCTGCAGCCCATAAGAGGCCTAGCCCAGCCCACATAAAATGACCACCATGTCATGCATCGAAAGCTGCGGACAACCTAAGCCCCCGTCTTGCTCTCGTATTGTTAGTCAATGGCCCATTACCACATCGGAAGCTAGTGCTGGTACGAGGTACATGCGCACACGAAAGGACACAGACGTCATCTATGTTTGGCCTACCAAAATACCGACAGCATCAGCTCTGTTCAAAAGCGCCATCAGGGATCCGTCAGCGCCCTAATGCTCGTCATATCAGGGTCTTGCCTCCTTGTAAGCCGCCCTAATGTAACGCTGTCTCGCTCGCGATATTCGAGAGGTGAAAGTTGCTTTTCGTCCCCGTCGAGGCGTCTGCATAGTCAGCTCGTGTTAAGACCAACTCGGCAAGATCGACACCGGGTTCCGTGCCTGTCGACCCGAGTGGTGGGCCTTCAGGTAGATGAGATTTCTGTTTTCGTGAGATTGGGGCTGTGATGTGGTACCGGTGAGGACGTGTGATCGATGCAGGTACGGAAGCAGGCGTCCATCTCGTATCGACGGTAGTTTTAAAAGAACCAGCTTTGCCTTGGCTTGTATAGACATTTTCACTTCATCTATCTCGGCCATAATCATTGAGTCGTGTTCGCCGCTTACTTTCGTTCCCAATTTTGGCAGGGGAGGTTTATTTATTTACCCGACAGTCACCGTGCGCCGAACGTACAGGACCCAGGCGTGCCAGGTACTACGAAGTACTTACACCTGCCTTGGAAGCCGCCACCGTACGGGTCTTCTTCTTCCACCCCCTCCCCCCTCTTAGACTTTGGCAACCATCTCAAAACTGTATCTGCCAACGCCAAAGATGAGGTTTCTAAGTTTCTTCACCGCGGGTCTGCTGTCCATAAGCTCGGTCGCAGCGTCTCCTTACACGCCAATGGATAAGCGAGCAGTCTCGACCGACGGTTCATGTGGCGGATCCCAGGGCTTGACCTGCAAGGGGTCGGGACTCGGGGACTGTTGCTCGCAGTATGGCTATTGTGGATCCTCAACAGCATACGTAAGTATTTATCGTATACAATGAGACTCACGTGCTAACGTTGATAGTGTGGAACGGGATGCCAGGCAGGCTTCGGCAGCTGCGGCAGTAAACCTAGCCCAAGTACTAGTAAGACATCTTCCGCAGTGCCCACGGGCACACCATCTGCGTCGCCTTCCGCGAGCGCAGCTGGGGATGTTCTGCAGTGCTTGAACGCCAAAGATGTTCCCTACAAGATGTCTTCAGATGCTGCTTACCCCGAGCTTTCGGAACCCTACAATCTGCGCCTACCCTACAAGCCGGCTGCCATTGTTCTGCCAATTACCAACCAGCATGTTCAGGACGCTGTAGTCTGTGCCGGTCAAGCTGGACTCAAGGTACAGGCGAAGTCAGGCGGTCACTCTTATGCTAGTTTCAGCTCTGGTGGCAAGGATGGGTCCATGCAGATCAACCTTCAGTCATTCCAAAGCGTCGAGCTTGATAAAAGCACTGGCATCGCTGCAGTCGGTGGAGGTGTTCGCTTGGGTAACCTCGCTGATGGTATCTACAATCAAGGCAAGGCTGCTGTCGCTCAGGGTACCTGTCCTGGCGTGGGCATTGGAGGTCACTACACACACGGTGGGTACGGCCATGCCTCGCGAAACTGGGGATTAGCCATGGACCAAATCGTCGCAGCTGAAGTTGTCCTCGCCAACGGCACTCTCATCAAAGCCACTCCCACAAACTCCGCCGACGTATATTACGCCATCAGGGGTGCAGCCGAATCTTTTGGCATCGTAACCAAATTCTACGTTCAAACGCATGCAGCGCCGGCGAGTATAACATACTTCTCCTTCGTCTTCAACGGCATTCAGAGTTCGAAGACTACTTGGACAAATACCTTCCTACACATCCAAGAATTTGCGAAAAATGCCACCGTCATTGACAACCGCATTTCTTTCGGAATCTACCTTGACAATGGCGGATCGTACAGTCTGTCGGGTGCTTTCTTCGGTTCCGTCGATGAATTCAATACTAAGATCCGGCCCGAGCTCCTCCGCACGCTTCCCAGTGCCACCGCCACTGTAAATTCTATGGGCTGGTACGACTACACGGTCTTGGTCTCCGGCAAAAAGACTATCAAGGAGCCACTCACAGGCTACGACGAGCATGAAAACTTCTTTGCCAAGTCCGTCACTGTACCTGAATCCACTGGTTTTACAGCAAACACCCTCAATGCGCTCTACGACTACCTCAAGACCGCTGGGTCAGTTCAATGGTACATCATCATTAATCTGTACGGAGGACCAGGCTCTGCCATCAACAGCAAGGGTCTTGACTTTTCCGCGTACAACGACCGTGAGAGTCTATGGGTTCTCCAGAACTATGGCTATGGAGCTGAGTCGATTGACTTTGTCAACGGCATTAACAAGGCTATAATCGATGCGCAGCCTCAAACGAGCTTTGGCGCATACTTGAACTACGTTGATCCTAGCTATGATGCTGCCACCGCACATAAACTGTACTATGGCGATGTCGTATACTCGAGATTGGCGGCTCTCAAGAAGCGAGTGGATCCTAACAGCGTATTCTGGAACCCACAGGCTATCGGTGCCTAGGCTTGATGGGATGTTTTGGGTTGATGTGTGTATATATTTATAGAGGGGGTATGATTTAACTAATAGTAATCATCATTAGACATTATCATAATGAAATTGAAACGATCATGACAGTAACGTTGCAAATACGACGCGCCATTCAAAGTGTAATGAGGCTATGGGACGAGCCAGTTCCCAACGGAGCATCTGCTTCTCTCCATGTCCTAAGATTTTCACTGCCTGTCCAACTCTTGTGTGATGGACCCCCCAGGATTCGCAGCATATATCCAGCCCTTTTAGTGTATTGACATGACTCGCAATGACGTGCAAATGCTCGTTCTAGCCAAATAAGCAGCCTAGTCAGATCTAATGAGATGCCGTTACACGGCGATGCGTTTGACTAGTCTTCGCTTCAAGATTGAAACGTAACGTACCAAACTGCATTCCGCTATACCCTGTCGCTTTGGTCCAACATGAGATTCTTATTTTGTCCCAACTTGACGAACTTTTTTTGGTAATAAACAGCGTGAACAAGATGGTGGTGGTCCCTTTCGTTGTAGCGGCGTATGAAAGTAGGAAAACCAGTACCTCAGTTCAGCATTTGCTCACGCGACGCAAGTTCTTTTCTCCAACATGCGTGGCATCTCTGGATTCCCATGAGCTAGGTAGTGGAGGTGTAACTCTATTGGTCGCTTGATTGAGACGTTAGTTAATCGTGGGTGTAGTTGGTCAACGGTCCAGCAATGAGTTGATTGAAGGAATGTTGATGTGCTCACGCGCCGGCTCGGATGAAGATGAAGCGTAATACACGTCGTCTGGATGAGAAACACGGGCAGGCATCGTGGACATGAAGGGGAGTGTATATCGAAATTTGTTCTGCGGCCTCAGATTGAGCTGGATAAGCAAATCCGCCTCTTTGATGTGCTTGAGGACCTCGCGGACATCAGTACCCATTTTGATACGACGAACAATCTCATGGGACTCGTTTTCTGAGCCGGTACGAATGAGATTGAACAACTCGGTATATGCCTCGTTCTCAGACTGTAGCGCATCGTACTTTCGCTTCAGGGCTTGCCCCTGCGTCTCAGTCGATCGAGCGGCATAGTGGCAGGGTGTTGAGCGTCTGAGGCACTCGAGACAAACAGGTCGGCTGCCGTTGCATTTGATTTTTCGGGCTCGACATTGATCGCACGCAGAGGCGACGCGTTCACGAGGCAATAGTGGGAGTGGTTCATTGCGTGGCCGTGTGGTAGAAGGAAGAAGGGGTCTGAGAGGACGCATGGCCGGTGGAATACCAGGGGATGTGGAGCGGATAGAGGATCTGGGTGTATATAGTAGTTTTAAATACACCGATCATAGATTCAAGCCAAAAGCGAAATCGACATCTCAGATGCCCATGACTTATGCGGCTGGCATAGCGTAGAGGATCCAATGTCGATGCTGATTGGCCTACGGCAACTTCACCCGCCAATCGGTAATCGGTATGAGGCTTGTAGCGGAACGTCATGTAGTGGTGAGATTTTTTGGTCGCCTAGAATCTGGTGCAGAGTCTTACTATGTCTTGTCGTAATGCTGTCGTGTCTCATTACGCTTTGGTGGGAAGTATGGGCGAGGATATGTGGTCTCCGCAGAGCCTTTACCGTCGAAGCAGTACTCCTCGTGCACTACTATACTGTATGTCCTACCCAACAGGGGTGAATCGGAGATGGCATGGTACGATCTTGTCGAGTTATCCCAATCACGGTCATGGCGCCTTGATCCAGATGGATGGAGTAGTAGATGCGAGATAGCCAGTTGCACCTTGCAAGATTCCCATGCACAACATGGTACCGTACATGGATACTACGATTCTGTGGCATGTGCTCGTCTCCACCACCATGGTTCTGTGCCATCTCATACATGTACACAGTAGAGCCTCGATCGTATCTAGCGGTAAGCTTGTCTGCCTGGATAGAGCACCCGGCTAGATACCCGGTACATGCTACGGTAAACGTCGCATTGTACTGTACCTAGGTACCGGTAGACACCCATACCTAGGTACTTGCCCAATCGAGTGTGGGGCTTGGCAAGAGAGCGCTAGCCACGAGAAGATGGCTGGGGACATGGGGACAGCCACCGGGCGGAAACGAATCGATACGGATACGTGTACAATGGATGTAGTGTACGACATACAAAGGTTGAACATACTATGTAGAAGCACACCTGCTGCCAAGACACGTAAGCTGAACTAGTCACGCGACGCACGCCGATTGGCTGGCACATGTCCTCCGTGAAGCCACGCAAAGAACATCAGAGATGCATTGCATGCGACTTGTTAGTATGCAGGATAGACTGAACGCATATTCCGCTTGGGTATCTGCCCGTGCACTTTCATTGGCGAAGAAAAGTTCCTCATGTTTGCAAGCGGCAGCCTGCATGATTCACTCGGCCACGACTAAAGTACCACCTCGACACAGTTGCTCCAGTTTGGTGTAGTAGCGGTACTCTATAGCCTGCATGCTCAGTTGGTAAGATTAGTCAGCCGTAGCGTTGTGGGCAGGGGAAAGGAGGAAGGTGTGCCAAGCGGCTACTGACGATTAAACAGTACGCCCGCAGCCCCCATGGCCCGCTTACCGGTACCTACTCTACGTGTAATAAACAGTGCATCTGTTCAACGCCAAACTCCGGACCTGTCTGTGACCAATGCGAAATAATTACTTTTTTTCTCTCACAGCAAACATCGCACATGAATAGGCACGGACAGGACCGTAATACGCTATCATTGTAGCTCAAAGCTCAACTCTGCCTCATCATTATATCTGCCAACAAACTCTTTGAGAACATCATGTCTTTGCCTTGCCATATCCCTTCCAGAGTCAGTCTTCATCATACCTGCCAATCTATATAGTTTCTCCTCGAAATGATTGATTGTCCGACTCATAGGTAGATCCGGCATCTTGGCTGCGCCAAATGAAAAGGTGCGTCCTATTCCCACAGCTCCAATGGCATCCAATCGATCTGCGTCTTGAACAATGGCTAGCTCAGGATGTTGCTCAAGGCACAAGGCGACGTCACGCGGGTTCCTGGCTTCGTGGCTGTATGATACGTGTTTGACAATGGTTTGTACTTTCAGCGCTAGCTCTTTAGATGCGCCGTGATGAAGCAGCGTGTTGGCGATTTGGTGCTCAACGTCTTCGCCTGGCTTTGCGTATTTGTGGTCGCCTACGTCGTGCAAAGCAGCAGCGAGGAACATTGCCGTGATATCGTAGCTGGCAGAAGGATCAGCCTTGAGCTCCGCCTGGTGGATACGCTTGGTGTTGGAGAGAACGCGTAAGATGTGTTGGTAGTCGTGAGAGTTGTCGTAGTTGGACATGTACTGGTAGACGAAGCCATTGATTGATGCGAAGAGCCGCTTGTCTTCTTCTCGGATGGGCAAACAAGGAACAGGCAGCTGGTCTAAATTGTTGCTCGGCATTGTGTAGAGGTACTGGGCGGACGGTTAAGGTATTGTAGCCTCTGCTTGAAGAAGACTTTTTGGCGTGAAATAAATACAGATGGTGAATGGGCAACTAAAGGAGAATGATTACGAAAGGTGCTGGAAACAAAGGGGGGTTTTGTATGGGTTTGAGCGGTGTACAGAGTATGTTCACACAAGTCTCAACTCTGACGTGTCGTGTTTTTCCTTTTACGCGCGGTCACATGCTAGGTGCCTTCTTAGTGAGCAACGTCGCCCCGAAAGTTTGCGTCTAGGTACTAGAGAAGTACGGAATGCAAATGCCCATGATGTGCGAGGAATTGTATCATGTCGCATCGACGTGTAGGCAAACATGCGTCACAGCAGCCCATGTCGTACCGGTACGGCCTTGATTGCGAAGGACGAGCACATGACTGGCGAGATAGCTGGAGAGAGTCTCGGTGACTAACTGCTGCAGTCGATTCCCCTATCTTGAGTTTGTCATCTACTGTGCCCAAAGCAAATACGTCGGCTTGCCTACATAATAATATGTGGACTCTGCATCCGGGGTAGCCAGTGAGCTAGTGCGCCAGCGAGCCGGACGGGCCTCGGTAACTTGGGTAGTGCGCGCCATATGGATGCATCATCTCACCCTCGTCCATTGCTCCTTATCCACACGTGCATACCTCAACACCGGCACGTACACGTCGCAACCGCTGGAACGCAGCGCCTTGGCTGGCGCGACTACAGCCATGTACAGGCAAGCGACACAGAAGACGGGCGAGGTGCTGTCGATGCCCCCAAAGTGGCTGAGCATGTATTCGGACTTTATCACCAAGAACAGCAGCGCGGTGACGCAGATTGAGTCGGCGCTACGATCGCTGACGTACATTATCCCAGGTGCGCACATGACGGGGGACTTGTTTGTCCTGGCAGCCCGCTAACAGCCGTAGGACGGTTCCGCGAATCCGAGATAGCATCCGAGTCCCGTACGTTTCGCACCCAACTGTCGCGACCATTGCGACTAACAAAGCCCCAGTACATAGCGGCGTTCAGGTTCTCTCCTTATACCATGACTCACTCCTTTCCAAGGCTATGGCGCAGATGCCGGGCACGCGACGACAGCCCCTCACCCCGCATCACCGATATACCAAGTTCTGGACCCAGAACTCTCCGACGTATAAGCGGATCGCCCTCGTGCTCCAGATGATTCAGTATACAGAACTACTATGGGAGATGGCGGCTAAGAGAAAGGGCGAGAAGATGCGGTGGCGCGTCGTGGTGCTGCTGGAACTTGTCAAAGCAGTGTGTCGATTGCTGCTGCTACGCTTGACAAACTCACGCCCACTTCTCTCTCCACCACTTCCACAACGAGAAATCGACCCCAGCTCGCTGGAGGAATCGTCAGCATCGGCCGATGGGATGGACACGCCGCCGAGTGAGCGTTCGGTCGAGGCAGAGAACTGGACAATGCCCAGGACAGGCCTGTCTATGCCCAGTCTACCACACTCTTCCGACATCTCCAGCTACCTCCTTTCCAAGGTTCTCACCGCAGACGATATCAAACCACCCAAAGCGCTGCTGCACCGAGTGAGTGGGAAGGGTGAGATTGCTGAGGTGCTGTACATCCTGCGCCCGGTCGTCTACGCTCTGGCTATGCAACACTTCAGCGGCGACAGGAAAAGCTGGCGCCCATGGCTTATCGGCGTCAGCATGGAGTACGGCGCAAGACAACTGGCAAAGAAAGATTTCCAAGAGCGACTCGCTGGTGGACTTCGTGGCTTGACGGGCCTAGAGAAGGAGGAGTTGCGGAAGCGGGGCTGGTCCTTAGGCTGGTGGGCCATGCGCGGCGCTTTTTACGAGAACATTACCAAGTCAGTCATCGCATCCTCCCAACATGTCGGACCATGCTAATAGTGAACAGGGCCTGGATACACTCCATCACCGGAAGACTAAAGGGCAAGCCGCTTCTGGACATGGTTGGCGGCGTCATTGAGGACTACGACTTCCTCTGGGACCAGTACTACTTCCCGACGGCCACTCTATAATTCTCTTTTGTGTACACGTCTTCTGCATCTAACGCAGTTAATGTTTGACAATGGGGCTCTCGGAGTTGATGTCTCATTTTGAGACGGCGTGAGAGGACAATGTTGTGCACGGCGGCGCCTTGTCTTTCTGATTTGCAGAGAGCATTTTGTGTTGTACTTTATCTAGATACCAATGATTTGACTCTTCTACGCCTGACAGTCTCGACATGTGCAATGTGTAAATTCGGGCGAGGATGCTGACGTCGCTCGCTCACTGCTCAGTAAGTGGGCCAGAGCTCCGGAGCGCTAACTAGCTCAGCATCTCGCAGTGCCGTTCCGAAAGCTTCGATTACCATCACAGAGCCGCATCAACAACAGCACCACACGGCCCGCTGTCCAACCGAGCCCGCCACCGCCGCCTCATCTTGAACAATCCACAATCTCCTCGGCTATCGGCCACACTTCACCAACATGCCCGCCACCACAGCAGAGACGCTGTCGCTCGTGACTCGCAACGTCTCGGTCGCACCGCTCGTGCTCCTCTCGGCAGCAGATCACTATGGCCGACAAGCAAAGGGCACTAAGAGGAGAGTAGTCGGTGTGCTGCTCGGACAAAACGATGGCAAGAACGTACGCGTGTCCAACAGCTTCGCGGGTGTGTAGCCCCTCTATCGTCTAGTTTGCCGCCTGCGCAGCACAACTGGGGCGAGAGACGTAGACAAGAGCTGACCGGCCCGTAGTACCTTTTGAAGAAGATGAGAAAGATCCCTCAGTATGGTTTCTGGACCACAATTATGTCGAATCGATGAACGACATGTTCAAGAAGGTCAACGCGCGGGAGAAGCTCATCGGCTGGTATCACACAGGCCCCAAGCTGCGGGCATCCGACTTGGAGGTCAACGAGCTATTCAAGCGCTACACGCCCAACCCGCTGCTTGTCATTATCGACGTTCAGCCAAAGGAGGTGGGCGTACCGACGGATGCGTACTTTGCGGTAGAAGAGATCAAGGATGTGAGTGCACCTGGCCTGGCGCCGCTGGAGCGCCATGGCCCCGGCAGCGAGAGCGAGAGCGAGAGCGACACCTCATCTCAGAACTAACAATACGTCCAGGACGGCACAACCACCTCCAAGACCTTTGTACACACCCCCTCAATAATCGAGGCTGAAGAGGCCGAGGAGATTGGTGTTGAGCATCTCCTACGTGATATCCGCGATGTCGCTGTCGGCACTCTTTCTACACGCATAACCTCACAACTACAGTCACTTCAAGGTTTACATTTGCGGTTACGAGACATAGGGCAATACCTTCAGAAGGTCCTTGACGAAGACCTACCCGTTAACCATGCTATCCTCGGAAACCTCCAGGACGTCTTCAACCTCCTACCCAACCTCTCAACACCCAAGGCTGCACCAGTGGGCGGCACAACAAACGGCGTCGGCTCTTCGGCGGGTCAAGCAGGCGCTGTCGACAACGGCGAGCTTGCGCGCGCCATGAGCATCAAAACAAACGATCAGCTCATGGCTATTTACCTCTCGAGTTTGATTCGTGCCATCACCGCCTTCCACGACTTGATCGAGAATAAGATCCAGAACAAGCAGCAAGCGGAAGACAAGGAAGCGAACAAGGAGGAGGTCAAGGAGGCCGACAAGGAGAAGAAGGACGACAAGACCAATGGAGAGGTCAAGGAGGGAGAGAAGGGCAAAGAAAAGGGAAAGGAGGAGCCAAAGAAGAAGAGTTGAGCGAGTAGGGAGACGGGGTAATAGAGCATGCGACCACGACGCACCTCTTGGCAACGACCGTGTACTATATACCACACTCGGGGGCTTGGGAAAAGACATGGGCAAATTCGTTTTGCACGACCCTGGCATGCGTGGAACAGCGACATGATAGATACGACATACCAAGCACATGACATTAAGTTGGCAATATTTGTCCAAGCCCCAAGCCCTAATAACATTGAATCTCTACAACGGACAGATTGATACATGACCGCTCGAACAAGGTATACTAGAAAGAGGTGTACTATTTGCTGAAGCTGAGCTGCAACTGCTGGGTAATATACGCAAGAAGTCTTGTCTCTCAGTCCCCCCATCCTGCAGCCCATCCTGCAGCCACCTCAACATCAACATTCTGCTCTTTGACAAACCCTCCAAATAGGCCATTGCATCTTTCAGCGAGAACGCATGCTAGAAGGTGTTTACAAACAGGTGGCATGTCGCCGCAGAGGCCAAGCCCACCAAAGACCCAGCTACTATCCTTGGCTTCCTCTATCAACTCACTCTCGTCCACTTTGTTTGGAGCGTCGCACAACGGGACTGGCGCTTCGTTGTTCGTCGCAGGAAACGCAGCGAAGGCAAAGGCAGGGCAGGAGCAGTTCCAGGCTTGCAGACGTACCTCGTAGCAAGTTGTCGTGTCGTACGAGGTACTGAAGCGGGAGGAGCGTTGCTGAGCCGATCGAACGTAGTATACTATGGAAGTGGTGTAAGTTGTGTCTTGTACGGCTGATGGTTGCTCGCCGTCTGTAGACGTATCCAGTGCTTGATTCGCTGCCTCGCAGTTGTTTGAGGGCTCATCAGTTGATAGCCCGTCAAGAGTTTCTGCTTCTCTCATAGGTGCGTCAGGGCTATGCGTTGTTTCGCTGGTGCCTTGCATCTGCACAGGTCCTGCATCTCGCTGGGCCTCATTTGCGTGTGATTTCAACTGTGAGTCACAGATTCGATAGCGAGTGACAAGGTGACGGTCGAGCAGATCCAAAGCCGGTACAAGTTCGTTTGGGAAAAGCACCTGCAAGACGAGCATCTGCTTCTTCACCGCATCGGATACACTACCAAGCGGATTCTCCTCTGCAGCGGTGGCATGTTCAGACTGCGGCGCTACTGTGGAGAGGGAATTGAGCAGTCGGGTTACGAAGAGGCGGTGGGTATGCACTGCTGGGGAGGACATGGTAGATTGCAATGCCTACTATAGTATGCATCTTGTGTTGCTTGCCAGCGCTGACAATGACGTAGGTGGAGCCGACCGAGGAAGCAGCGGCGGGCGCTCCTCCAGGGCTGGCACCAGGCCATACATAGTACGCCACGCTAAGCCCTTTTAGTGGGTACTAATTAGTTTTCTCCACGGTAGGGACGTCAAAGACGGACTCTCTGCAAAGCTAATTAGGTGGTTATTCTGTCAACCGGGGTCATTTACACCTACTCGGTGAGTGTCGTGCAGTGGTAGGTTCTACTGCAATCCATGCTGTTTCGATAGTTGCCTAAAAAAGTAAGACCGACCGAGCAGCAAGCCCTCCCCCACGTGAATGCATCGCGATTCGATCCCATGTGCAACACCAAGCGGCATCACGCGATTGATAGTGGTGTCGGCATTACTTTTGGCCTCATGATCCCAATGCTGTGGACGTGTGTGGTGGGATCGAGACGACCGACATCGATACTCTGCTGTACTCAGCAGGTCAAGGATGGCATGCGTCATGACCGGGCAATTCTGCCGTGCTACTCTATATCGCTACATGTAATCTGGAGCAATCAGCCTTCAGATGCGGGCGCGGTTGGTGCCCATGCCCGGCTTATGTGCTTGCAGCCCGAGTTGTGCTGACAGTGCTGCTTATGGCAAGGCGAGCAGTAAGCTGGGCAGGGCGTGCCTGTCTTATGGGCGGTGGTGACGCCATGGACAATGTGGGAATGAAAGGATGGTGTCAATGTCTCTCGTACCAAAGCCATGAAACAAGGTCAAGGTGCTGCGGCCCCCAATGTTAGACCGGCAGGTTACAAGCATGGCGGATGCAGGGTCTCGAGGGGTTGCATGTGGTGAAGACAGGGCAGCAAACGACAGGGTCATCTGCTTGCATTGGCCTATCGGCTGACCAGCTTGCGTGTGGATCTGGACGCGTAGATCGCTATACCCGCGCTGCGCATGGCCAGGCCCGTCTGGGACAAACATGGCGGAAAGCGAGCGATGGCCTTGCAATTGATTGTCGTCGACTGCGAAGCTTGAAGCGCGCCACCATGGAAACACGCAAAGTGTAATCGAGTCAGGGCAACTACTAGCGCTTAGCCCGCGGAAACCCTCTTCGGCATCGGTCTGGGCCGCCCATGTCGGCTGAAGTGGTGAGGGGTACAACGGAAGCGATGGCCCTTGGGATGGTGAGAAGATGACGACTTGTGGGCAGAATCGGCAATTGTCGGTGTTGAGCTACCAATTGTGGGCGGCAGCAGCGGTCGCAAAAGCAAACGGGGAGATGTAGGGCTTGCAACGGATACGGTAGTCGAGTTGCTGAAAGTGGCTGTTCCCCTCCCCCACAGGACGATAACGACGATAAGACAGTGGCTGGGATGTCTGAAACACGAGGTCAACTAAGCACAAGATGGTGTCTTGACAGAGCTGCCCCGTGAGCGGCTTTGTGTTGAGAGTGTGTGCGAGCTATCCAGCGGGGCAGGGATGGGGCCATAGATGACCTGGACGTCTGTCCACCTGAGCTCGGGGACTTTCACATGCAAGACAGGCAGGCAGGCAGGCAGGCAGGCGGGCAAGGCAAGCAGGCAGGCAGACCATGTGGTGTCTACTTACGGAGGGATAGAGTGTTACTCCTAGAGGACAATTGCGGGAGCGCGCTGCAGTGGGACGATTGGTGCAGCTGTGGCCTTTCTACCCGCTGCAAGACATGCAATCTGCAATTGCCCTGAGGCTTGTGGTTGGGGTTTGGCGTGGTGGCGGTGACTCCAGTCGCTTGATAGGACTAGATAGGCCTAAATAGGACTAGATAGTACTAGATAGTATGTAGGGTCTAGCAGCTAGAGGCTGTTCGCTCAGTGCATGTCACAAGACCACGGGCGGGAACCATGGCTACGCATTGCTGTGAACAGTGAGCATGAGCATGAGCATGAGCACGTACGCGATACCCGCCGCCGCCGACGGATAGATGGCTGATGGGGGGGGGCACTGCGGTGTGTCAGATGCATGCCATGATCCCTCCGTTAGTCCGCCACTGGGGGCAGGCAGTGACTTGGGCGAGCGACGCCGCCGATGAGCAATGGGCGATGGACTGGGGAAAGCGGCAACTGTCATGTCGGCGGTCAGACTGCGCCAGGCCAGGGCAGCGTAGGTGAATAGTGGTAGGACCAGGCCGCCAGGCAGGCGAGGAGAGATGACGGATGCGGTGACTCGGTGCTAACTATAGTAGTTTGGGCAGTGGAAGAGGTGAATTGTAGTAGGCTCGCGCAGCCATTGGACGCTGCCGTGACACGTTGGCTGCTGGCAGCAGGGCCCAATGGCGGACAGACAGAGCACAGCGGCCTCAATGGGAGAGGTGTTGCGCGCAATGGGAGCAGGAAACGTGTTGGCAGTGCTGTACTGCGTAGACGACTTCCGCATCATTTGCACGGGATGCATGAGTGAGGTACCAAGTATTACGCCAAGTACAGTTCACGTCTGCATGCTGGCGCCGACACACTGACACACTAGGCCGGGTTCGCGCTGGCCCCAAGCCTACAAGGCTTCATTCAAGCGACGCATTGAGACTCTCTCTGCCACTTCTGCGAGCCAGCTGGGCGCTCTCTGCCTTCTGTGCTCTGCGCTCTACGCTCTGCGCGCACTGGCACTCGCGAGGCACCGCGCAGTGACTCAATGGCCGCCTCACCGGTTGCATTTGCAATTGGCTTGCAATTGGCTTGCAATCGGCTTGCAATTGGCTTGCAATCGGCTTGCAATTGGCTTGCAATTGGCCGTCCCCATTGGAGCGTCCGTCGCCTGCTTGGCCGCCCGCATTCGTCAGCTTGCCGGCCGCGCGCAACAGGCGCGCTCCCATATTGATGATGCTGCCCCCATTGCCCCCGTTGCCTGGCCTGGGAGGATCAAAGGGCCTGGCACGCGCCAACCGCACACCCTCTTTATCTGGTTCGCTAGCACATGGGCGCCAGTGTGTCTCAAAGCGAGAGTCACGCTGTCCTTGTTCGCATGCTGTAGCCTGCTGAAACCGCTGCGAGCTATAACTCGCCCGCCCACCCCGTCTGTTTCGGGACGATTGGGGTCGCCCGGTACACCTTGTCCTATCTCCGCATTGCCAACTCTTGTCCATTGCTTGCTAATTCAACTGCTCCGCCGCCTGCACAAGTAGCCTGCCGAAACTGTTCTGTCCGTTTCCACGGTCACGTTCGCAACCCAACCTTGGAACCACCTGACGATATAAGTGTGGCGAAGTCGTTGAACTCACATCATCGCTACCGCAAACACTCATACCACCCACTAACCCTCTCCGCAACACCAACACTCCCGCTCCCCATTGCTGCCTGCACACACACACACACACAATCTGCAATTACCATCATCGCTACTACCAACACCCCCCCAGCCTCTGCCACGGCCAAACATTTCCGTCCAACGGACGCAATGGCAAACCCGCCCTATAACACGCCCCCGAGCAATCGCCTCGCCGTCTCTTCGCTTCTAAGCCCCCCAGAAATGAAGCGCTCAGAGTCGTTTGGCGCTTCAATTGCTCCGACATTTACTGCCTCGTCTTTCTCCTCGTTCAATTCCGCGCCCTTGAGCCCTTCCATGCGGCAAGCACAGGCACAGGCACAGGCACAGGCACCAGCACACCGCATCGCCTACGCGTCCCCACCAATCTCGCCATACGACACACAGTCACAAAAGGAGAACATGGAGAGTGCAGACGAGCACTGCACCCGCGATCCCCAGCTGTTCGCCTTCCGTGATGCAGCCGCACCCATTGCCCATGTGCCATTGTTCCCTCAGGAGTCGACCGACTCAGCCTCACAGGATGCCATTACCGCGCACATGAAGTCCCGCGACTATGCACGACTACAGAGCAAGCCGAGCCGCGCAGACTACGAGCTAGCCGTATCCTTCCGCTCCAATGTCTTCGCTTTGGCCATCAAAAATCCACGAGCTTGGTGGGCACAAGAGCGCAAGTTCGACAATTACTACGGCAAACCGACGGGCGTACAGAAGCCATCGGCTTTGAAGAAGCTTGCTCCCGCGCCATCCTCCCGAGTCCGCCAACCCAAGGTCGCTGTCCCACGGTTGCCTGCTCGCGCACCTCGCGCACCCCCCAAGGCTAAGCGTACGCCTCCCACGCCTGTCTATGACTCATTCGGAACCACGCCCAAGTCGGCCTCCCCCAAGCCTGCTCGCCCAGCGACCAATCGTGACGACTCCGACTACAATGCGCTTCCGGATTATTCACCGCCCCTGGACACGCTGCCCAAAGGTAACGCCAAGATCCTCAAGGCTGAATGGAAAGGTCAGGCGCTCTCGCTCACTGACGACCCGGATCGCCACTTGCTGCACGAGGCTGAGTTGAATCTTGCCGGTACGCTCCGCCTCAACTGCGCCACTTACCTCGCCAGCAAACGACGCATCTTTCAGGCACGCATCGAGGCTTTGAGAATTGGCAAGGAGTTCCGCAAGACGGATGCCCAACAGGCCTGCAAGATTGATGTGAACAAGGCTAGTAAGCTCTGGCAGTCTTATGATCGCGTCGGCTGGTTCAACCCGGACTATTTCCGCAAGCATCTTTGAGTTGTCTTGCTTTCTCAGCCTCGCACAGCGCACCAGGCAACTTCTTCTCGTCGACTTTGAATTTGAATCTCTTTGGTTACGATGCATCAATTTGCGCATAGCATCTGACGGTCCTGCGAAAGGGACTGCTTTCTTTGGTAAGACTGATACGAGCATATGTGAGGCCACATGGTCGTCCTCTGTATGAATGACGAACGGCGTTTTTTATTGATAGGTTATTTTTATTGGCATGGATAGGAGTTAAGGATCGGGACTGGGATTCGGTCTGGCTCACGGCGTTTGTTTTACCATTTTTCTGTTGTCTAACGGCATGCGATACCCCTAGCTCACACGAATGGACACTCACAGCTCCTACAAGGACCTTGTCGCCGCAATTGCAGGCTTTTTTTTCTCATTATTTGGTAGTAATAGACCAGAATACAAACATATTCACATATTCCACATGGGGTTATGTTGGCAGTGGTGCGGGTGCAAGTGCAAAGGCCAGCCGGCCATCAAAGGGCAACACGAAGCATAAACGATGCGCACATGCAGAACCAATGAGCAAATTTAGTGGGAGTGACTGACTGACTGACTGACTGACTGACTGACTGACTGACTGACTGTACACAAGGCGAAGCCCCGAGACAGAGGGTTGTGGCCGGTGTCCGCGCAATCATGTTCGGCATTACAGGATCAGGGTCTCGGGGAGCAGCGGGCATGTGTAGTAAGCTCCAGTGGCTCCGCAGCCATGCAGTGGCGCCGCCGTTCTGTCACTAATTTGGGAAGACGGCTTGGGCAACTTCCAACCGCGCCTTCACACCCACCACATCTCACGACGGACGACGGACGACTGACGACTGCACATCCCGCCCACAAACGACGTCGCGGATTCGCGCCGAAACACCACAATGTCGCCCATACAGCAAGGTGACCCTGCCGACTCCATCACCAGCCAGGACCCAGCCCGCGATGAGCCGAAGAAGACTAAGAGCAAGCGGCCACCAAGTGAGCCAACCTGGACATGCGACCTGCGCGCAAACAACGGCGATGCTGATAGCCTACAGATACTGCCTTTAGACAGCAGCGCTTGAAGGCATGGCAGTACGTCGGGGAGACTTGCTGACGGAAGTGCCGACTAACAGCGCAACAGACCCATCTTAACCCCGAAGACGGTCCTCCCACTATTCTTCATTGTCGGAGTTATATTCGCACCCATCGGCAGCCTGCTTCTCTATGCCAGCGCTCAGGCAAGTATCTCCCAACGAACCTCATGTCTGCCTGCAACCGACTAACTGTCGCTGCAGGTGCAGGAGATCTCCATCGACTACACCAACTGCAACACGACGGCACCCCAGGCGAGGTTAAACTATGACCCGAGTCAAGGAAACGACCTACAGCCCATTCCCGCCGACAGGGTGTCAGCCAAGTTCAGCCAGAGCATGAAGACGGCGCCCCAGTGGGGCTGGGCTAGGGAACAATACAACTTCTCCTCCGGCGTTACCCAAGATACCAGCGTCTGCATCCTCAGCATCGACATCCCGAACGACATCAAGCCGCCCATTCTCTTCTACTACCGTCTCACCAACTTCTACCAGAACCATCGCCGATACGTCAAGTCTGTCGACATCAACCAGTTGAAGGGCAACGTCCGGACCGCTGGTGACCTCAGTGCTGGCGATTGCACTCCCCTAGCTGTGGCTCCGAATGGAAAGCCCTACTACCCATGTGGCCTAATCGCTAATTCAATGTTCAACGATACCTTTGGTAACCTGACCTTGGACAACGCGGTACAGGATGCAAATGGAAACGAGATCAACTTCTACAACATGACCGTCGAGGGTACCTCATGGGCTCATGAGGGAGATCTCTACGGCAAGACAAAGTACCAGCCGAACCAAGTCGTTCCCCCGCCAAACTGGCAAGAACAATACCCAAACGGAACCTATGGCGATTCACTGCCTGACCTACACACTTGGGAGCAGTTCCAAGTCTGGATGAGGACTGCAGGACTACCCACCTTTAGCAAACTGTATCAGCGAAACGACAACGACGTCTTGAGGCAGGGCACTTACCGGCTGAAAATCTATGACCGTATGATGATTCTAAAAATTCTCTGCATAACGTGAGCTGACATGTCATGTCCTAGGCTATCCCGTGGAGAAGTACAAAGGCACCAAGTCCATTCTCATTTCGACCCGCACCGTCATGGGTGGCAAGAATCCCTTCCTCGGCATTGCGTACCTTGTCGTTGGTGGACTCTGCCTTCTGTTAGGCGCTGTATTCCTCGCCGCGCATCTCATCAAGCCCAGGTCAGTACACCTGACTCAATGCCACTGCATTGCTGACATGGCGACAGGAAACTCGGCGATCACACCTACCTCACCTGGAATAATGACGAGCCCAGTACTGCTACTACTACTGGCCGAGCGGGTGGCGCATGAACATGACCACTGCCTAGACCGTCTTGCTTACCTCGTTAGCACCTTTTTTGTCGCTATTTCTGGAGATTTTTGGAGTGCAGTCTAGATTCAAGGTGATGTATGTATATCACAAGTCTTAGCAGGGCCGGAGTTTAGGTGTTTGAGCGCGAGACTAGAATAGTCTGTTCTTTTGGTATTATGCAATACATCACGTTCAGTAATCCCCTTTACTGACCTAGATTGACATTGACAACCACAGTGAACTATTGATTGGCAGATGCTCAAGACAGGTTTTGTGCGACGACCGGATGCATACATATCGAACCACGTCCGAGATGCAGGTTTGTTCATTGAACAAGTCCAGATGGGAGAATCTGAAACCTAGGAATCCAGACCCATCCTCGTGGCAGAGGATATAAGTCTGCTTCTCTAGCCTCAAGTTGTGCAAATCAGGAACAATATCAAAACATTCATTCTGACAGCGGGCCAAACCTACCACAGATTCATACTTGCATTCCACGCCACACCCACACTCGCACCCATGCGCTCAATACTCCTCCTTACCTTCTCGCTTGGCCTCCTAGCCGCGGCAAGCGAGTCTTCATCCCCACCTAAGCCCTTCGACTGTGGCACCACTACTGAGCATGCTTCTGAAGACTTCTTGAAGACCGTCCAGGCCCTGCATGACAAGAGCAAGTCTGGATCGTCTGCAGCTCGCGCAGCTCTCGCAGCCCGCGACGCTGCAGCCACGGGTCCCATAAATGTCGACGCAATCTTCCACATTGTAGCCACATCAGCTGCCAAATCCAGCATAACAAATAACATGCCGTCTTCGCAGCTCACCGCGCTAAATGCGGCTTATAAACCCTACAACATCCAATTTAATCTCATCAACGTAACGTGGACCACAAACGACACTTGGGCCACTGGCGCAAACCCGGCCGATGACCTAGCCATGAAGCAAAGCCTACGCCAGGGAAGCTACAAGACACTGAATCTCTACTTCCAAACCGACCTCAGCGGTAGTGTCCTTGGCCGCTGCACCCTCCCCTCGGCCATTGCAAACGGAAAAACCGATCCCACCGTCTACGCAAACGACGGCTGCAACATCAATGCTCACACGATGCCGGCGGGTACGCTGACGGGCTACAATAGTGGCATGACGGCCGTGCATGAGACGGGGCACTGGATGGGTCTGTTGCATACATTTGAGGGGTATAGTTGCACGGGACCTGGAGATTACATTGATGATACGCCGCAGGAGAGTACGGCGACGGATGGGTGTCCAGTTAGTCCCAAAAAGGTTAGTTGCCCTGGGAATGGGGATGCGGGTGATCCGATTCATAATTATATGGATTATAGCGTGGATAGCTGTTATGAAGGGTTCACGGCGGATCAGGTCACTCGGATGAGAAGTATGTGGGGAATGTATAGGCAGGGGAATTAGGCCTTGATGGAGTGGGAGGTATGTGGTAGTTTGGGGATTGTGAGTTTCTTTAGGTCTACGGTACGGTTTGGCTCTTGCTGCTATTTCTACACACTCGCTTTTGGGGGACTTTCTTTGCTACTCGCCATTCCCTATTTCTGCTTCCCTGGAATCGTTCCGCGTGTTTGTACATGTTCTTTTCACCAGACTGCACATGGTTGTATCCTGACTCCATACTGTACTGATTTAACAAGAAGAACAAGAAAATTCATTGTCCAGATTGAAGTTCCATATTGTGAGTTCTAGCCAGCAGAATGCGGTGTTCGGGTTGCACGGTGTTATTTACGTTGCATCGACATTCCAGACCACCTGCTTCTTCCCCTTCCTATACCAAGCCAAAATCCAATACACCTCAAACTACTTACCATCTCTAATCTAGCCCTATTAAGCTGACATACATACACCCCACTCCTCTCTTACACATCTACAGCACAAGATGTCCTCCACAGTCTAGATCGCATGCAAGCATCACGGGCTGTACCTTGGACCCCCACGTGGCAAAGCAAAAGGTCTAGATGTTGGTCTCGGCGAGTAGATTGGGCTAGATTTCGCATGTCTAGATGTGGATTGTGCGAGACTGGTCTGGACCGAGATCATCCATGGATGTCAGAGACTAACAGAAGTGTGTGTGAGGTGAGATTGGGAGAGTAAAGCGCCTATGAGAGAGCGGCTGTGTTCCACATACGGTAGGAACCAAAGAGTAGCGAATACCCAACGCTAAACACGTATGCATGTGGGTTTGGCGAACGCACGGCAAGAACAACAGTCGAAACCGCATCACGTTTGAGTCTGTTGACAGTTCTCTCCACATTCTGGTACTTGGTACCCATATTGCCACACCCCATAACCACAAACCTACAAGACCTTGGTATTTATAACCTTGCGAGACCCATACGCCCATCTCAACAGCAACAACAAACAAACTTGTCAATCAATGCCTGTCGCTTGAGAGTAATCACCACGGCAATCCCATACACACTTTTCCTCACACAAAACCACGCACTACAACAAGTACTACCACATACTCCACACTCGGGCCAAAACTCACAAACATGTCTCTTTCCAAGTCCTCTACACCCCAGAAACTCTCTCGTAGAGTAGAGAAGAAGAAAAAGGCCAAAAAGGCAAAGGACACGGCAAAAGAACCATCCGTACTCCGCTATACATTTAACCTACTCAAAGCACGACCACCACCGCGTACCTGTGCAGGATACGACTACAACGCTTCGTCGTCACCGCGAGCTCCAACCGCGCCGCGTGGGCCTTGAGAGGACGAACAATGGGTGTATGGCTAATTAGCCGGTAGATGAAAGAAAGCGCGATAGGTGTGGTGAGTACATAGTACACATGGGAGCGGTACAAATCAGCTTTTTTGGGCATGGAGTATGCAAGTGCGAGTAGATTGAAGCAGTCTGTAAGACAAGGGTGAACGCTTGACACAATGCAAGGATGATTGGAAGCGGACCATTGTTGGACGGTGGCGTGGTAAAACATCATTGCAGACTTGGACAAAGCAGTCGAGGCGGTAAAGTCAGGAGGAATACGATCGATCAACCGCCTTCCACTTCTACGGAATACTAGGAAATACAATACCAGGAACCTATAACGTCTTCTAGACTTGGGGAAAGTTTATAGAAACTGTACTACTGATTGTGTTGGTGAGACAAGGGGGAGATGGGGGGAGGGGAAATTGCATATAAACAACCAAAACGACCGTGTTTCACCAGACTTTTGCACTTGAACAAAGCATGCAATCTCAATGATTTAACCAAGTATTCCTATTTATTATACACAAGAAGCAGAGGACTTTTAAGTCATGAGGAATAAGGACCATAGTAGTACAAAGACATTGCAGTCAACAACAATCTTACTAATCTATATTCTCATACGTCGGCTGGGATGTTGGTGCATTTACTGTTTCTTGTTAGTCAACGAATATTTTGCGATCGGAGACACTCCAAGTCTTCTTACCAACAACCCCCTGTCTGATCTGATGGTACACCGAAACTACTGTTGCCACTGCTTACTGGTAGCGTCTTTGTCGAACCATTAGCGCGCCGTGCAACCCAATGAAGGGCAGGTACGGGGCGACAAGGACGACAGAGAGCAGCAGGCAGTAGGTAGAGGAGTAGGGACCATGCAGGGCAAAGGTTGTATGGAAGGAAACATGGGACTAGTAGGAGAGGCAACTAGCTTACCTTGGCAGGGCAAGACAGGTCGAACAGGGGTGACACCTGCATAAGGTCGCCCGCGGGCTTGATGCCGAAAGAGGGCACCGGGTTGCCATACTGGACATCCTGGAGGATGTAGTAGTAGAGGTTGACATTGTCCTTGATCAGCTGGCAGGTAACGTCGTCCCAGTAAATCTTGGCGTTGTTGGCGCTGGGCACTCCCTGGTTCAAGGTCTGGCCAGAAACGGGCCATCCGGTCTCGGTGACCCAGACGGACTTGCCCTTGGCAGCAGCAACAGTCTGGTGGTAAGCGTCGAAGAAGAGCTGGCTGCCGCTGCCGACGTTGTTGTTCATGGTGGTCTGGAAGTAGGGGTAGGCGTCCATGCCAATGAAGTCAACAGCATCAATGACAGCACTGTTGGAGGCATTGGTGTAAACGGTCCAGGTGTCGACATGACCGATGGGCTTGCCCTGGAGAGGCGTACCCTTGATAGCAGCCCTGGTCTGCTGGATGTAGTTGACAAGCTCCTGCGGCTGAGCACCGGGGCCGGATTTGTTCTCGATACCGGTGGGGGTGACGCGGTACAGGTCCTCACTGCCGACTGAGATACCAACTACAAGGTCGGTGAAAGCAGTGCCGTACTTGGCGATGGCGGCCTTGAGAGCCGCAATCTCGTTATTAACGCCATTCTGGCCGGCTGAACACCACAATCCGAGGAGCAACGTGGTCTTGGTGTTGATGGCCGCTTCGATAGCTGAGATGATGCTGTTTTGGGTTCCGTGCTGGATCATGGTGTAAAGACGGGCGCTGGTCCATCCGTCGGTGCCAGGGAGCTGCTTGGCAGCATTGAACTCGTACTCAAAGTCGACCTGTTGCTTAGCCTGGTCGTTGTTGAATTGGGCACCATAGTTGAAGCCCTTGATGGCCGCATTGGCCGAAGAAAGAAGGGCGGTAGCGGCGAAGAGGGTGGAAGAGAGACGCATATTGAGTTATTAGGAAGAAGTTCTATATGTAACTGGTAATTAAAAACGTAGGCTACAGTTGCGAAAACGAAAATGGCGTGGGCGAGGAATGGAAGAGCGGAGGTAAGGCGTGTATTTATCTGCTGGTGACGTTGTCCATGTCTGAGCGTCGCTGCCGTCTGCCAGACGCTCCAGGCCCGACTGATCGGACGTGCATTAGCCGTAGGGGCCAGAGCGAATTGCGGTCCATCTCGCTTTTCTCGCCTCTATCGAAGAAGCAGGAACGGATGCTGGCGGCGATCTTAACCCTGGCGCACGGTTTTCTAGATTGCAGTAGTAGCAGCCCACCCCCCCTACGACGCCCACCACTCCGAACCCATACTAGTATTGTCAATACTGCCAATACCTGTCATGTGGTAGCGGTAGCGACAAGTAAGAGTGTATGTAGGCTCACAGTGCTCCATCGCGTCAGACGCGGAACGACCCTTTTGCCCCGGGCGTGGCTAGCTACATGTACATTAGGTGCCGGTAGTATTGGCCCATGTGGAGACGCAATACTCAACGGGGGGTGGCTGGCGACGTCAAGCCTCGTATCCGCGCCAAAAATAAACCTGACATGGACATCATCCAGTTTACTAAGTAGCACCAGTGGTGTAGACATGGCCTGCACATTTTGTCATAACCCTGTGCGACATCATGTCTGCATGAAGGAAAAAAACCACCTTCTTTCCGAAAGGCCGAGAATTTGAGTGAAACAAGGGTCGGGCAACTCTCTCTAGCTCAAGTGCAGCCTTTCACACGAGTCGGCCGACGACACATGTTGTCGTCCTAAAGCTAAATCATCTCAGTAGTATTGGTTACGCACACGCACTTCCGATCACGGCTTGGCTGCTCTGCTTCATCCATCCATCATGGTCGAGAATGTGGTGACGTGGTGCGTGGATAGCGCTGCTGGTCCAAACTCAGGAGACATGTCGCCTCCGCCGGTGAGAGACTGGCCCGAGCCATGACGCGTATCGCCGGCTGCAGTGCCGCGGATAAGCATGCGACGAAAAGGAACATGGAGGAAGGAACACAGGCTTGTTTGCGATCGAGTCGTGCGAGTGAACCAAAGGTTGTTTGCGCGCATCTCCAGTGGTTTGACCGACGCCACATGTCACGTCTCCGCCGCACTAAGCCCATCCCCACCACCATCTTGCACGCTGGATGAAAGAATGCATACACCTACACCTTGAACAGAAGCTGGGAGCACTTCATGGCCATTTCAGTCCCTGATGACAGATGCGAATCTCAAGTCAGGGGCATTTCTGTCTTCTGCATACTGCACATCTACCAGCTCCAGTTCTGTACCATGTACCGGTACGGTGTAATAAGATTGACCAACTCTCATAGCCGAGCACGTGCGTAGACCGGCCTAGTGCTTTTTTATTCACATATTCAATGTGACAACTATCCACGAGAAGCTTTTCTTGTGTATTATGTGTACGACGTCCAGGACATAGGACGGGCGAAACATCGTGCAATGAGTGACTGAGTGGGAAGCCAGAGTATGTAGGTCGATGTCTTGGCATCGCACTAGCGCGCTATCGCGGCCCATGTTGCCTTGAAGCTCCGTCAAGCTCTAGAAACATGCAAGTCGGCAACACAACTCTGCCACAGCCCATTGCTCGCCTCACAAGTCTAAAGAAGCGCCCTCTACCGTACAAGTCTTCGGTAGTCCTCACTTGCGACTTCTAATCAACCGCCCGCACAAACAGTCACCATGGTGCGTCTCACCGAACCCCGCTGGAGCTCCCTACTGACATGAGTAGTTCATAGCACGAAGTGAATATGGTAAACACCCCCAGACAGTGTTTTGATATAGAAAAATGCTAACAATATCGTAGACCGCGGTATCAAGTTCGTACACCCGTCCCCTCCTTGTCTAGAGGCCCTCACTCACAAACACACAGTACCTTCTCGCCCGAAGGTCGTCTCTTCCAGGTTGAATACTCTCTGGAAGCCATTAAGCTTGGCTCAACAGCGATAGGTGTACGTAGCTGAATACATTTGGTATCCAACTTCACGACTGGATACTCACATCACACCAGGTAGCGACAGGCGAAGGCGTAATCCTCGGTGTTGAGAAGCGCGTAACCTCCACCTTGCTCGAGACCAGTTCCGTCGAGAAGATCGTTGAGATTGACCACCATATTGGCTGCGCCATGTCTGGATTGCAGGCTGATGCGCGAAGCATGATTGAGCATGCCCGCGTCGAGAGCCAGAGCCACACTTTCAACTATGCCGAGCCCCTACGAGTCGAGAGCTGCACCCAGGCGATATGTGATCTGGCACTGCGGTTCGGCGAGGGTGCCGAGGGCGAGGAGAGCATCATGAGTAGGCCGTTTGGTGTTGCGCTCTTGATTGCGGGCTATGACGAGGATGGTCCAAGTCTGTACGTTACGCTCTGAAGTCGTCAACTCAAACACCAAGACTAACAGAGTTTCAGATACCATGCTGAGCCCTCTGGTACATTCTACCGCTACGACGCCAAAGCTATCGGTTCTGGATCCGAGGGTGCACAAGCAGAGCTCCAGAACGAGTTCCACAAATCGCTTACTCTACCCGAAGCCGAGGTCCTTACGCTCAAGACATTGAAGCAGGTCATGGAGGAGAAGCTGGATAGCAAGAACGTGCAGTTGGCAAGCGTCACCAAGGACAAGGGCTTCAGGATTTACACTGATGAGGAGATGGCCGAAGTTGTGGGAAGGCTGCCCACGAACTAGGCCACTACGCATAAATGAAACATGAACGTCTCGAAACCAATTTCATAGGCGAAGGAACTATAGCAACTCGCGTCATAGGCTCGAGTTATGCGAAAATGATGCAATGACTAAGAATAAGCAGAGCAAGGTGTGATGACCGCATGCAAGTACGCGACGGCCAGCCTAATATTGAAAACAAAGGAAGTCTATTTCGCATCTTGTTGCTATATGCCATGCCGTATTGTACATTCCATGTTTCTCCACAGGCAAATAACACGAGCTCAGAAGGGGTTGTCCTCAGGCGGTATCTCGTGGGTGAAAAATTTGTCCAGCACCGGGATCTTCTTCATGATGTCGTCGCGCACCTTGGGCACCTCAGCGAAGAAGAAGAGGGCAAAGAAGCCGGCTACACCACCGAATCCGGCAGCGAGCATGCCGCTGGAGAATGTTAGTGTACAGCGCTAGGAGGATATGGACGATAGCATTGTCCAGATTTGAGGCAACATACTACTTTGCTGCGACGTTGACCGTGAGGCCGTGGTAGTTCTTTGGGATGGTGTATCTGTAGGAACTGAATTAGTTCGGCGGCTTCCAAGTCGTGCGGTAATATCCGTCGTCTGTGGGTATGTGCTGCTTCCAATCCTCATCTTTCTTTGTGCTCCGTTGTTGCGTGTACGTGGTTCTTCAATTGCCATCTTGCCTTGCCGCCCACGCATCTAGCAATTCTCCTCTTCCCACAGCTCTCATCAACTCCAATTCCCCAGCCCCACACAACCACAATCCCCTACCACAGCGTCGGAAAATACGTACTGAGGACCAAATGGACTCCTATAGGCCTTGTATGGGCTGCGCATGCTCTAAACCCCTTGTTAGCACGCTGTCGTCATAATCCCGCCTTGACTGGTCGTCGCGACCAATTGGGGCTCGCTTCAGGCACGGATAAACTTACGACGGCAGCAGGCGTCTTTCCATGGTGGGCGAAAGATGAAGCCGACATCTTTACGGTGGAACGTATGTGGTGCGATTGGGTAGGTTGTGATCGGAGCTTCGTTGAGAAATGTTGAAGTTGGCGCTGGCGTCGAGGGAAGGCTTGGCAGCAGATGTGGACTGGACTGGGCGAATGGCGTGGGTCGGGATTTTGCGGGTAAGCGGAGACCTTACTATGTAGGGTGATGACAACTCGTGGGATTGTGGAATGAACTGGTTACGGTTTACGATGGAGTAGCTGGGTCATCTATTGAGAGTGTGGTGTTTCAAGCAAGACTTTTTTTGGTTCTAGATGAGCAATTTTCAGCCTTATAGATGAACAAACGAGATACATAGGTATCCTGTAAATATCACAATCAACGTACAACTACTCTGATCAGGGTGGCATCAACTGGTGCAACTCGTAGGTATACAAATCGTACTGCCTTGCCAACCCCACAGGTCTCCCTTGTCACTCTCCTCTCACAAGCTTCGTCTTCGTCTCGTCCCGTGGATTTGCCTTATAAACCGCTGTAATCTCTCTGCCCAAACCTCAATGCTCCAGCATCAGCAGTATTATTCTCCCCATCACACTTACCCATACAATAATATTCTCATCCTGACACACAGTCGCAAAGTATCGTATCGGGCCTGCAGATCACTGCAGCACCTCATAAGCAGGCTATCATGTAGAGAAGGATCCTAAATCTTGGATTGATGGAAGAGCGCAAGAATGAACATGTTCGAAATGTCCATTCTTGCCTTTTCTGATTATTCAACCTCAAGCTTCGACTCTTCTTCGACGTCAAGCAGCCTTTCCTTCAAATTCCGATTTCCTTCGCACTGTCTTCTCAACACTAACAATATGACTGTGCTCACAGACCTTATCGAGGGCATAGCTTTAACTGAACAATGCGGAACAAGTTGGTATGCAAGGTCTCCACTTGGTATCACCATGCAGTAAAGCTGAACTACTGCACAAGAAGCTTGCCGTGGATACATACTATTCACAGCATAGCCGGCCGGATTCTCGGATTACCCCACATTCTGTCGGATAAGGGTGAGTGTCATTGCTACCGTGATGGGCTAGCTCGAGCTGATAATTGTCATGGATGCGTCATGCCATGAAGTAGGTAATGTTAGGAGTACGAACGATCTGTCATGGCGTTTGCCCCGGGATGCGGGTAGCAGTTCGTGTTGACTAGGCTGAGGGTGTGCGGTGATTTGCTCACTGGGACGAGCATGCGAAGCGTTGGGTGCGATCTGTGCCGTTAGCCAACTCCGCAGCCATACAGCGTCGGCGTCGGTATTGTTGGATATACGTCAGATCCGGGGCAGGGGCAGGGGGCATGTGCATGTGCATGTGCAGGTGCAGGTGCAGGTGCAGGAAGGAGGCTTGGGAGTTGGGACGGGATGAGCAACGGTTGTGCAGCAGATGAAAATTTCCTCTGATCAGATAGCCCTAGCAGTGCGCGATGCCGGATAGTGGGGTGTCAGTGAGTGAATGGGTCGGTGAAGGTTCGGAAGGCGTGCTCCAATCAGAGTCAGCTGGTTCCGACTTATTCCTGACTTGCACATTCATCACGGTTCGCGGCTCCAGCAACCCTCGGCCCACGCGCCAAACACGCCATACATCTCGCGCCTTACTCTCCCCCGCCGTCGGTAGTATAAACCAACGTCGTGCCTACCCCGCCATCGCTCACAGCGCTGCCCCTCGTCACCGACCCAGCTACCGAGTTACAACACGCCTACGTCACACGCCGCACCCATACAACGCACACAACGCACACGGCGGCCCGCCACATCCGAGACGACTCCACTCCAGCTTTGTGCAAGAGAGAGCTTGGGACAGCACAAGTCGCAGCATCGCGCTTCAGCAGGCAGGCGGCGTGCGCTGTCAAATTTGGGGCTTTTAGCAGCCGCGCAGAGTAGCGTATGCGTATGCGGACCCGCGAAGCCCCCTAGCCTACACGACTACACCGCGACTTGGTAGAGGACCCCTGGGAAAACACGGCTGAATTTGTCGTACAAGGCCATCAACCACCGCCCGCCACTCCGCCCACAACCGGGGCAATAGCGACAACAACGACAACATGACTACCAACAGGCCCTTCTTCGGCACCTTTCTGGCAGCATTTCGAGCGCAGCAACCCAACCTGCAAAAGGCAGCCACCTCGCAAGCGGCTTCTGTAGCCTCATATCCGCCAAACAACACAGCGCAACAAAACCCGGCACTCGACAATGCCGCCACATCGCGGACCATTACCACAAAGACCCGATCACCATCGCCCGGCGCTACAACTGTGTCCGTACAGGCAACGGGCCACTTCCAGCCCACCAGACAGCACGCGGCGCCATACAACCGTTCCACATCACCCAAGGCTAAAGCCTTTCCCATACCAGGTGCAACACAGCGAAGTAGGAGAGGGTCAGACAGCTCGTCAGAAGGCTTCCACGAAGCTATGGGCGCCGAGAAGTGGTACATTGGCGGCCGGACAGCAACGGGAGAAGAAAAGTTCTACAAGCTCGGCATGGTGAAGCGTCACAGGAGTGCAGACCGCTTGAGTGTGGATAAGCTTAGCATATAGCTTGGGAAAGGGTCACTTTGGTTCAAAAGCGTAGATGCATCATCGGCGTTCAGGAAGGTATCGGTACTATCAACATTCGAGGTTGAATCATCATTTACAGGAGCATTCAGGATACAAACTTAGTCTGAACAGGATTTGAACCTGCACGTAAATAATTCTTTTCTGACTCTTCGTCTGAAATCGGCCCAACAAATATGTCGCTTGCCCTGTCGATCGCCATTGCATTGGAATCCTAAACGCCACCATTTATTCCCGAACTGACTCTTCCACCACTTGTAACGCAACAACGCAGAGGAACATGCTCAAAGCCTTCGAATCTTGGGTACGATGCATGCATATCGGCGGCTAGTCTTTGACCGGAGTTTGATGTCCCGACACCCTTGTCGAGCAGCTCCACTCTTCGGATACGCCAATTCCAAAGTGAAGAATCTTCGCGGAAAAGCTTCTCTATGGCCAAGAAGGTGTCTCCACTCACGGATATGAAGCGCACTGAAGCGCTAAGTCGTCAAGATAGCCCAAAACACAGGCCAAGACTAACATATCTTGTGCCTTGGGCCACTTGCGACTTTCTCGACCTTTCTTTCTCATATATTCGGACATAGGGTACTTACAACTAGCTTTTGCCCTCCCAGCTCAAATTGCTTCAGGCTTATCTATAGCGATCTTTGTTGCAGTGCTCGCCTTCTATGAGTACACAAAATGGCACCCTCTTCCACATCCTTCTCAGTACCCGCTGGCCCACAGCCAACCAACACGGCCACCGAACCTGAAAAGCAGACCCAATATGCTTCCATTATCTCACAACAACAACAGTCTGCTGAAGACCACCTGCAACTCCAACGCACCGTCTCTTCTGTCAGTCATCATGACATGACCAACGTCCAATATGTCGCAACTGGTGATAATGACGTTGTTTACAAAAGATTTTCCGAGCACCGCAAGATGGTTGTCGTCGCCGTTGTATCATTCTGCAGCTTTTTGGCCCCCATCTCTTCGACAACGGTGTTATCTGCTGTTCCTGAAGTGGCGGCCACATACAACACCGATGGTTCAATCATCAACGTCTCCAATGCATTATACATGCTGTTCATGGGGCTTTCTCCGTGCTTTTACGGACCGTATGGCAACATATATGGCCGAAAATGGGTCTCGGTTGCGAGCGCTGCTCTATTCACCGCATTCTCCATCGGCACAGCCCTTGCACCCAACCTAGCAGCCTTCTTCGTATTCCGTATCCTTACGGCCTTCCAAGGCACTGCGTTCCTGGTCATCGGATCAGCTGTTATTGGTGATATGTATAAGCCGGTACGTATTACTCCTTGCTATGATCGGTCTACAAATGTCCGTGGCAACTAGACTTTACAAATGATTACTCCACTGTAGCCCGGACTGGGGCTTTTACTACTGCAATTAGCAGCAGGTAACCCCTTAATATCTTCTAGAGCACGGCTAATTACACCTTAGACCGAACGCGCAACGGCACTTGGATGGTTCCTAAGCGGCACTCTCATCGGCCCAGCCTTGGGACCGTTCATTGGCGGTATCATTGTCACATTCCGTACATGGCGCGACATCTTTTGGCTACAGACAGCACTTGCCGGGACCGCAACCCTGTTGTGCTTCTTTCTTCAGCCCGAAACCATTCACAATAAGCGCGCCGATGAGCTCGAAGGACTGCCTGTAAAAGAGCGGGCACAAAAAATGTGGCAATGGCTGAATCCCTTCCGTATCATCATGTTGTACCGCTACCCAAATATACTCTTGACGGGCCTGGCTTCGAGTTCGCTAGTTTGGAACATGTACTCCCTTCTTACGCCCATTCGATACGTCCTGAACCCGCGCTTCGGCCTGGAAACGCCGCTGCAATCGGGACTGTTCTACATTGCTCCAGGCTGCGGATACCTCGTGGGAACCTTTGTCGGCGGCCGCTACGCTGATCACGTAGTGAAGAAGTACATCCGCAAGCGCGGGCAACGTGTTTCCGAAGACCGATTGAGAAGTTGTGTCTTCTTCCTTGGTGTTATCATCCCGGCCTGTATGATAATCTACGGTTGGAGCATAGAGAAGCGAGTTGGTGGAGTTGCTTTGCCAGTAGTCATGATGTTCTTGCAGGGAGTAGCTCAACTGTTCTGTTTCCCCAGCTTGAATACATACTGCCTGGATGTCATGCAAAGCCGCAGTGCAGAGGTTGTTGGTACGTACAATCTTTCCCTTCCATGTGATTACTGTGACTAACAATGAGGTAGCTGGCAACTATTTCATGCGCTACATGTTCGCTGCAGCAGGGTCAGCAGCCTGTCTACCTGCCGTTCGAGCTATTGGTGTTGGATGGTTTTCCACCATTAGCGCTGTCTTTCTCATGGCTGGGGCGACTGCAACTTATGTTACTGCACTGTACGGGAAGTCGTGGCGTATGGCTATCGACGAGAAGAAGGCAGCGCAGAAAGTGGGAGCCAACCACGTGTGAGAAGTGAGCATGATGGCCTTGGTTTCAGTCCGCCAGCTAGTATTCGACGATGTGCACTGCTGCTCGGTACCAGGTGATCGGGGAACCGAGCTCTTGAGTCTTGCGTGCACGATTGCGCAAGCTTTTGTGTGCACATGTGTCTGGTAATGTCTCTACGGTAAAGGCATGCAGCTTCAGCATACCAAAAAACACCCAACCACTTAATGATCCTCTTGGTTTGCTTAGTTGTCGCCAATTAGAACACAAATGCCGTTACTTGTATGACATTGTAACAATAAGACAGTGCATGTGACTTTGTGAGATTACGTAAGTATTCGTTGAGGTGCTCGAGCGCCCCGCCGATAGCCGAGGGAAGGCGAAGATTTCCCTTCATCTTCCAGTCATTGTCGCTGTTACCCGCCGCCGTTAATAGAGAGCCATTCCTGCGCCATCCGTTGTATCACCCTACAGTGATGTAAAATGTCAGCAAGAGAGGATTCCACGGTCGACAGTGGCCAACAAGACGCCAATTCAGCCTCGAGCAAAAAGCGGACCCACCCGGAGGATTTCAAGCGTGCGTACAAAGCATGCATCAATTGCCGGCAACGCAAGGCAAAATGTATCCTAGGAACCGGCCCTGACGGCGGTGAACTAAAGCCTCCATGTCAAAGATGCAAGCGAGAGATGCGCGAATGCGTTTTTCGGTCTGAGCGGTCGTGGGTCAAAAGACGCAAACCTGGAGAGGCGAGAGCAAATGAGGACGAAGAAGAAGAAGCTATCCGCCCTCAATCAAACCCTACACCAGTTGTGCAGCCATCTCCAGGTCACAGGTCGTCCATATCAATGAACGGCTTTAACCCGGGAACTACCGGTAGCCCCCATGTCATCGGCAACCATCATTCTGAATACCAGTCTCCACACAGTCATCTGCGTCGCATCTCATCTTCCCAGCCAGACCTAGCTCATTCAGTGATGCGGACAGTCGTCTCAAGCGGGAGCGATGCATTAAATCTGCTCTTCGAGGCTGCGCATCACCGTGATGCAATAGACAGCCAGGAGCAGTCAGGTTCACAGGCATATGAGACACCTAGGTCGGGGCCATCTGGTTACGACAATGGTATGCCCTCGTCGCCGTTCCACACCTTTAGAGCACAGCCCGTGCAAATGTCGACCCCCTCACCTGAGACTCTTAAGACGTGGACATCATGTCGCTTCGTGCAGATGGGATGGTTCTCCGCACATGAAGCCGTCACTTATGTTGATCTGTTCTTCAAGAACTGTTCGCCCTTGTCGCCTATCCTTGGCGAGTTTTACTCGCACCATGAGAACCACTACACATTGATTGCACTGGACCCATTTCTTTGCACTACTATACTCATGATTTCATCTAGATACAATATTCTTCCCGGTGTGGGCGGTGCGTCCCGAGGCTACTTTGTGCACGATAGGCTATGGGAGCAGTGCCAACGCTTCATCATGAAGATTATGCTTGGCCAGGTTAAGCCCTCCAAGGCCCAGAGTCGGACCATCGGATCAATCGAAGCACTTCTTTTGCTATCTGAATGGCATCCGCGTGCCCTGCACTTTCCGACTGCTGCTGATGGCTGGGACTGCGAATTGATGATTGGCGCAAACAACACCACCGAGGAAGGAGAAAAGCTTTTAGAGGGAGATGTAACCTCGAACCGATGGCTTGAAGACGTCATTGAGCCTGCTAAGCGCTCTGATCGCATGTCTTGGATGCTGATGGGTTGCGCACTTTCACTAGCACAAGAGTTGGGTCTTTTCGAAGACAACGCCCGAATTGACAAAGACCAAGTGTCTTATCCAAAATTCACTACCGAATACCTTGTCCTGCGAAGAATTCGAGCCCGGAAGCTACTATATGTGCTGCTGGAACAGCTCTCATGGCGTTTGGGATGCACTTCAATGATTCCACAAAGCCTAAATCATGCCTTGATGGAGAAGATTCCTGTTGACTCTGCAACAGGGGCTGTAGAGCAATGGCAGTCATTTATGAGTGCTTGGGTAGAGCTCACTAAGCTTGCACGGTCGATCTCAGATACTATTTACCCGAACTCGGCGACTACAAGAAGTCTGCTGCGGACCGGTCGCTATATTGGACTTTTGGAGCATTTTCAGCCCCTTTTGACATCCTGGAGGAAAAAGTATCTAGATCCTTGCAGTAAGCAGTCTATTTCATATTAATACGGAAGTGTTGCTAGCTAACTCTACTGCAGAGCTCAAGGTGGGACTGCACGATATGCTGCATATTGAATACCAATATGTCCGTATCTACACAAACTCGCTCGGTATGCAAGCTGTCGTCGAACGCACGCTTGCCGAAACCGACCCAGACGTTCCCCAAGGAGACAATCTTCCCTTCAATCTTGAACCTAGAGACTATGACTTTATCCAAGAAGTAGTCGATGGCAGCTGTCAGATACTGCAAAAGGTCTGCCAGTTGTCAGAAACGGGCGCACTTCGCTACTCGCCAGTCAGAATATTCTTACGCATCACTACATCGGCAATCTATCTCATTAAGGGGCTAAGCCTTGGGTCGCGCAACCAAAAATTGCAATCGTCTCTGGACATCCTGGACGCAGCTATCCGAGCTCTCCGCGCAAGTAAGCATGTCTAGACGCTCTCAACCTTCTTCTGCTAATATCACAGGCACCCTCGATGATATGCATCTAGCCTCCCGCTACGCCACTCTTCTCGACCTCCATGTCGCCCGTCTGCGCGAAAGCTTCGTCGTCTCCTCACGTCCGCCACGCCTCCCATCACGTGCCACGTCCGCTGATCTCAAGGGTGCAACAACAGGCATGGACTTTTTGAATAACCACAACGCCGGCCAATCTAGCCTATCTTCGCTGGCGGAAAATGTGTCTAACCTCATGCCAGAGGATGATTGGCTGGCGTTGCCTTTTGATCCGGCAATGGCGCCATTTGGACTTGACAGCGGGCAACAAAGCTTTCAGGGATTTGATGACGGGGCCTTGGATTTTATTTGGAATTTGCCCATGTAAGACGGATATTGCACAAGAAGAGTCTGATCAAAAGTTTGGCAAATAAGTGGAAAATCTCTCTTGGTATATGAAGTGATGAACTAATATGTTGATACTTGATCGTGTAGCCTGACGACTACCGTCAACCTGCTTGAAACGCCAGACAATGCCGAAAAGATGAAAGAAAAAAAGCCTCTCAGACCAAGTTTCCCCTGAGATCTTGCTCTCTCTCAATCGCCTCAAACAGGCTCTTGAAGTTACCCGCACCGAACCCATCAAAGTTGTTCCTCTGGATAATCTCGACAAACACTGTTGGCCGGTCCATCAGATGCTTGGTGAACAGCTGCAACAGATAGCCACCCTCGTCGAAATCGATCAGGATATCCAAGCTCTTCAACACTTCAAAATCCTCATTAAGCGTCATACCCGCCTTCTTGAGTCGTAGCTTCATTGAATCATAGTACGTCTCAGGTACTTTGATAAACTCCACACCCCTCGCCTTGAGATTAGTGATCGCTTGAATTATATTCGTAGTACGCAGCGCGATATGCTGGACACCAGGACCCCCATAGAAGTCGACATATTCCTCAATCTGGCTTTGCTTCTTGCCTTTTGCCGGCTCATTAATGGGCATC
This sequence comes from Pyrenophora seminiperda CCB06, assembly GCA_000465215.2. Taxonomy (NCBI): domain Eukaryota; kingdom Fungi; phylum Ascomycota; class Dothideomycetes; order Pleosporales; family Pleosporaceae; genus Pyrenophora; species Pyrenophora seminiperda. Next base: position 818,919 of record KE747810.1, read on the forward strand.
TTGACCACGTCGTTGGGGGAACTCATGACAATACTCTTGAGCGCAGAGTACTCTGTGCATATATCCTTGTCGTCTACGCTCCAGAAGCGGTGGAAGCCAAGTACCTTTTCATAGTACTCACACACGTTTTCCATCTCATCCCAGTCTTGGTTGCCGACGCAATGGTCAATCGCTTCGAGGGTGACGCGGGGCAAGAACTTTTGGAGCGGGTCTGCGGCGCTGGATTCGGGGCGGTAGCCAGGTAGGAAGATTCCAGAGTAGTTATTTCTTTGAATCAGCGTGTGCGTTGTGTCGCCGTAGGTGCGGATTGTGGCGAGGCGGACGGAGCCGTGCTTGTCGGAAATGTTGTGTGGTGCGGTAACGGCAGACGCGCCTGATGAGATGGCGGCAGAGTATATGGCGTCTACGTTGTCGACTTCGAATGCGACATCTGAGATGTGTAAGTCAGCTTTGTCGTTAGTGGTTGCTCAGTGCTTTGGGCTCACCCTTGACAGCGTCACCATGTCGTTCTTGATGTGCATGGATCTCTTTCAGTAGCTCCTCATCCTCTTTACTGAATCGTGACCCCTGCTCTAAGCATCGCAGTGGCGATGTGAGGACGAATGTGACGTTGCCGTTCCGGACAACGTGGGATGCGGTGGCTCTTGATCCAGTTTCCAGTCCGCGGTATGCGACGCGCTCAAAGCCCATACGCGAGACATAGAAGGAAGCAGCTTGTTTGGCGTTTCCGACATACCAGTGTACATGATGGTAGCCCTGATATGCTGCAACATCTGTTGATGATGCATCTGACGGACGGGGTGATGAAGGAGGAGAGATAGCAGAAGGCGACATGTTGATTACAGAAACCAAATAAGTGGTATCAACAAGAAGAAACCGTTTTGGTCGAAAAGCTCAAAGTAGAGAGAATCAGCCCGTATTATGTGTGTGTGTGTGTGAAGTTGAAGGTCTAAACTTTGCGCATCGACATGTACCCATTCTTATCTTTCACCGCATGGTCTATGCTGCATCCACTTCCCTTCACGAACCGGTGTACCGATAGCACTTACTAGGCAACTCCCACAGTTCGTCCTAGGTAGCGTCATCAAGCGGTTATGCCGAGGTCACGTGATGGTGTCATACAAAAGCAATGTACCTTGTCCGGTACTGTCCGCCAATGAACGGACCGCTTGTATCCGCCGTGGTGTTCACACGTTGCGCGCAAGCACCCAAAGCAAGCTTCAGCAGGCGCTTAATCGGTCCTTTGCAGACTGAGTGATGAATGTCGTTCTTCTGTTGCTTTCAACAGTGAGGCTGCATAGCTGGCAAGGTGTTGTCGGCGTGTTGTTGCTTGCTGTGTTGCGCTTGGGAGTGTCGGCGGAAGCGGATAGTTTGCCGTTAGAAGCCGCCTTGGGGTGTTGAGCCGAGTAACCATTGTAGTACATCCATAAGCACGTCCCTCCAACTCAACATGTGATATTAGAGCTCAGGAACAGTGCAAGTAAATTCCTCGGTACTTACGACTTTGCTATCAAATCAACGTTAGCCATAATAGCAAATCCTAAACTGAACCTGACCCATCACCACGAAACCACTTCGTCAACTACAGTGCTTCTCTTCGGCATAGCGATGGATGTTCCCAATATCACTTTATCGGCGAATGACGCACGCATCCTAAATGCGCTCTTCGACCCAGAGACACTTCCCTCGTCAGTAGCCAAATCAAGGGACATTGCAGCAATCGACGCTTCATTACCCTCAGATCCCTTCATACCATCATCACAGCTGTCAATGCTCGAAGCACAACAAAACGATATCGTGCGTAATGTGTCCAGCAGTTCGGATGTGACAGCAATAGACGATGCTATCGCTCACCTAAACGGGACGGTGGTGGCCTGGCCGAATTACGCGAGCGCTTATATCAACCGCGCGATGTTGAGACGAATGAGAATAGAAGCAACGTTACCAGAAGGAAAAACATTTTCACATCACCAAAACAAGACATCGAGGACATATTCACAGACATTGCGCGCGCAATCCATCTCTCTTTACCCGCAACTTCACCAGCCGCACCTGTTTCGACTTACGCAGCACGCATCCTACGAACAGCCTACTCGCACCGTGCGTACCTATATCTCAAGGCCGTTGAAACAGAGACCGAACTCAACGGTCAAGTGAAAAGCGACCTGGAGGAGCTAGCGAGCAAAGATTTCGCAGCTGCAGCGCGGTATGGAGACGAGGTGGCCAGAGAGATGAGTGTACGCACAAATCCGTATGCGAAGATGTGTGGCGCCATTGTACGGAATGCACTGAGAGAGGAGAGGAAGGGCGAGGTGTGATGTTTGCAGAAGCACAAGGGTCAATGAAACACTTCGCGCTCACTTTGGTGTATCGCAGTGATGAGTGTGCGCGGTCTGTCGTATGATGCTTACGTACAAGGGGGACTCACGTACGGGCTGCCCCCCCTCCC